>CM062805.1:904662479-905262479 GCA_031772625.1 Pinus tabuliformis
ATAGACATTGGACAAGTATATTTGTATACTTCTATTTTAAACTGAAACAAATCCAGGGCTAAAAGGAATGGATTGATTGCACTAGTCATCCTTCTATAACTTTCCAACATATGCTGGAGTAAACAGATTGTAATTTGGGTAATTTTTCTAATTGCAAACGGGAACATACTTGTGTATTGGCAGGGTGGTTACGAGGTCCCTAGAAGTGGAGTAAACAGATTGTAATTTGGGTAATTTTTCTAATTGCAAACAGGAACATACTTGTGTATTGGCAGGGTGGTTACGAGGTCCCTAGAAGTGATGAATTTGAATTTTTCTTGGTTTTATATATAGTATTAGGTTTTTTCTCATGCTTTCTGTGAATGGCACGGGTGAATTTTATCCTACACCCACTAGGTTATCGATATGTAATTTCGGTAATTTTAATTTCAAAAGATATTTTAAAGAAATGTAATGATTTCATTTGTGTATTCAATAAACACAAGATTTTATAATTGAGTAAAATATTCGCCATGCCTGGTGAGAGATTCGCCAAAAAATTATATATACATATCATATTATTGATAAAATCGCCTTCCATTTTTCCTATATACCATGGAGATTCGCCCATTTATTATACATGTAAATTTAGGGAGGGGGGGGGGGTGGGGGGGTTCTTAAAATTTTCCCTGGATGGTTTAAAGGGTTATAAGCTTTGGAACCCAATAACAAGGAAGGTTATGTACAGCTGAGATGTGGTGTTCAGAGAGGTGAAAGATGTTATTAAACATGAAGTCCAACCAAAGGAACTTGAGAAGATATAGTTTGAGCTAAAGGAGGAAGAATCAGACTCTACAGCAGAGGAGGAATCAAAAGATGAAGAGCCACAAACTCCGGCTGTGAGAAGATCAGTTCGAGAAAGAAGGCAACATGAAAGGTATAGTCCATCTGCTTTCTGTTCAAATTTTGCTTTATCTATTACTGACGATGATCCCAGAACTGTGAAGGAAGCAGTAGATTCAAAGGATGGAAAACTCTGGAAAGAGGCCATGGTTGATGAAATGACATCTTTGCACAAAAATGAGGCTTGGGATCTGGTGGAGTTGCCGGCTGGAAGGAAACCCATTGGTAGCAAATGGGTGTTCAAAAAGAACTTGACAAATGCAGAAGGAAAAGTGGAGAAATACAAAGCTTGGTTGGTAGCAAAAGGTTATTCCCAGGTGCTGGGAATTGATTTTAGTGATACTTTTTCTCCTGTTGCCAAGGTAACTTCTATTAGATTACTTTTATCTGTTGCTGCTGTGCTTGATTTTGAGGTAGAACAGATGGATGTGAAGACAACATTTCTTCACGGGGATCTGGAAGAGGAAATCTACATGAAGCAACCTGAAGGCTTTGTAGCAAAGGGTAAGAAAGAACTGGTATGCAAGTTAAAGAAGTCTCTGTATGGGTTAAAACAGTCACCAAGGATGTGGTATTAGAAATTCGATACATTTATACGAGGACTTGGCTTCACTAGAAGCAAAGCAGATCACTGTGTGTATTTTAAATTAATTGGTGACCGTGTTATTTATCTAATCTTGTATGTGGATGATATGTTGTTGGTTGGAAATGACAAAGAAATTATCCAGGATTTGAAGACCCAATTGTCCTCCAAATTCGACATGAAAGATCTTGGTGTTGCAAACTATATTTTGGGCATGGAAATTAAAAGAGATTAGGCAAAGAGGAAGCTTTGTTTAAACCAGAGGAAGTATGTCGAGACAATATTGCAGAGGTTTAATATGCAAGATAGTAAACTGGTGAAGGTTCCTATTCCTGTAGGTGTGAGGCTATCTGCTAAACAGTGTCCCAAGACACAAGAAAAGGAAGAGGACATGTCCCGTGTTCCATATGCAAGTGCAGTCAGTAGCCTGATGTATGCAATGGTCTAGACTAGACCAGACATTGAACATGGAGTGGGAGTATTGAGCAGGTTTATGTCAAAACCAGGAAAGGAGCATTGGACAGCAGTGAAGAGGGTTTTCAGGTATTTGCGTGGCACTAGTGATTATGGTTTATGCTACCAAGGAAGACCAGGATTAGACAGAGTGTTGGATATTCGTGGCTTTGTTGATGGAGACTGGGCTGGAGATTTGGATCAGAGAAGATCTACAAGTGGGTATGTGTTTAACCAATTTGGAGGTCCAGTCAGTTGGATGAGTAAGAAACAATTTGTAATGGCACTGTCAACTACAGAGGCAAAATACATGGTAGCCACTCATGCAAGCAAGGAAGCAGTTTGGTTGCAGAGATTGTGTTCAAGTATGGGGTTAGTACAGGAAGCTATAAGGATAGACTGTGACAGCCAAAGTGCAATTTTCTTGGCAAAGAACCCCGCATATCATTCAAAGACAAAGCATATTGATGTTTAGTATCACTTTGTGAGGGATATGATAGAAGACAAAAAGGTGTTGCTGGTAAAGGTGGACACTTTGAAGAATACTACAGATGCATTGACAAAATCTGTGAGCTTTGAGAAGTTCTCTTGGTTTAGAGAGACAATGGGCATTTCAGGGCTGAAAAAATGACTAAGCTCTCTTGTGGCCCCTTGTACAAAGAAAACAACAAGTGGGAGAATGTTTGGTTGTGTTATATCCTTTCCACGTAGTTAACAAGGGGTTTGAGAGGCACTCGTAACCCCACTTTATGGGGTCCAGGGAAGCGCCGCGAAAATTTTTGGTTTTGGACCCTATGTTAGGTTGGGTGGACCCACCTATGGTTTTGTGCATGATTTTCGCACATGTTTTTTGGATGCTATGGTTTTCGGTCCATGGTATTGGATGCTTCGGCATGTATAAATATGTATTGTAACATTGAAAGGAACATAATGAAAAAATCAAGCTGGTAGTCCCGGTTTTGGGATCCAGGGGGAAATCTCTGTGTATATGTGTTTTATGTGTTATGCTCTCGCATTGTGTATTTTTCTGTGTTTTAGAATTCGTATGTAGGTAATTTCTGTACGGGGTTAAAACCTACAATTGGCTTCAGCTTCTTTCCTTCACCTTGCATTCTGTCTTTGCTGATATATAGCCAGACTTGATCACCAACTTGGAAGATGTGCTCCACCCGATGTTTATCATGCCTTGCCATGTACTTGGCTTGGCTCTTTTCCAGCTGTTCCTATACTGCCTGGTGAATTTCTTGGATCTGTTCAATGAACGTGGTTGCTTTGTCCACATCATTGTGTCCAGCAACTTCTATGTCTTTTTCAAAGACAAAATCCAAGGGAGACCTTGGTATAAAACCAAAACATGTCTCAAAAGGAGATCTCTATGTGGAAGAATGTTTAGCACAGTTGTAAGCATGTTGCACATAACATAAATGTGCATCCCAAAGCTTGGGATGCTTGCTGCAATAACCCCTTAGCAACTGGATCATTGTCCTGTTGACTACCTCTGTTTGGCCATCTGTTTGTGGATGAAAGGTTATGCTCTTCTTCAGTCTAGTGTCCATCAATTCCTCCATGTGAATTGGTTAATTGTCATCTTCATCTTTAGTGCTCTTTGTCTTCATATTGATTATTCTATAATCCTTGGTATTCTTTATTCTTTATCATTTCTTCTTCAATTTTCATCTTGTATCTATAAAAGAATACACAATTTCAACCCCCCTACATAATGACCAATCATCATCATGGGTTTTCTATGATTGACCCATAATCATTACACCTATCGGTTTTTGTATAGTCTTAACCTCAACCATTACTAGTGGTTTATATTTACCTCTAGCAACACATCACATTGTATGTTTTTTGTTAACCACAAATATTAGTGTTTTTGACCACGAACCTTTATTTACAAAGATTCTTTTACATAGTGGTTTTAAGAATACGATGAACTTTTCAACATAACTTAACAATGGTCCAGGTACATTCAATTCAAATGTCCATTCTTCATCAAAATACTAATTAAGTAATACCATTTATCTTTTTAGGGATGTTGTTTTCATCTACATCTACATTTGCATATACATGGTACCCTTACTTCTTTTCTTTCTTCGTCCCTTGCGTGTTTTCCATCTTTTTGTTCTTTGTGCCTTCATTATTCATTTTTACAATGCTACTGCATCATTTTCTCTATCATCATCTTCTTTCATCTTGCCATTTTCTTTATTGTTGCAACATTTTTTTCTTTACCATTGCATCATCCCTTTGTTGTTGCATCATTTATCTTTGATTGTCTTTTGTCTTTCTATTCTCTTTGCTACTGCATCATTATCGTTGTTATCAACATCTTTCATTATTTTGTTTGTTGTTGCATCTCTTTGTCATCATCTTGTTCATTGTCATCGTCTTTTGTGATGGAGTCATTTCCTTTTTCCTTTTTGTACTTTGATTCTTCCTATGAACAACTAATTACTGGTGTCCATATAAAAAGAAATCCATCTACCAAGATACATGATTGTCATATGCTGTACTCGCTAGTTTCTAGGAGTCATTTTTAGTTACATGATTCATCAACATCTTAAACTCTCTCTTCAATATAACTTGGTCCTCACCTTCTAATATTATCCTAACCCTCAAAGATTAATCCACCTCCACTTTCTCCCCTTAATCAAAGACTCAACTTCTATGATTTCACATCAACCTAGCATAAGAGTACACTTGGCACCCTTATAGTTACCCTAGTGGTTCATTCCACAACTTGTCATATATTCTCTCTACATAAGAGGATGCAAACTACATGATTGTTACATGTGCAACATTTATAAGACCAAATCTTTTTGGGGTGTAGGGTATGAAAAAAAATGCACCCCTTTATAATGCAACCCATTATATTATTTCAAATGAGGCACAACAAGTATGCAAAACTCTTCTCTACCTCACAATGTGCCCATTACCCCATGATCCTCATTAAACTAACAAGCCCTTTACATATGTGTGAAAAAACAAGCTATTTATAACCTCTCACCATACATCACATTTCACTTTATTTCCTCATACTTTATCATTCCTTTAATTTAATTAATATTTATGTCCATAAAACTACGTTTCACCCTTTTTTTTGTTTATAATATATGATATACTTCTTTAAATATCTTTGATATTCCACTATAATTTGATACAACTTCCATTCACTTTGCATCAACATAACAACATAAATAAAACCAACTTCTTGCATATTCTTTCTCTTGGAAATTTTGTGAATAAGCTCTTCCTCCTCTTTGCTTTCATCTTTCTTTGTGTTTCTCTCTGCTTATTCCCACAAGTAAATCTATTAGTAAAAGTGATTAAAAATATAAAAAAATGTACTAACTAGTTGATAATCTCATATTCTAAAAAATATTTTTAATATTCTTTTAAATTTTACAAAACTATAAATATATAATTTTCTTTTACAAATGACATTTATTTTTTTCATTACGCTCCAGAAAAATTCCTTCAAAGCTTCACTCGATTCTATACTCGATGTTTTGCCATCTCCTAAAATTTCACATATTTTCCAATAAACCAATAATAAATAAAAAATAGTTTATTCGTTTTTGCCTTTCGAATTTTGCATCACTTATAAATACAACTATGGCAGAACTTCTAAATTTATTCTCTTTGGTTGGTTGGTTGGTTGGTCTCTCTCCTCGATCGTTCTTTCTTTTTAATGACAGACAACACGATAAACTTAAAACAATTGTTGGTAAATATACGTTCAAACATACGCTTGGGCTCCAACGAATATTAAACAAAACTCCAAGACCAAATTTCATTTTCTGTTTGTCAAAATAAATGTGAATGCCTGTTTCTCAAAATAAATAAATAAATCTCCACTCCAACGTAACTTCAAATACTTATCCATCCAAAATAATTTCCATCTTCACGAGCTAGGGTTAGGGTTTATCATTACGTTTATGCATTTCTTTAAGTGCACAATCTAGCCGATTCATATAACATATCAAAAATATTTCAAAAGTTAACATGTGATAAGTATCCTAAATAAATAAACAAACAAAGAATTTAAAGAGGTTTTTGAATTAACCCAGTTTTAAATTATGTAAAAATCACAGTGTTGGTGTTTACTTTACTTTATATGTAAAAATCGTAGTTTTGGCGTTTTATTTACTTTAACAATGTTAAATATCAAAGGGACTGATATATCTGATGATATTATTTTTGGGATTAGCTATTTCAACTGCATCAATTTGTTTAATGAATATTTATTTTGTACTAGCTTAATATTATATTTTATTTTATTAACACAATATATATAATATTATTTTTAGCAGTTAATTATTGATTATTGATTGTATTATTTTTCTAATCTTAATTTTAATTAATTAAATTTAAAAATAATATATATATATATATATATAAAAATAAATAATTTATTAATTTCCTTTCCATAATTAAAATTTATATTTATTTTTTATTTTTAAATTACATGGTGAGAATTTCATATTTAAATGTTTAGATTGAATTCTACTTTTAAAACCAATACAAAAACTTCATAATTAAATATTGAAATTGACTTTAACTTTAAAATAAAGTATAATTGATTTTGATAAACTCATTAATATATTTTATTAAATTAAAAAATGTGTTAAAAGAATTATTTTAAAAATTTATGTTATAAAGCATTGAATTTATCATTATTGAACATAATATACTTCAAATTAAATATTGGAATTGATTTTGGAAAAACTCATTAACATATTTTATTAAATTAAAAAATATGTTAAAAAGTTTAATTTAAAAGGTTATGTTATAAAGCATTTAATTTATCATTGTTTTTTAAGTAAGATGTATTTATATTAAACTTGCAAATTTAGAAAATTATATAAAATCGATAAGTATGGTTCGATTGATTAAAATCCCAACCACTCGCTTTTGAACTAGCATTATTTAGAAAGTTTGTGGTAAAACACTCATTGAAGGCGCTGCCAAAGAGACTATTGCTCGACCAACTCCTAAAACCCTAAGCCAAATGATTCATTTGGCAAGCCCACAAGGCAGATAACCAAAAGAAGTGACCAAAAAACCACATCATGAACTTAGTTGGGTTGGATTAGTCCTCATCAACCGTGATGGGATTCTCTGTCGTCCCACTTGTAGGATCACCATTAGTCTTCACCTAGCTGGCAGAAGCACCTCAGAGCTCCATCTTGATGGGGGGCACGTTGTATTTCCTATCTTGATTCTTTGCAGCCCAACATTTGAGAAACTCGTAGCGTGGAAAATCTTTAGTGACAAACTTTCTGTGGTGAGTTGTTTCAACATAGATAGTAAATCTATCATTCAACATATCCAACTTTTCCTCCAGAGTCTATCTAACTTAGATTTTCTCCTGAATGGTTAGACCCACCATGTTCTTCATGTTCTAGATGAGTTCAATGGATCGACTTAAAAGGTTCTCTCTTGCTTTCGTGAGACTGGGCGTGGGATCCACCTAAACTGCATGTCCACCTCCTCTATGTTGGTATGTCTCCTAATTTCCATGGCTTGTTCCTCAAGGTGATTTATGTGCTCCTGGATCTCCTAAGGGATGGTGTTGTGGTAATTTATAGTAGCTTATCGGGCAGTCATTTCGGACCTAGTTCTCAGCTTCATCTCAGCCTGTCGCCACCAATCCATATTTCGGCATCTTATGCAGCAACTTGACAAGGGGTCACAACCAGAATGCAGGGTGGGAGTCATACTTGGTCTAGCATGAAGGAGTTGGTGGTAAGTCTTGCGACCCAAAGCATGATGAGCAAGGGAGCGAGAATGAGAATGAGTAGGGGAGAACGGATTCAAAAGGGGGTTAACATAAGGCTTCCAGGAGTTGGGGCAATCGAGAAGAATTATGATGGCATTAAAACAAGAAAGGTTGGCTTATACAACGAAATCAATCCCCTGGAGGGAATGATTCATTCTACTAGCTAAAGGGAAAGGGTGGTGGTGATTGCAATGGGAAGATATCCTTGAGATTAGAGACACGTTAGGAAAATCATTGTGCATGGTGTTGGTGATGGAGCTCATCGCATAATCTCAGATGTCTCATACAAGTCTATCAGAGGCAATCTATGAGCCAGTAGGCAGGTTGGGAGGCTCATCAATACTACAATTGTCTTTGCCCTTTTGATTAATCCCTTGACACTCTTGACGTAGAGGGTCATGAGTTATATCCTTCCATACAAAGGAGGTTAATGTGACTCTGCCAACTGTCCCCTAGTTTTCCAATCGATATGCCATGGAGTTGGCCTTTCTTCTAACTGCTTGGAAGTTGACCCCTCTTAATTTGATGATGTGTTGTTGAATGCGTTGGAGAGTTTTCGTCAGCCTCCAGTTGGCGGTCACCTTGATGATTGAAGTACCATGCTGGACCTTGCGGGAAGTTGAGGTGGCTAGCACTAAGTCACCCTCTACGATCAATGGAACAAATAGTTGGTCTCTTGTGATTGTGAGCCCGAGCTCCATAACCTAAAGATTTGCGGCATTGTTGGTATTAATCCCCAATTTGCCATGGAAGATCCAAAGAATTTCACCCTTATGATTTCGAAAGACTCCACCGAAGTCATAGTGCATACTTGGTAAGTCTATAAACTACAACCATGATGACACTCTTCCCTTTGGACTTGGGTAAACCTATGATCAAATCCATTGAGACCTCCTCCCAACTCTGACTTGGAATGGATAAAGGTTGTAACAAACCCAGGGTCTTAATTGCCTCAACTTTATTTTGTTGGCAAACCAAACATTCTACAACAAGCTTCTAAATATCATATTTAAGCTCATCCCAAAAAAAAATCTTCTTGACCCTAAGGTAAGTTTTTTAAAATCTTGTGCCCTCCTAAGAGGGCGGTGTGCAATTCCAAAAGAATCTTTTATTTGAGTTAGGAATTTTTACAGAGATATAAGCGATTTTTGTACCATAATGAATCATTTTTCTAGATAAGTTTATAAGATGTACCGGGATCTTGTTGCAACTTTTGAATGAGTGCCCATGCCTCTTCGTAATTCTTCCATTCATTCCTTGCTTCAATTATCCAATTATGTTGGATAATAGAAATTTCACAAACCAATGCTTCCACATCCTCATCCTTTCTTGAGAGTGCATTTGCAACAACTTTTTGCTTCCCTTTTTTGTAAATGATTTCAAAGTCATAAACCAACATATTTTTTACCCATTATTTCTACTCTTCTAAAGATAAGCTCTGTTCCAAAAAGTATTTAAGACTATAGTGATCTTTTTTTACCTTGAAGTGTCTTCCCATTATTTAAGGTCGTCATTGCTTTAGTCCATATAGTATTTCCAATATTTCCTTCTCATAAATGGGTTTGTGTAAATACTTTCCCTTGATTGGGTGACTTTCAAAAGCAATGGGTCTTCCTTCTTTTATTAAAATAGCGTCAATTCCATTTCCTGAGGCATCACATTCCACAATAAAGGTTTTTATGAATTATGGTGTAGCTAAGACTTGTGCTTGGCAATTGCGGTTCTAAGATGTTAAAGGCCTTAATTGCTTCTGGATTCCAAGAAAATGCATATTTCTTTAGTAGTGTTGTTAGAGGTGTTGCTATTCTCCCATAATTCTTAACAAACTTGTGATAATACCCTGTCAACCAAAGAAATCCTCGGAGATGCTTTAGGGTTGTGAGGATTTTCCATTCCTTAATGCCTTTAATTTTGTTAGGGTCTACCTTAACACCCTCATGAGATACAATACAACCCAAATACTCCACCCCTATACTCCAAAGAAACATTTGGAGGTTTTTCCATATAATTGCTTCTCTTCTAATAGTTTGAGCTCCTTGTCAACATGTTGGACATGAACCTTCCAAGACTTGTTGTAGATTAGTATATCATCAAAAAATACTAACACAAATTTTCTAAAGAAGGGTTAGAAAAAATAATTCATCAAACCTTGAAATGTGGAAGGTGCATTAGTAAGGCCAAAAGGCATGACCAAAACTTCATAATGACCTTCATGAGTTCTGAATTTTGTTTTCGAAATGTCTTCAGTCTTCATTGTAATTAGATGATACCTTGAACGAAGATCCATCTTGGTGAAGTAAATTTCTCCATGTAATTCATCCCAAAATTCATTAATGCCAGGAATAGGAAAATTATCTTTAATAGTGAGCTTGTTGAGCTCCCTATAATTTGGACACATATGCCATGATCCATATTTCTTGTGCACCAATACTACTAGAGCATAGAAATAACTTTGACTAGGTTGAATTATATCGTCCTCTACCATTTTTGCAACCATATGTTCAATTCACTCTTTTGGGCATAAGGATATATGTATGGCCTATTGTTTGGAGGAACACTTCCTGGAATCAAGTGAATATCATGATCATAATCATGAATAAGTGGGAGGCCTTTGGGAGTCTCAAATACCTTGGAATGATTGTCCAATACTTTTTGAAGATCTAGAGAAATAGATGATTTTGATATTTGAACCTCTAGTGAGAATAATTGTGTAATTAAGCCTCGTTATTTCTTCAAAATCTTTTTCATTCCATTAGAGTTGGTTATCTTCCCTGGTTTCCCTACATTACCCATTAATTCAATTTCCTTTCATTACCAAAAAACATTCAAGAATGGTTATTGAAAATTAAAATTTATCGCCCCCGAAGATTGTAACTATTGGACTCCTCGTAAAACATCAGCACCATCCATTGGAATGATAACCATTGGAATATTCAATACATATTCCCCATGGTTAGTTCTTCTATTTGCAACCATTACTTGACACTCTAGTGTTGGATACATAAAGCAATTCAATTCCTTGGCTATCATACAATGAATAAAATTATGGGTACTACCCGAATCAATCAACACTATTACCTTTTTCTTCTTAATATATCCTTCTATCTTGAGAGTTTGAGGAGTGGTGATTCTCAACAATTCATAGCAAGATATCGTCAGGTTCATTTCTTCTTTCTCTGGGGTTGGTTATTGTTGTATGTCATCTTATTTTGATGTTCCCTATTCCTTTTTTCCTCCTCTTCACAGTCTATCTAAAATAATTTCTTCTTAGCACACTTATGACCTTTAGTATATTTGTTATCACAACTCTAACAAAGCTCTTTTGCTCTTTTTTCCTCCAATTGTTGTGGTGTCAACCTTGTAGGTTGTGTAAGGCTAGGAGTAGAAACATTTCCATCTTTATAGTTGTGAGTGGTAGACTTCCTTGTTGCCATAATTTTTCTTTCAAATTTTCTTGCTTCCCTGAATGCCTTCTCCAATGAATCATGTTCCCAAAGGTAAACCTCATGTTGTATGTTATCCTTCAAAATCCCTATCAAGACATCAATCCTGTGGCCCTCTATAATATCACTTACCTTGATATTCAATTTTTAGAAGTCCTCAATGTGCTCCGTCGTTGAACCCTTTTGTTTGAGATTTATCAATTAACTAAAGAAGGTGTTTCTCTTTGTATGCTCATAATGTGCTATCATTTCTTCCATAAAAATTGACCAAGTGACAAGTGATTTATGAGAACAAATTCATCGATACCATACAAACTGATTGGGTTCTAAATATAAAGATTCAAAGCGTACCTTTTGTGTGTGTTGCAAATCATGTAGATCAAAATATTGCTCCATTTGTAAGATCCATGTTTAACCAGATCCTTACCAATAAAATTCCTCATATCGATTTTTGGAATGTGGTTGGTCTTCAATCTAAAGTTAGAGTCTCTAAAATAATGATTAACATTCCATTTGTTCTCATCATAAGTTTCATCAAATACCTTTTCGCCATTAGGAAGTTTTTCTTGTAGAAACTTTGTCAAACCATCCTTCAAACCTTCCATGTCTGCTTTTAAATCATTCATGTCGCCTTTTATTTCCACTTTTAAACCAGCTATGTTGTCTTTTATTTCTACTCTTAAACCATCCATGTCCCATTTTAATCCATCCATGTCCCGTTTTAGTTCATCTTTGGTTTCTCTTTGTGAGAGCAAAATTTGTTGCACTTGGTCCCGTAATTTTGATATATCATGTTGTAATTCTTCCTCTTCATGCATCATAGTAGATTTTTATGAGGCCTTAATGGGTATAGAATTCTCTTGTTTTGAAGGAATTTTAGAACCAAATAATAATATTTGTGCTTTAACATGCCCTTGGAATCACTTCAAACTTATTTTTCAAACAAAAGTAATGCAATTTTTAAAAACATACACACCTTTTTTCTTTCTTTTACGAGCTCAATGTTGAAATGGTTGTAACAATGTAATTTCGTTGTGTGGTAGCCCTCTGAGTCTTATTTCCAACTCCATAAGTTAGACTGAGATTGGATTCTTCAACATAAAGTTATGCCTAGTCTACCGTAGTGGCCTCGTTATGGACTAGTTCAATAGAGAGAACTTTTACGGAATTCCACATGTCACTGTTTCAATCTTCAACCCTAAAATGATACAATAATGACTAAAGTCTGTGTCATTTAATCCACTTTTTACGAAATTCAAATCTGATGCTTGTAGAGAAAGTTATGATGATTTTCCCTAGGTCACATGTTTGAGATTGAATTCTGAAGCATGCAAAAATCCTAACTTATTCAAACTATATCTCATAAAATATAGCGAACCAAAATCTAAGATTTATATGAAAGGTTCACCAAAATTTTGACTCCACTTGGTAAAAATTTCATCTTCTGAAGCTTCATAGAAAAAAATTATAGCAAAAATTCCAAGATGATTTGTTTGAAGCAGCAAAACCCGAGAACCCAAAGTTCTAATACCAAATTTTATGTAACCATATCACAAAATAAAAGAAGAAATAGATCAATGATCTGAATTTGAAACTACTTGTAAATGGTTTTCAAGGTATTCAATTCAGATATATACATATTTAAAAGATGTCCATGTCTTGCAGAAAGAAAACAAATGAAATTTTCAGCTGTTCATGAACCATTTAAGCATAGCAGACTTATTTCTTACTGTTTAACACATTAAAACGAATTTGTTCTGCAAAATAAATCAACCACAGATGCAAAAGAAGTTGATAAAGCAGTTCACCCCTCCTGGGTTATGTCTGCTGGGTCCAAAGCTCCCAAATGGGCCTGTCCTTGTTTTAATTAAATGCTCAAATTGAATATACGGCTGAATAGAAGCATCTACAGGTGAAATAGATGGTAAAAACGGATTCATAACACTTGAATCCTTCAGGATTGACTACTGGTTCACCTCCAATGGATACCTGCAACCCTATACAGTCTTCACAATACTGGGCCCTAGTGGCTCCTAGAACTTCCACGGCTCCAAAACCTCTACAAATGACCTCATATGGCTATAGAACCTACACCAATGGCTTCAGAAGGTCGAAAATACCCAAAATAAAAAAAAAATTCGTCCAAAACCACCTTTCCTAGCCAAAGTTATGGCCAATTAAAGTTTCCCTCCAGTTTAGCCTAAAAAAACTCCAGCGAACTGTAGTTGGAGCCAGTTAGGCCCGCCAAATATGGCGGGTCCGCCAAAATTTGGCGCTCCTGCCAAATTTTCCGCCAACTGGACTGCAGTTATAATAAATGCTTATGAATGGATGGCATTTTATCTCAGATTTCGTGCCCAGCGGTTAGGGGGTTGAGCCCACGGTTATGGGCCCATGGTCATATGGTATGGGGCGCTGGACCTTAGGGGTTGGCCCCCTTTGGGCCCTGCCCAACAGAAAGTCAAACTTTAAAAGAATTTCATGTCGTCCACATAACAAGTCTGACTACGTTGGTGCAATGGTAAGACTGTTCAATAGTGCATGGGAGGTCCCGTGTTCAAAACCTGCCAATGCCAAAAAAAATTAAATATGCGCCCATATAATGCTTGCTAACGTCATCCTGGGCCACGTGGCGGCCTCCGGGCCTGCCACGTGGCAGCCTGTGATTGGTTGCCGAAAAGGGAATATTCCCTGAAATATTCCAAGGAATATTCTGCGGAATATTCCTTTTTTATTTTATTTTTTTGAAAAATTCAAAATTACAATGTTATTGACAAATTCTTCTTTTTGCCATAACTTCCTCATACGGTGACCGTTTTTCGAACCGTTTGCGGCGCCAGAATCAGGAAGACGAGCACTTTCTATTTTTTCAACTTTGAACCAGTTCTAAGCATTTTAAATTTTGAGCATTTTACGACACTTAGGACATGAGCACCTGATCACGCCTCCCCATTGGGAAGCTTTTGGACCCCAAAAGCATTCAACTACCTGTTAAATAGGTGAGGGTATAGCTCCCTCACTCTGTCCACCTCCATCCACTTTGCCTTGTTCGGTTTGTTGCCTTTGAAACTAACCCGAACATAATCTACACTGCCCCTCCTTGAAGTGCGTGTCCTTCTGTCAAGGATTGTATCTTCTTTCAGCTCATCTAAGAATTCTGGTGAGAAATCTTCTATAGATGGCAGCTGAACAACACTTTCATGATCAGCAATCAAAGGAGGTTCATACAAACGTAAGTTCTCCACATTGACAACAGAATACATTTGCATGTAGGAAGGCAAATCTAATTGAAAAGCATTATTTCCAACCTTCTTAAGGATTTTGAATGGACCATAACGAATAGGCTTCAGCTTTTACCTTCTCCTTGCATCCTTTCCTTACTAATGTACAACCATACCTCATCCCCTTCTTGAAACTTGTGATCAACTCTATGCTTGTCGTGTCTTTCCTTGTACTTGCCTTGACTCTTCTCAAGCAGTTCTTGAATTTGCTGATGTATTTGCTGAATTCTTTCAATGAATGAACGAGCTTTGTCAATATCACTATGTCCCTCAATGGCAACATCTTTCTCAAGAATGAAATCAAGAGGTGATTTTGGCAAGTAACCAAAACAAGCTTCAAACTGTGAGGTGTTTGTGGAAGAGTGTTTGGCACGATTGTAAGCATGTTGTATGTAGTGCAAATGTTCATCCCAAAGCTTGGGATGCTTGCTGCAATAACCTCTCAAGAGGTGCACAATGGTTTTGTTCACAACTTCTGTTTGTCCATCTGTTTGCGGATGGAAAGTAGTACTTTCCTTCAACTTTGTGTCCATCATCTCCCATAGGTTGGACCAAAAATTCCCCACAAATCTGGAATCCCTGTCACTAATAATGGAAGTAGGCAAACCAAAGTGAATCCATACATGATGAAAAAATAATTCAGCAGTTTGTTTAGCAGTTATAGTTTTCTTACAAGGCATAAGTATACACATTTTGCTGAAACGATCAACTACTACATATAAATAATCATGCTGATTTCTAGATTTTGGCAAACCTCCTACAAAATCCATAGAGATGCTCTCCCATGGTCTAGAAGGTACTAGCAAAGGAGTATACAAACCAAGATTCCTATTACTAGGCTTGCTTTTAGCACATAATGAACAACCTCTTATGAACCTTGAAACAGAATCTACCATGCGAGGCCAATAACAATACCTCTGTAGATGTGCAATTGTTTTGCTCACACCAAAATGGCCAGCAATAAGAGAAGAATGAGCTTCTCTTATGACATTTATTCTCTCCCCCTGTGGTATACACAACTTGCCCAAATGAAACAGCAAATTGTTATGCATGTGATAGTCATTTTCCTCTACATGATTCCCTTTACTCAAGTTAGCATACACATCTTTAAAGTCATCATCAGATGCATATTGTTCTATGTAACTATCATGTACAATGGAATCATTATTAAGTAAAGTAACAGCACCAATAATAGGCCTTGAAAGCATATCAGCAACCTTATTCAAAGTACCTTTCTTGTACCTTATTACCAAATGGAATTGTTGCAAGAAGCCCATCCATCTGAAGTGTCGTGACTGTTGTAACTTGCTTTGTGATTGCAAGTACTGTAAGGGCTGATGGTCGGTATGTATAACAGTTTCTTTGCCCATCAAATAGTGTTTCCACTTTTTGACGCTTTGTACCAATGCATACAACTCCTTATCATATGTAGGATAATTTACAACAGCACCATTAAAAGTTTCAGAATGAAAAGCAATAGGCTTACCATGTTGTAGAAGAACTGCACCCATGGCATAATCACTAGCATCGGTTTGTATCTCAAATGGCTGTCTCAAATCTGGTAATGCAAGGACTGGAGCTGAACTAATCTTCTCTTTCAAAGATTCGAAAGCTTTTTGCTGCTTGCCTCCCCGTTGGAAAGCATGCTTCACACTTGTCACTGCATGCATAGGAGCTACTATAGAAGAGAAGTTAGAGATAAACTTCCTCCAATATTGAGTTGCACCCAAAAAACTTCTTACCTCTGTTATGGATTTGGGAGTAGGCCACTTCACAATAGCCTCAATCTTAGCAGGATCAATTCTCAAAGAACCTCCTCCTACTATGTGTCCCAAATAAACCAAAGAAGTCTTTCCAAATTCACACTTTGACATTTTAAGAAATAACTGATTCTTCTTCAAAACATCAAGTACTTTCCTAACATGCATGACATGATCTTCTCTAGACTTGCTGAAAATTAAGATGTCATCTAAGTAGACAATAACGAAATCATCAAGAAAAGGACGCAAGACATCATCCATTACCTGCATGAAAGTTGCAGGTGCATTGCACAAACCAAACGGCATCACAAGCCACTCAAAGAGTCCTTGTTTGGTTTTAAAGGTTGTCTTCCAAATGTCACTTTCTTCAATTCTTACTTGATGATATCCACTGCGCAAGTCTAGCTTAGTGAAATATCGAGCATCTTTCAGCTGGTCTAGCAAATCATCTATCCTTGGGAGTGGGTAACGATTCTTTACCGTTATCTTGTTCAGGGCCCTGAAATCAACACACATACGCCAAGTGCCATCTTTCTTTGGAATCAATATAATTGTGACCCACATGGCGAAGTACTTGGCCTTATGAAACCCTTGTCCAACAAGTCCTTGATTTGCTTCTTTATTTCAGCATTCTCCATAATAGACATGCGGTACATGCCTATGTTTGGAAGAGGACAATCTAGATGCAAATGGATTTCATGCTGAATCTCCCTCTTAGGAGGCAAACCTGTTGGCTCCTGAAACATCTCATGATATGCATCAACTACATCATACAATTCTGACTTAAGTTTTGGATCACAATTGTCAAATGACTCATGATTCACATCAACCTTGGGCTTAATCATAAGAAGAACAAAATTCTTACTTGAATTGACTAGCCTTTTTACCTGTCCTGCATTCACCATCTCTATATTTGTCTTCTTGCGATGAGCTCTAACAATGAACTCCTTGCCATCTTTGAAAAGATGATATTTGTTTTCATGGCGATGAAAGATAGCTTTCCTGTCAAACAAGTAAGGACTTCCCAAAACAATTCCTGCTATATCAAAAGGTACCACATCAAGTTCAACTGTGTCAATAAAATGTGCAGTAATTGCAAAGCGCAATGTGCACTTTCTTGAAACTTGTAAATTTGCATCCTTGCAAATCCATCCAAGTGGATATGGCTTCGGATGTGGAACGGTCTCAAGTTTAAGCTCCTTGACCAAGTCCTCTGATATAAGGTTTGCTTGTGACCCACTATCAAAAAGTGTGTCAATTTTAGTATGTTTTGAAATCACCCTCACATGAAACAGTTCAATTCTTTCTTCCTCATTAGGAGCTTGTACATGGCAGTTTGAGGTACTAGTGCTGGCTTGAGTTTCAATTTCTTTTCCCTTCAAGTTTTTCAAACCCATGGCTGCAATTTTGGTTTCATCACCTGAATCATCCCCTAAATCCTGTGGTGTAGATGTAGTAGCAGCAGTTTTCTGTTTCCCTTTGGATTTGTTAAATTGAGGTCTTTTTTCAGGATGTAATTTCCAGCAGTTTTTCTCCTCATGGCCTGGTTTAGAACAGTGTTTACAGATCACTTTCTCACTCTCCTGTTTGACAGATGCATTCTTTTTGCCCTTTCCCTTGGAGGTTTTCTCTTTGTTTTTCCCCTTGGGGGGCTTGTTTCTACCGTCTTCAAATGTGTTTTCTCCCCTTGCCTCTAAATGGGTAGCTTGGACACAAACCTCGTCCAAGCTAGTAGGGTTAAACATCAAGATGGTGTGTCTAAGGTAGCTATGCAAGCCACCAATGTATTTCAGCAAGGTTTCCTGGGTCTGTAAATCTACCCCTAACAAGAGAGCTCTTCTTCTGAATTCTTGGGTGTAGTCTTGGACACTCTGACCCTTAAGTTGTCTGAAATTTTGCCAATTCATAATGGCTTTCTGCATGTGAGCAAGAGGATAAAACTGTTTTTTAATGGCTAACAGAAATTCAGGCCATGTTAAGGTAACCTTACCAAATTTCTTAATCTCCTCTTTAGTCTTGGCCTCCCACCAGACCAATGTTGCTCCATCCATTCTCAACGAAGCCAACTGAATCTTTGTGGCATCATCATGCATATTCTGGGTCCTCAAGTAAACTTCCAACTGCCTAATCCAGTTGTCAAGCTTTTCTGCATTCACTTCACCATTAAACATAGGTAATTCGAATTTTACATCAAGCTTCAAAAAAGGACTTTTTCCAGAGGATCTATGCTTATGCACAGAAGAAGAAGACGAGGATGAAGAGGAAGAAGGTGACGATGGGGGTGGTGGATCGCCATTACCTCCATGTCCTTTCTTGGAATGACCATCATCCTTCTTACCTCCTGAAGAGCCCTCTCCTTCATGTGGATGTTTGGACCCTTCTCCAGCCAATTTCTCATTTCTTTCTTGGTACAATATCCTCACCATTTCAGTGAGGTCCAAGAAAACCTTTCTGAAGACTCTTTATTCTTCTTTTGGATCCATGTCTGTTGGAATTTCTCCTTCATGTGCAGACATTCTTGAAGCTTCTGCTGAGATTCTTGAGGGTGAAATTGAAGGTGGAGGTGATGGCTCTCTGGCCTTCCTTGACTGAGGATTCTCTCGTTCTCTAGTCAACTATCCTTCCCCTCTTTTAAGTTTCAACCTGGTAAGCATCAATACTTGCAAGACAGTTAGAAGATCTTTGCACAAAACCCTACTCTGATACCAACTTGATCTGAATTTGAAACTACTTGTAAATGGTTTGCAAGGTATTCAATTCAGATATATACATATTTAAAAGATGTCCATGTCTTTCAGAAAGAAAACAAATGAAATTTTCAGCTGTTCATGAACCATTTAAGCATAGCAGATTTATTTCCTTTTACTGTTTAACACACTAAAACGAATTTGTTCTGCAAAATAAATCAACCACAGATGCAAAAGAAGTTGATAAAGTAGTTCACCCTCCTGGGCTACGTCTGCTGGGTCCAAAGCTCCCAAATGGGCAGGGAAAATTTTAAGAACCCCCCCTAAATTTACATGTATAATAAATGGGCGAATCTCCATGGTATATAGGAAAAATGGAAGGCGATTTTATCAATAATATGATATGTATATATAATTTTTTGGCGAATCTCTCACCAGGGATGGCGAATATTTTACTCAATTATAAAATCTGGTGTTTATTGAATACACAAATGAAATCATTTCATTTCTTTAAAATATCTTTTGAAATCAAAATTACCGAAATTACTTATCGATAACCTAGTGGGTGTAGGATAAAATTCACCTGTGTCATTCACAGAAAGCATGAGAAAAAACCTAATACTATATATAAAACCAAGAAAAATTCAAATTCATCACTTCTAGGGACCTCGTAACCACCCTGCCAATACACAAGTATATTCCTATTTGCAATTAGAAAAATTACCCAAATTACAATTTGTTTACTCCAGCATATGTTGGAAAGTTATAGAATGATGACTAGTGCAATCAATCCATTCCTTTTAGCCCTAGATTTGTTTCAGTTTAAAACAAAAGTATACAAATATACGTGTCCAATGTCTATGCTTTAACCATTCACCTTAAGATGTTTTTACAATATAATTTCCTAAGTCTATTTAATATCTTCATTATCATAAAAACCAACCTATATCCATCTTTAACTCCACATCTACCACTCTTAGGGGGATGAAATCTATTTATCCCTCTGAGCACTTGGTAGACCCAGAATTAAGATGGATCTAAGATGATAGAATTTCCCCTTTAAATAGTCTATGCTCACATGAATACCATGGGTCAATACCATGGGTTATCGTAAACCTGGAGCTTAAAAATTACTATTAGTAATTTATAAAAATTAATAAAATTAATAGTTGATTTTATTTTATTTTTTATTTTAACCAAGCTAAAACGTTTAACCTACATTAAATTACAACATCCATTTTTACTCTTATCGGATCAAATATTTTTTCACTCTATGCTAGTTTGCATATCACGATATTTGATACCTCTCGGGGGTTAGTAGATCCAGAGTAAAGATGGATCTATGCTGGTTTAATTCCCCCATTTAAATAGGCTACATTCCAGGTGAATACCATGGGTCAATACCATGTGCCATTTTTATTTTTATTAATACTAATATTAGGGTTAATAATGGTTTTTTGCATGGTATTAATAACAATCTAGTCCATGGTATTTGTCCCATAGTATTTTGCCCATAGGTTTCACCTAAATATAACACATTTTTTTAGTGTTCATAAATATAAGGTGACTTATGGAGTAAATATAAAAAAATGTTTTATTTGTTTACCATACCTCTTATTAATTTACCATACCTCTTTTACAAATATGGTATTTGGCCCATAGGATTCACTTAAATAATAAATAAAACGAGGATTATGGACTAAATATAAAAAGAGGTTTTATTTATTTACCATACATCTAGTTTATTTATATTTTTATTTATTTACCATGCATCTAGTTTATTTATATTTTTATTTATTTCTACGTTTATTTACCATATATTTTATATTTTTATTTACCAGGTGACAGGTTTATTTACCATATTTTTATTTATAATTTACCATACCTCTTTTATAAATATGGTATTTGGGCCTTTGGCCCATAGGATTCACTTAAATAAAACCTATTCTTGAAAATGGGCGAATGGATTCACTTAAATAAAACCTATTCTTGAAAATGGGCGAATGGAAGGTTGTAACTCCTAATTTCAAGGGCTAAATTTACCTTTTTTACCCTCTCCCTTAAAATAAGGTGGGCTATTTGAGGTGATTTGTAAAAATGTACTATGATACAAAATATTCGCCCGCTAAAAATTTAAAACCCCTTAATTTCGCCAAAGGGCGAACATTCCCCCTAAAATTTTCTATGCAAATGGGCCTGTCCTTGTTTTAATTAAATGCTCAAATTGAATATACAACTGAATAGAAGCATCTACAGGTGAAATAGATAGTAAAAACGGATTCAGAACACTTGAATCCTTCAGGATTGACTACTGGTTCACCTCCAATGGATACCTGCAACCCTATACAGTCTTCACAATACTGGGCCCTAGTGGCTCCTAGAACTTTCACGGCTCCAAAACCTCTGCAAATGACCTCAGATGGCTGTAAGCCCTGCACCAATGGCTTCAGAAGGTCGAAATTACCCAAAATAATAAAAAAAAAATTCGTCCAAAACCGCCTTTCCTAGCCAAAGTTATGGCCAATTAAAGTTTCCCTCCAGTTTAGCCTAAAAAAACTCCAGCTAACTGTAGTTGGAGCCAGTTAGGCCCGCCAAATATGGTGGATCCGCCCAAATTTGGCGCTCCTACCAAATTTTCCACCAACTGGATTGCAGTTATAATAAATGCTTATGAATGGATGGCGGTTTATCTCGGATTTCGTGCCCGGCGGTTAGGGGGTTGAGCCCACGGTTATGGGCCCATGGTCATATGGTATGGGGGGCTGGCCCTTAGGGGCTAGCCCCCTTCGGGCCCCGCCCAACAGAAAGTCAAACTTTAAAAGAATTTCGTGCCGTCCACATAACAAGTCTGATTATGTTGGTGCAATGGTAAGACTGTTCAATAGTGCATGGGAGGTCCCGTGTTCAAAACCTGCCAATGCCAAAAAAATTTAAATATGCGCCCATATAATGCTTGCTGATGTCATCCTGGGCCACGTGGCGGCCTCCAGGCCTGCCACGTGGCAGCATGTGATTGGTTGCCAAAAAGGAAATATTCCATGGAATATTCCAAGGAATATTCTACAGAATATTCCTTTTTTTTTTGGAAAAATTCAAAATTACAATGTTATTGACAAATTCTTCTTTTTGCCATAACTTCCTCATACGACGACCGTTTTTCGAACCGTTTGCGGCGCCTGAATTAGGAAGACGAGCACTTTCCAGTTGTTTAACTTTGAACCAGTTCTGAGCATTTTAAATTTTGAGCATTTTACGACACTTAGGACATGAGCACCTGATCAATCAACAACTTTGAAATAAGCCTCTTTGAGGGGGAAACCTCCTTTTACATCTCATAAACAAACAATTCTTGGGTGATACAAATGAGAAGGCCTCCTTGGTATGTATAGGAGTCTAAGGGGTCACAAGATAATCATATCCCACATAATGATAATAATGTAAGAATACAATAATAACAACAGCCGAGTTCTATGGGGCATAACAATAACAATATGGGGGCTACATAGGCACAACAATAACAATAAAGGGGTTGCACTAGTATTATAGGGACCTAAAACCAGTCCTTTGGGATTGTATTGGTCAACCAGGATATGAGACTTTATACCCTTGTTGTTGTGGTGTCCATGTTGTCTCTGTCGCTTCTTCCTTCACTGTGTCATTGGTGTCTTCTTGCTCCATATCTACATCCTTCATATCTTGTCCAGTTTCATTTAGATTTACATTAGGGTTGGATTCTTGATCCGAGTTTGGTGAGTGAGTTGTTTTTGCTCCATGTCACCTTCCTCAATGATGGTGTCTCCCTTGTCCTGTTCCTCCCCTAGAGGTTCAAATTTATTCTTGTTAACTTGGGACATTGGGGCCTATTTCCCTTGTGTTCTTTTATTGTTTTTGTTTCAGGGAGCTACTCTTATGAAGCCATGTTCGTATGTCCTTTTCCGAGCTTGTAGATAAGTGGTTTGGGAGACATTTTGAGGGCATTCCCTAAAAAGGTGCGTGTGTTCATGACACTTCCTGCATCTAAAGGGTATGTGTTCATAATCAATACTCTAGAGCTACACTTCATCCCTAAACACTATCTTGATAGCCTCTCGAAAAGCACCTGAAACATCTAAGTAAACACATATGCGAGAGTAGGAAACATAGTGTCATGCTCTTATGCCTTCAGACATTTTTATGTATTCTCCTATTTCGTCTCCAATGCCTTTGAGGACAGAAGGAGACCAATAGTCCATGGGCAGGGAGTATAACCTTACCCAAAAAGGGACTCTAGTGAAGTCCTCCTTTTCAAGGATGAAGTTTTATTTCCAGTAGTGCATGTAAAGGACAACCGAGTTAAAGAAGTAGGGACCTCCCTCAAAGATTTGATCATTGTCCTTTGAAAAGTCAAAAATCAATGTGAAGAACCCTTTGGAGCCTAACTGAAGCCTGATCTCCCCCTAAGGGCGCCATTTCGTTTAGATCCCCAGTTAAGGGTTTTATCTGCTGGGAAAAAGCCCATGAACTTATAAATAATTACATGCTCTTGCATAATATCCTTGTAAGCTACAACATCTGGGTCCATAATCTCCAGAGTCAGTCTCTTCTTTGTTTTGGGATTGCATGGGTTGACAATTTGTGGCGGAGTTTCTTTTATGCTAGAATTTGCAGGCTGGGAGTTGGACTGTTTTTCAGAGATTTTCGTTGCCCTTCCTTTTCCTAAGCCACTAGTAGTATGTTTCTTGAAGGCATTGTTAGTAGTGAGATTTGTGAAAAAAGAAGTTTCGGGTTCCTTGCCTTTTCCCGTGACGATTTTGCTAAAGGAGGGGACCTCTAAACCCCCACCTAAAACTACCATAGTAGCGCTCAAATCAGAACCCTAAGATAAATCGTCGAAATCTTCAAAACATTATCCCTCAATTATGCTTTAGTTATTTGAAAATATATTTATTACTTGCAATTGAAACACTATTCTTCTATTCAATTTATCATTATTGAACTTATATTAATTTTTTGCTTGATTAAATTTTTTATATCTTTTTCAAAATTTTACATTATAACTCAAATCATTTTCCTCTATTTAAATTTACTAGCCTTCTAAAAAGACATATTCATTCTTACCTTCAAAATACCTTGTCTTATATTTTGAATTTAAAATCTTCATAATTATAAATTACAATATATTTAACTTCTCTTATATATTAAATCTAAAATATTTATAATTATAATTTATAATATATTTATTTTAACTTCTATAATTTTCTGGTTACTCTACTAAAAGGTTAATTCTTAAAAAAAACTTTAAATTCAAAAATAAAGAAAACCACTATCTCTAGATTAAAGCTGCTTGTGCAAGTCTCCAACAAGGTTGTGCAAGTCGTGAGGGTGGTGTGAAAAGCTCGAAAAGAGTATCTTTCCGGACAACTGCCTTTTACCTCGGAACGCGAATGCTCCAGCAGCTACGAGAAAATTAATAAGCAGATAAACTCAGGCTTTTTTTATGATTTTGATTTTTTTAAGTAGGTTGAGTTGGGTTTAAGTTAAAATTAATAAGCAGATTTTCTTTTATGACTTTGATTTTTTTAAGTAGGTTGAGTTGGGTTTACGTTAAAATTAATAAGCAGATAAAATCAGGTTTTTTTTTATGATTTTGATTTTTTTTTAAGTAGGTTGAGTTGGGTTTACGTTATTTTTTATACGAGATGGAAAAATGATTGGTTTATTAATAAGGTAATATTGAAATTAGATTGAGTTTTTTGAAATATTTAATTTTCTAAAAAATAACTCTTATTCTCAAGCTCTCTTTTGAAATTTAAATCTATAATCAACAAATTTATATACACTCAATAAGTAACATTTTTTATTTTTTAAGATTTTTTATTTTTTATAATAAAATTTTGTATAAGTAGTAAGATTTTTCATAATTTATTACTAACTTTATATACTCTTGGTTTCAGATGAATGTCGGTTAATTAGGTGAAAATGTGTAATGTAGGAATTTACAGGGTAAGTTCCTCAGACAGAACACCAAAGGACACCGCTCACCAGATCAATACACCAATATTTTTGACGTGGTTAAAACCTTCAAAGAGAGAAACAGTCCACGACCTGAGCCAACGCGGAAACTTCAAGCAATTTATTAATAAAAGAATGAAAATTTACATAAACTTCTCTCATGAACTGTTAACCTACAAATGACAATGACCCTCCATGCTCTTTAAATAGAGATCATGGACCAAACGGTTGTTAACCCACGGATCAAGTGTCCATAATACCGAAGAGAGAATGAACCGTCGGATCACTACTTATCGTGACCGTCGGATTGTAAGTTACAAAATCTACATAGTAAAGAAACACACTTTACCTAACTCTATACTAAACCAAGTTATACTTAATTATTTCGTGTCGGAATATCTTAACATGTAAGAGATATATTGTGAGAGGTTTATTCTAATGGTGATTGGATAGTAGTTTAAGATCAATAAAAAGTAACTATTTCTGTGTTATATTGGTTTTCATTTACCTAATTTTCATGCTCTCTCTGCTCACTGAATTCCTGCGGCCTCCTACATCGAAAGAAGCACAGTTGATAAAGTAGAGCAACACATACAGGACAAGAAATTGACGACTTCCAAGAAAGTGAAGGCGGGATCCGACGACTTGCAAGAGAGAACCTCATGTCGTTTTCTGCGATCTATGAGCCGTTATTCTTTGTCGTTATTAATATTAATAGCAATTCCGTGGCAGGGATATGGATATGATGACTCCACGGCGCATTAAAAGGGGCATAGAATGCCGCGCACATTATCATAGTGCGATTGGGAAAGGATATAATTTATATAATTGTTTTTTTATTATTAAGGCTGAGTAATTATTTTTAATTTGTAGTTTTTAGTGTGATTTTTTTGCAAGTTTTTTCGGTTTGTTTTTTTGTCAAAATTCTTTAAAATTCGGCAGCAATTTATTGAAATCTCAAGTTTATAGGTAATTTCTGTACAATCAAAGCGTTCTAGGGGTTTTTCAGGGTGTTGAATCCAAATATGCAGTGAAAAAACCATTTTAAATAATACAAATCAAGATTTAACCTCAATTTTTTCCGCCGGATTTCGTCATGGGAATCTCCAAAAAGTCGCACTAAAGACAGCTCCATTTTTATGTGTTCTATTGAAATGATTTTTCATGATATTTTTACACTTTAATTTTAATTAAAATTTGATGTGAGATTTTTAAAATTTTGAATTTAAATGGTTTAATTTGTATAATTCCAGTGTTCCAAAAACTTTTGAAGACGCTGAATTTATTTGTGTATTTTAAACAATAACAAAAATTTTGAAATTATATTCTCAAATTTTAATAAATTCTCAAAAAAATATTTCATTTATAAATTAAATTACACCATTATTTTTATTATTTAATTATTTAAATTGTGGTTTGCCTACATTATATAATATTAATATAATTTAAATACATAAAAATATTTAAGCCATGTGTAAATTATTTTGTGAGGTAGAAAATTAAGTTTTTGAAGTTAGAAATGTATGGGAGTGCTCATCCACTATGTTGTTTTTAAGGGGCACAATTTTTACGCGTTACAGTTTAGGTTCATGTAACCTAAAAAATAGTTCATACGAGCACAAGTCTTGTCATCACTACACGAGGAGAGCCTGTAGGCTTCACGAAGGATTTGACGATCCGGCTAAAAAACATTCATATATTTATTTATTCGTACATAGGTTGTAATTCTGGAATAATATTTATATTATTTTAATGGGAATAAGATTTTATTATTTTAATTTAATTATCCTTAAGTAATAAATGAATAAGATTTCTATTATTTTAATTTAATTATTAATAATAAATAGATGAATAAAATTTATATTATTTTAATTTAATTATGAATAGTAAGATTTAATTTTTATGAAATTTTTATATAATAATTTAGATATAAATTTAAAATTTATTTTAAAAATATTTATATTTTTTATATTTTAATTTAATTAAAAATATTCTAAAATTAAATTAAATTAAAATTAAAAATAATTTGATTCTAAAATGAGTTATAGTTTTTTTTTAGATAAATGGTATAAATATATTATAACAAAGCTTATATACAAGTTTAAAATTTCCACAAAAATATAGAGATTAATATCCATTATTAAGAATTTTGTTTAATTTTTTTAATAATATATATATTCAACTCATATATTAATTTTTTATAATTAATAATAATAATAATAGTCTAAAATAAAATAATAATTTAGTTAATTTTATGATATTTTTTAATTTTTTATTTTGGAAAATTAATTATAAGATAAGTGTTTTGATGTCTATTAACTAATTGATGTGGCTTTATTAAATAAAAAATATTTCAAAAAGATTTTTCTTTTTTGTTATATAATGTGAGTTCTAAGATTACTAGAATTCATAACCTATGACTTGAGTATCCGCCACCTAGGGGCATCTAAACTATCAAAATCACCCAATGGTCCTTAGCATGGTTGGATTTTTGCCCACAGAGTCTTGATCTGATCACTTGATCACCTTTTCACCACGGAGTGCTTTAATAGAACATCGTGTCACCGTCTATTCTACACGTCGTGGGTTTTAAAATATTAATTCAGTATAAATATTCTTTTTTTTAATTAACAAAAAAAAAAAAAAAAAAAAAATCTAAGGCGTATGATCTAAAAATATATATTTTTATCTACATGGTAGAATAACAGTTGGAAGAATAATAATTTACCATAATTTTTTTTTAATTTTCTATTTACAATTAAAATCTAATAAGTTTCATAATTTTCTAAGAAAAAAGACCCCAACATTCTCTTCCTTTCGTCCTTCCTAGATATGTTTTTTACTTTATTTTTTAATTTGATGGTTGGTGCATGGAAGGGAAATCAACTAGCAACAAATAAAGGAGTCAGATCGGTTGCAATAAATATAGAACTCTAGGTCAACAATATTTGTAGAGAGGAATGAAGAAATTATAGAGGAAGGTATGGTTATCCACATATGAAGGGTTGATGTGTGTCCAATGTTCCAATTACAGTAAGATAAGCGATTATTCTTTTGTTCAAGAAAGTCTTCAATTGCACTGATTGTTGACAACAAATCAATGGTAGTCAAAGTACAAGTGTTTTCATACAAGTACCCCTCTATCAATAAAGGTGCATGCATTTTAATAGCGCACACATTCTAATAACATGCATGTCTTTTTCCTCCATGTCTCACAATCTTTCCCAACTCTCTTTGTCCCCCATCTCTCCCTCTTGGGCGCTAACTCTTCCCCCCTCTCTCTCTTCATATTTCTCCCTCCTATCTCTCTCTCCCCATGCGCCCCCCCCTCTCCTTGAAGGAGTTGCCAGAGAGACTACTTCTCGACTAACTCCTAAAACCCTGAGCAAAATGATTAAGTTGGCAAGCCCACAGGGTAGATAACCAAAAGAAGTGATAAAAAAACCACATCATGAACTCAGTTAGGTTGGATTAGTCCTCATCGACCGTGATGGGATTCTCTGGCATCCCACTTGTAAGATCACCATCAATATTCACCTGGCTGACAGAGGCACCTCCGAGCTCCATCTTGATGGGGTGAGCATTGTATTTCTTGTCCTAATTCTTTGTAGCCCGATGCTTGAGAAGCTCATAGTGTGGTGAATCTTTAGTGACAAACTTCCTATCGTGAATTGTTTCAGCATAGACAATAAATTTATCATTCAACATATCCAACTTTTCGTCCAAAGCCTATATGACCTCGATGTTCTCCTGAATGGCCAAACCCACAATGGTCTTCATGTTCCAGATGACTTCAATGGCTCGACTAAAGACGTTCTCTCTTGCTCTACTAAGACCAGATGTGGGATCCACTTGAACTTTACGCCCACCTCTTCTATGTTGGTATGTCTCCTAATTTTCGTGGCTTATTCCTCCATGTGATTTATGTGCTCCTTGATCTCCTAAGGGATGGTGTTGGGGTAATTTATATTAGCTTGTTGGGTAGCCATTTCAGACCTAGTTCTCGGCTTCATGCCAGCTTTTCGCCAACAGTCCATATTTCGACGTCTTATGCAACGAATTGACAAGGGGCCACGAGAAAAATACGGGGTGTGAACCTCATCTGTAATGCAAACTTGAAGGTGATGGAAAAATCACGGGTAAACTTTTATGTATTTTATACAATGGATCACTATGCAAAACACATAAAATAATGGTTTTTAAACTTAGTTAATAGCATAAAATAGAGACAAAATACCATATCAGAAAGACATGACAATAAAATGATAAAGGAGTTCACCCATCTCCTGGGCTACATCTCTTGGTCCAGGTTCCAATGTTGGGCCTCTTTGATTAAGTTCTCAAACTTATGTTTACATAGATTTATAGTGCTCAAAATTTAAATATTATGTCTCCAATGACTTCAGAACAGTAAAAAACCCCTAGCTGGGATTTTGTTGGGTTCAATTTGGCTAAAAACTGAAGAAGTTATGCTCTCTATAAATTTTCCCAAATAATTAATCTACAAAATTTATTGATATGTTATCCATCCTATGAATTTTCCTTTTCCAGAACTTCCAAGCGACAATTTTGCTCGGTGCCAGCGAGATTCACATTGTTTCAGGTGCAATTTGTTGCCTTGTTTAAATTCCCTATAAGGCCTATGGCGGAAAACCTTGTCCACATGGGGACATGCGCCCCGGGGCTGGGGCTAACCACCCGCCCCCATCGGCATATCCCCCAGGCTTGTCAACACATGGTCTTGTGGAGCACCATAAATCCGGGGTTTATCCCTATTTCTCCGCGCCTGCCTACCATCTCTCCGCTCTACTCACACACTGGGTCATATGGTGGATGTCGCGATCGTGGGTTGGTCCCAATACTTCCACCCCTGCTTGTTGGCACTCTACTATGGTTACATGGTAGCCATGTGATCCAGGGTTGGTCCCCAATTTCCACCCCCTCAACTGTTATGCGCTCCAGGGTATTCGCTATGGTCTGGTGGTTATAATACTGTGGGTGTCGAAACCTTGGTTCGGGGCTAAGCCTGAGCCCTTGGCTCATGTTGCCTATGGTCCTGTGGGTGCAGGGGGACCAGAGGCCAGGGCTTAGCCCTGGCCTTGTCCCCGAACACTCCAATGCATACAATTTAAATATAAATCTGCCACCATAGTTTATAAGAAACACCTTGTGCCCTAACGATAAGGCATTGTAAACTGGTTCGCCTTGATGCTAAGCAGAAGAAGAAGCTCTGCTAGGGTTCGAGACAGTTTGGCGGCCTCGGCCCTCTGCGGCTGAACCGGCTTCCTCCCTGTGTCCGCTACTCTCTGTAGCGCTGCGTCTTCAGCTGGGTGCATATCTGAGCAGCGTAGATTGTTTTTTTGGAGTTGAAAGGGCGCTGGGGTAACTGAGATCCCAGGTTGCGCTCCTGTTTGGTAGTCATGGGTGATCCTGGGGGTGGGGAATCCTCACCCACCCCTCCACTATCCTCTAAAGAAGCCTTCCAGCGACTATTAACGCAGAAAGGAAAGAAACGCCCTGCCCCAGATATCCCAAAATTCATTAAAAAACTCGAGGAAGTGCCTGAGATAGCCCTGCAAGAAGATTAGCCGATCAAAATTGCTCTTGCCCTTGTTGATAGAGGATTGGTCGGGCAATTCATGGGGCGTTGGCCCTCTACTAAAACCACGGACGATTGGATTCAACGCAATTGGAGGCCTCAGCTGAAGAACAGTGTGATCTGTTATCCGGTAGGGAGAGGTTTCTTCATTTTCGAGTTCACCACCAAAGAAGACCGGGATCTGGTTTTCAGGAATGGACCGTATTTCATGGGAAACCAGGGTCTGTACCTCAATAAATGGACCCCGGACTTTGATCCCTCAGTAGATGTTCCGAAGGAAGTTCCAGTCTGGGTTAGGCTCCCCAACCTTCCGATCCACTGCTGGAGCTTTCAGTCATTGCAAAAGATTGGGAACGGTCTGGGCAGATTCATTGACAAAGCAGACACTAAAGGCCAATACACTTGTGCAAGAATCTGTGTGGAGGTTGACTTAGAGGCTGGGCTTCCCGAAGCGATTAAAATTACAGTGGGAGAATGGCATCACTATCAAAAGCTGGACTACGAACAACTTCCGTTCAAGTGCAGATATGTCATGAACACGGACACTTCCAACGGAATTTCCCCAAATCCCAAGCCGGGACTAAGGAAGACGAGGAGGGATGGAAAGAAATCAAAAGAGGAAAGGCTATCCCAAGACCAATAGAAAAGAAAAATTCTGGTTCAGGGGAGAAGCCGAAGTCCAATCTGAAGAACAATGAAGATCCAAAAGTGGGAACCTCCTCTGGAGGGAACGCAGAAACCACCGAGACTCAAGAAGCACCTGAAAACTCAATGAAGGAAGCAAAAGAAACGGGTACTGAAACAATCACCCCCCCAGCCTCAGGAGGCACTGAAGGAAACAAAGATAATGAAGATCACATAAGCCTGGCCTCCGAATCGGATGAAGACTCAGAAGGAAGAACCGATGAGTCGGACAGCTCTCAAGTCACTCCTATCAAGTCAACCAGGGGTCGAAAATCCAAGAAGAAACTAAGAGAGGAGAAAACCTATAGGGATGTTCTCCAAGGATCCCAAAAAACTCTCAAGGGAATGATGAATACAAGGTCTGGACGCAAGCATGGCTCGGCTCCAAAAGGAGCCACATTCCCCCAAGCCAATAAATAATGAAGTACGTCTCCTGGAATTGCAGAGGATTAGGCAGCAAGCTAAAAGAAGATGCCCTCAAAGATATAGTCAGAATGTACTCGCCTGAAATCCTACTAATCCAGGAGACAAAGATGGAGGAAAATTTCCTCCTTAATGCTAGCAAATCCTTTTGGCGAAAAGGTATTGGTTGTGCTGTCAGTGCAAGAGGCGCCTCCGGTGGAATCGCTACCTTCTGGGACAGCACTATCTATGACCTGATTCAAAAAGAGAACTCCACCCACTGGATATTCACGAAGCTCCTCCACAAAGACTCTGGTCATCAAGTAAGTTTGTTCAATATTTATGCTCATGTTCTTCCTTCTGAGAAAAAACTATGCTGGGACTCAATTTCGTCCTATCTCTTGCTGAACAACCCTGAAAACATTATCATAGCTGGGGATATGAATGTTACTCTTGCTGCAAATGAGAAAAGGGGAGGGTCCCCGGTCAGGGATCCAGCAAGAGAATGGGTTGAAGATCTCATATTGGGATGGGATCTAGAGGATATCAAGCCCTCATCTGGGAAGTTCACATGGTCCAACAAAAGGGTGGGTCCAAATCATATCGCAGCTCGGTTAGACCGTTTTCTGGTTCAATCCTCTTTCCTGACCTGTGGTCTCATGGCTTCGTCCAAAATTCTGCCAAACAGCACATCGGATCACAAACCCATTATTCTTGAGCTTTCCACGGAGGAAAATCTTGGGCCCATTCCCTTCAGATTCAGCTCATTATGGCTTCAGCATGAGGGGTTCCAAGAGATGGTTTCAGAAGCCTGGAATAGACCGGTTCAAGGTTCCCCCTTCTATGTATGGGAAGAAAAGCTGAGGAGGCTCAAAAGAAGACTCAAGGACTGGGCAAGAACGCTGAAATCCCCCTCCTCCAACAGAAAGGCGGCCCTGGACAATCTAGCTATCCATCAAATGTCTTTGGAAAATACTGTAGTCACCCAAGACCTTCTTCAGAGAGAAATTGACCTGCAAAAAGATTTTCACAAAGCAAGCAGGGAAGAAGAAGAATTCTGGCGGCAGAAATCCAGAGCTCTCTGGTTGCAAGCTAGAGATAAAAACACCAGCTTTTTCCACAAGCAAGCTGAAGCCCGCAAGCAATTCAAATCAGTTAAAGAAATTCACCAACAAGATGTGGTGGTCAAAGACTTCGAAGAAATAAAGCGGGCAGCTCACACTTACTTCAAAGATCTTTACTCAGCCCCGGATGAACCACCATTGGATCCTCAGGTCTATCCGATGAATTTGATCCCTCATTGTGTCCAAGATCCTACCAACGCTATGCTGACGGCTCCGATCAGCATGAATGAGCTCAGAAATGCCTTGGATAGTATGGAACCGGACAAAGCTCCGGGTCCGGATGGGTTCCCTGTTAGATTCTATCTTTCCTGTTGGGACATAATCAATTCTGACCTACTGAGAATGGTTAAGAAATCCCAATCTTGTGCAAAGATCGGAGGCGGCATCAATTCAGCGTTTCTGGCCTTGATACCAAAGGAGAAAGGAGCAGCTAATTTCAGCAGATTCAGGCCAATCTCGTTGTGTAACTCCAGCTACAAGCTTATAACCAAAATTATAGCCAACTGCCTCAAAAAAATCCTACCTGCCATTATTCCTGAAAATCAAGGTGGTTTCATCAAAGGAAGGAAAATTCTTGACAATATAGTGCTGGTGCAAGAAGCTGTTCATTCAAGCTATCATCGAAAGGAGAAAGGTATGGTGATTAAGCTTGACCTGGCAAATGCGTTTGATAGGGTAAAGCATGAATTCCTGTTTATGGTTATGGAAAAATGGGCTTTTCTCCAGCTATCATTAACTGGATAAAAGCCTGCATTGCCTCTCCTTGGATTGCGCCTTTAGTAAATGGGCGACCTTCAGATTTCTTCCAAGCCTCTAGGGGCCTCAGACAAGGTTGCCCTTTATCCCCGCTTCTTTACGCGATCCAAGCCTCAGTTCTCAGCTTTCAACTGGACCATAACCTCCAGACTCAAATCCTCCCTGGACTCCGAATGGTTCATCAGGTCAAAGACATAAATCATGCTCAATTTGCCGATGATACGCTTTTTTTGGGTGGGGCAAGCATAAACTCTACAAAATCCTTCAAGAAGGAGCTGGACAGCTACAGAGAAGTCTCGGGCAGCAAGATCAATTATACAAAAAGCACAGTCTATAGCTGGAATTGCTCGGTCAAGGAACTATCTGATATTGCAAGGATTCTCCATATGGAAGGGTCCTGGGACTGGGACTCCTTCAAATACCTAGGGATCCCTATCTTCAGGACCATTTCCAAAGTTGCCCATTGGATGCCCTTGCTGGACAAGATCAAAAACAGAATTCATGCCTGGGGAGCTTCATGGCTGAATAACGCGGGGAAGATCATTTTGATGAAAGCGGTCCTCTCAAGTCTTCTGTTATATCAGCACTCTATCCTCCTGGCCCCTAAAACCTTCATCAACAAGATGGAAGTTCTTCTCAGGCGCTTCCTGTGGGAAGGGGGGAAAAACAACGAAAGAAGGCTGCATCTTGTTAAATGGGATACTATTAAAAAACCATTTATGGAAGGAGGATTACAAATCCGCGATCTGGCTGCTCAAAATCTGGCCTTGGGAACCAAGCTGCTCTGGGACATTGTCTCTGGGAAAATTAGTTGGAGCAAGAAGGTCCTGTGGAGAAAATATTTCCATGGGAAGCGCCTCAGATGTCTGGATCATCCGCCTCGCTCCACCAAAGGTTCTCCTGTTTTTAATCTCTGCATCAAAGCTTGGGAACATTTTAGTCATAAGCTGTATTGGATTCCAGGTAATGGGCGAAAAATAAGAATTTGGGATGATCCTATTCTAGGTGACCAACCGTTGAATCAGGAGGAAGAAATCTCCAATATCAGAGACTGGCTTCAAGATCGCAACCTGAAAACTCTTTGGGATATCTCCTCTTGGTCGGAGGATGGTCTCTGGGAAAGCTGGCATTTGGGGGAGGTCCCTCCGTGGCTGGAGGGTGAAGCCTCTGTTCTATTGGATAAGCTACAAGGGAAAGCCCCTGTCAAAGCTTCAGCAAAAGACAAACGAGGGTGGGGATCTGTCACAGGCTCGTATTCTGCTGCTGAAGGATACAAAAGCATCATGGCCATCCCGAATGTTCCCCCAAACCCGGCTCAATGGCATTTTATTTGGGACTCCCCCTCTCTTCCCAAAATTGATTTCTTCTGCTGGACATTAGCCCACAATAGTATTCTCACTCGAGATAATCTCCGTAGGCGCGGAATGGAAGGACCATCCTGGTGTAATCTGTGTAAGTCAGAGGAAGAAACAGCTGATCACTTGTTCTTAACATGCCCTTTTGCGTCAGAAGTCTGGAGGGGAGTCCTCATGCTAAATGCTGATAATTTCGAGCTCCCCAGGAACATCCAAAACCTTTTCCAGTCCTGGAGCAAATTGTCGCCGTATGGTCTCTCCAAAAATATCCTCCTCAAAAACTGCTGGCTCTGGATCCCCAAGTTCGTTTGTTGGAAGTTGTGGCTGGAAAGGAATAACAGACTCTTCAGAAATGAAAGCTGCAATCCGCTCAAAGTCATCACCAAAATTAAAGCTCTTTTAAGAGAAACTCTGGATGCCAACACTGCCAAAAAATCTGGGAAATCCCTGAATAGAGAAGAGGAGCTCTGGCTGAATGGTTTGGTCCCAAATCATAAAGATTGTGCTACCATCGCTATCAACGTTCCCTCCAATTGGGAAATCAGGCTGGAGGAGCAAGAGTTCATTAAATGGAGGTCGGCTCTGAATGAGCATTGCCTGTTTTTTGATGGGGCCTCCAAAGGCAACCCCGGTTTCGCAGGAGGAGGCGGAGTTCTATTGTGTCCGGATGGCTCTGAGAAGTTAAGGTTTGCTTGGGGATTAGGCAAGGAGTCCAACAACAGAGCGGAGGCTCTGGCTCTGTGGCAGGGGCTCTCACAAGCGATCAAAGGCAACGTCCGTTCCATTTCAGTCTTCGGGGACTCCAGAATTATTATCCAGGCTCTGCATTCCAAAAAGAATCCTTCTCAGCTCCACTTATCAACCATCCTCAGGAGAATCAGATTTATTTTGCCCAAATTCCACAAGATCTCCTTCTATCACATCCTCAGGAATTTAAACTCCCAAGCAGATATGGAAGCCAACCAAGGCGTTTTGCGAAGCAAATGTTCGCTGTCAGTTAACCAGGTCGATTGTTTCTGCAACATCCCCTAAAAAGAGCTCTCTGGATTTTTGCTGCTGACTTATCGCCCTGCGCTTTTTCTCTGCTGTAAGGGCATCCAAAGAATTATTATGAAGAACGATTATTGAGGAGTTCTGGGACTGATGAAACCGACTGCGGCTATGAAGAGAGCTATTTCCTCCGGGCCCATTCAGCAACCAGCGAACGGCTACAAATCCGAAAGGGCAGCGCTATTGGATCCGTTGATTTCTAACAGTGTTGTGTAATAGCTGGAGAAACAGGTCCTCGGTTATTCTCCAGGAAAGCGTTGTATACACCAATTGCCTTATTACTGGCGCCTGATAATAAAATTAACCGTTTTTGTCTAAAAAAAACGATAAGGCATTGTAATGTTGGTTTGGAGGTCTTGTGTTCAACTCTCTCGGAGGCGGTTCGTCCATACAAAAAATTTAGTTGACCGTTGGGAGGCCACATGGCTGCCCACCATTAGCCCACATGGCCCCCACTCATTGGGCCAGCATACCACCAATCCAACCAATCAAAACTCATTATATTCAAACTAATATAGCGAGGCCAAGTGGAAGCCTCCCATTGGCCCAAATTTTATAGTCAGCTTTCCCAGTCACCTTGCCCAATCAGCGTACGGAGTGCCCAATCAGTAGTCTCGCAACCAATCTTGCAAATTTTTTACCTCTTTGGGAAAACGATCAGAATGCAATATCGGGAGCATACGATATCGATTTTGAGCGATTCAAGTTGCATTAGATTCAGGTCATCAAGATTGAAATTTTTTCATAGGTTTCGAGCACTTTTGAACACTTTTAATTTTGAGCACTTTGTTGATCCCCTTGAGCACTCCTCCCAACTCGAAGCTTTTGGACCTCCAAAAGACTACTTTCAATGTCCTTTTGAGTTTTGGCCTCCCACCAAATAAGTGTTGCACTTTCTAACCTAAGAGAAGCATGTTGAATTTTGGTCTCATCATCCTTGATTATTTGTATACTGCAATACACTTCAATATGACGAATCCAGTTATCTAATTTCTGAGAATTTACCTCTCCATCATACATATGAAATTCAAACTTTATGTCAAGCTTTACGAAAGGAGTTTTACCATGTCCTTTTGGAGAATTTGTAGGCGTTATTGAAAGGGTAGAAGAAGTGGAAGAAGATGAGGATGAAGATGAGAATGAGGATGGAGGTGAAGGTGGTGGCTTGTCACCATTTCCTCCATTCCCTTTTGGAGGCTTGTCTCATTTTCCTCCATCTCCTTTCGGAGGTGTTGAGCTCTCTCCTTGTAACCTTGAGTTCCTCTCCTCATAAAGAACTTTTACTATTTCAGACATTTCAAAGAAATCTTTTCTAAAAGTTCTTTCATATTAAGAAATCCCTTCAGGACCTTCTTCATGTGCCATAACTAGTGAAGTTGGAGGTATGAGTGTTCCCCTTGAAACAATTTGAGATCTTGGCGCCACAAGTTCTCCTTCTCCTCTTTTAAGTTTCAAACTTGTAAGCATTAGAAAACACTTGCAAACAAAATCAAACCATCAAAATAACCATGAGATTTGATACCAAACTGATCTGTAATGTAAAGTTGAAGGTGATGGAAAAATTGCAAGTAAAATTTTATGTATTTTCGGCAATGAATCACTTTGCAAAATGCATAAAATAATGGTCTTTAAACTTAGTTAACAAAATTAAATAGAGAAAAAATATCATTAGAAACATATGACAACAAAAATGATAAAGGAGTTCACCGTTCTCTTGGGCTACATCTCTTGGTCCAACTTCCAATGTTGGGTCTCTTTCATTTAGTGCTCAAATTTTTGTTTACATGGATTTACAGTGTTCAAAATGTAAATATTATGTCTCCAATAGCTTCAAAACATTCAAAAACCCCTAGATGGACTTTTGTTGGGCTCAATTTGGCCACAAATTGAAGAAGTTATGCTCTCTATAAGTTTTCCCTGCTAATTGATCTACAAACTCGACTGATTTGCTATCCATCCTACAAATCTGCCTTTTTTGGAACTGCCAAGCGTCAATTTCACCCGACACCAACGAGATTTACATCATTTAAAGTGCAATTTGTCGTCTTATTTAAATGCCCAATAAGGCATATGGAAAAAACCCGACCCACATGGGGCCATGTGCCAGGGGTTGGGGTTAATCGCCCTCCCCCATCGACATAGGCTCTAGGCTCGTTGGCACATGGTCTTTTGGAACACCATAAAGCCAAGATTTGTCCCTATTTCTATGAGCTCGCCTGCCAACTCTCTGCTCTACCTGCACATTGGGTCATATGGTGGATTCCACAACTGTGGGATGGTCCCAATACCTATGCCCCCGCCTGTTGGCACTTTGTTGTGCTTACATGGTAGCTATGTGATCGAGGGTTGGTCCCCAAGTTCCACACCCTCAACTGTTCCACGCTCCGGGGTATTCGCTGTAGTCTGGTGGTTATAATATTATGGGTGCCAGAACCTTGGGCCAGGGCTAACCTTGAGCCCTCGACTCCTGCTAGCTGCGGTCCCGTGGGTGCGGGGTGACCGAAGGCCAGGGCTTAGCCTTGGACCCGTCCCCCAACACTCCAATGCATACAATTTAATATAAACCCACCACCATAGTTTATAAGAAACACCTTGTTCCCTAACGCTAAGGTATTGTAATGTTGGTTCAGAGGTCTTGTGTTCAAATCTCCTGGAGGCGGTTCAGCCATACAAAACTTTTAGTTGACTGTTAGGAGGCCATGAGGCTATCCACCATTGGCCCATGTGGCTCCCACTCAAGGGGCAAACAAACCACCAATCCAACCAATCAAAACTCAGCAAATTGAAACCAATATAGTGAGGCCCAATGGAAGCCTGCCATTGGCCCAAATTATACAGTCAGCTTGCTGAGTCAGCGTACGAACTGCCCAGTCAGCAGTCCTATAACTAATCCTCCAACTGTTTGGGAAAACGATAAGAAAATGATATCAGGAGCATAGAATATTAGTTTTGAGTGATTCAAGTTGCGTTAGATTCAGGTCGTCAAGATCTACACTCTGGAACATGTTTCGAGCACTTTTGAACACTTTTAATTTTGATCACTTTACTGATCCCTTGGATGAGAGCCATACTTGGTCTAGCCCGAGGGAGTTGATGGAAAGGCTTGGGAGCTAAAGGACAACGAGAAGGGGAGTGAGAATTAGAATGAGTAGGGGAGAATGAATGAGAATGGAACAAATTTAGCAGGGGGTTAAAATAAGGATTTCAGGAGTTATGGAGGTCAAGGAGAATTATGAATGCATTAAAACAAGAAAGGTTGGCTTGTATCACAAAATCAATCCCCTAAATGGAATGATTCATCCTACTAGCTAAGGGGAAGGGGTGGTGGCGATTGCAATCTGAAGACATCCTTGAGATCAGAGACACATTAGGAAAATCATTGTTCATGGTGTTGGTGATGGAGCTCATCGCATAATCTCAGAGGTATCGTACAAGTCGATCAGAGGAATTCTGTGAGACGGTAGGTGGGTTTGGAAGCTCATTAATACTGCAATTTTATTTTTCCTTTTGATTTATCCCTTCACACTCTTGAAGTAGAGGGCCATCAGTTATATCCTTTCATGCAAGAGAGGGCCATCAGTTATATCCTTTCATGCAAGGGAGGTTAATGTGGCTCTGCCAACTATCTCTTTGCTTTCCAGTCGATCATCCACAGAGTTGGCCTTTCTTCTAACCGCCTAGAAGTGGACCCCTCCTAAGTTGATGGTGTGTTGTTGAATGCATTGGAGAGTTTTAGTTAGCCTCTTGTTGATGGTCATTTTTACTGACTCAAGTACCATGTTGGAGCTTACAGGAAGCTAAGGTGGCCAATACTAAGTCGCCCTCTATAATCAGTGGAATGAATTGCTGGTCTCTTGCAATTGTGAGCCTGATCTCCATAGCCTAAAGCTATGCAACATTGCTGGTATTTATCCCCAATTTTACATGGAAGATCCAAAATCATTTCACCCCTATGATTTCGAAAGACTCCACCGAAGCCAATAGTGCATACTTGGTAAGTCAATAATCTACCACCATAATGACACTCTTCACTTTAGACTTGGGTAAACCTATGATAAAATCCATTGAGACCTCCTCCCAACACTAACTTGGAATGGATAAAGTTTGTAGCAGACCCGGGGTCTTAATTATCTCAACTTTACTTTGTTGGCAAACCAAACATTCTACCACAAACTTATGAATATCATATTTAAGTCCATCCCAAAAACATTCCTTCTTGACCCTATGGTAAGTTTTTAAAAATCCTGAGTGCTCTCCTAAGGGGGAGGTGAAATTCCAAAAGAATATTTGGCTCGATTTGGGAACTCTTACAAAAATATAAGTGATCTTTGTACCATAATGAATCATTTTTCTACATAAATGTATCAGATGTACTAGGATCTTGTGGCAAATTTTGAATGAGTAACCACACCTCTTCGTCATTCTTCCATTCATTCCTTGCTTCAGTTATCCAATTTGGATGGATAATAGAAATTGCACAGGCTAATGCTTCCACATCCTCATCCTTTCTTGAGAGTGCATCTACAACAACATTTTGCTTCCCTTTTTGTAAATGATTTCAAAGTCATAACCCAACATCTTTGTGACCCATTATTGCTTCTCTTTTGAAGATACAATTTGTTCCAAAAAGTATTTAAGACTCTAGTGATATTTTTTTACCTTGAAGTGTCTTCCCATTAGGTAAGGTCGTCACCGATTTAGTGCATGTAGTATTGCCAACATTTCCTTCCTTCTTTTATTAAAACAACACCAATTCCATTTACTAAGGCATCACATTCCACAATAAAGGTTTTTGTGAAGTCTACTGTACCTAGGACTGGTGCTTGGCACATTTCCTCTTTAACATGTTCAAAGGCCTTAGTTTCTTTTGGAGTCCAAGAAAATGTGTATTTCTTTAGTAATGTTGTTAGAGGCGTTGCTATTCTCCCATAATTCTTAACAAACTTGCGATAATACCCTTCCAACCCAGGAAATCCTCGAAGATGCTTTAGAGTTTTGGGGATTTTCCATTCCTTAGTGGCTTTAATTTTGTTATGGTTTACCTTAGCACCCTCATGAGATATAATATGACCCTAATATTCCACCTCCTATACTCAAAGAAACATTTGGAGGTTTTTTCATATAATTGTTTCTCCTCCAATAGTTTGAGCACCTTGTCAACATGTTGAACATGAACCTTCCAAGACTTGTTGTTGATTAGTATATCATCAAAAACTACTAACACAAATTTTCTAAGGAAGGGTTAGAAAATGGAATTCATAAAACCTTGAAATGTGGAAGGTGCGTTAGTAAGGCTAAAAGGCATAACCGAAAATTTATAATGGCCTTCATGATGCAATGTATTCAGCCTTCATTCTAATTTGATGATATCCTGAATGAAGATCGACCTTGGTGAAGTGAATTTCTCCATGTAATTCATCTGACAATTCATCAATGACAGGAATGGGAAATTTATCTTTAATAGTGAGATTGTTGAGCTCCCTATAATATGGACACATATGCCATGATCCATCCATCTTGTGCACCAATACTACTAGAGCAGAGAAATAACTTTGACTAGGTTGAATTATATCGACCTCTAGCATTTCTAAAACTGTATGTTTAATTTCACTCTTTTTGGCATAGGGATATTTGTAAGGCCTGATGTTTGGAGGAACACTTCCTGGAATCAAGTGAATAACATGATCATAATCATGAATAGGTGGAAGTCCTTTGGAGTCTTAAATGCCTTGGAATGATTATCCAATACTTTTTGAAGACCTAGAGAATAGATTATTTCGATGTTTGAACCTATAGTGAGCATAATTGTGCAACTACGCCCCATTGTTCTTTCTTCAAAATATTTTGCATGTCATTAAAGTTGGTTATCTTCCCTAGTTTCACTGTGATACCCCTTAATTCAATTTCCCTTCCTTCCCAAAAAAAATTGAAGAAGAGTTCTAGAAAATTAAAATTTATCATCCCCAAAGATTGTAACCATTTGACTCCTAGTACAACATTAGCACCATCCATTTGAATGGAAAGAATTGGATTATTCAGTACATATTCCCCCATGGTTAGTTTTATATTATGACACTTTCAAGAGAAATTGATAGTTCCTCCATTTGCAACCATCACTTGACAATCTAGTGTTGGATATAGAAAGCAATTCAATTCCTTGGCTATCTTACAATGAATAAAATTATGGGTACTACCAGAATCAATCAACACTATTACCTTTTTCTTCTTGATATCTCCTTCTATCTTGAGAGTTTGAGGAGTGGTAATTCCCACCAATGCGTTACAAGATATGGTCAGATTCATTTATTCTTTCTCTAGGCTTGGTTCTTGGTGTATGTCATCTTTTTTTTATGTTCCCTATTCCTTTTTTTCATCTTCTTCATAATCTATGTAAAATAATTTCTTCTTAGCAAACTTATGACCTTTAGTATATTTGCTATCACAACTGTAACAAAGCCCTTTTATTATTTTTTCATCCAATTGTTGTGGTGTGAACCTTGTAGGTTGTGGAAGGATAGGAGCAACAATACTTCCATTTTCATAGTTGTGAGTGGTAGACTTCCTTATTGCCATTATTTTTCTTTCAACTTTTCTTGCCACCCTGAATGCCTTCTCCAATGAATCAGGTTCCCAAAGGAAAACCTCATGTTGGATATTATCCTTCAAAATCCCTATGAAGAAATCAATCCCATGCTTCTCTGGAATATCAGTTACCCTGATATTCAATTTTTGGAAGTCCTCATTGTGCTCCATTGTTGAACCCTTTTGTTTGAGATTTATCAATTGGCTAAAGAAGGTGTTATTCTTTGTATCTTCATAATGTGATATCATTTCCTTTGTAAAAATTGACCAAGTGACAAGTGATTTACAAGAACAAAGTCATCGATACCATACAAACTAATTGGGTTCTAAATATAAACATGCAATGTGCACCTTTTGTGTGTTTCACATCATGTAGATCAAAATATTGCACCATCTGTAGTATCCATGTTATCGGATTGTTGCCATCAAAATTACTCATATCGATATTTGGAAAATGGTTGGTCTTGAATCCAAAGATCGAGACTCTAAAATCATTATTTATATTCCTTTTATTCTTATCATGAGTTTCATGGAATACCTTTTCGCCATTAAGAAGTATTTCTTGTAGAAACTTTGTCAAACCTTCCATGTATGCTTTTAAATCATTCATGTCACCTTTTATTTCTACTTTTAAACCATCTATTGTGGTTGGAATCAACCTCCTAGAGGCAGCCCCCAGGTTGGAGGGAAGACCAGTTCCTAGGACATCCTAGATGAGTGCTTGTAGATTTTCAAGAGTTGTCACACACACTTAATAGTTAATATGTCACGGAAAAACAGTGATTTATAACCCTCCTGTAGAAGAAGCATGTAACCATCAAATGAAAAATTAACTCATAAAACATCAACTTAACTATACGAAAACCTTCATTTCTTGGGTTTGTAGCTTAATAAACCATTGTAGTATATGGAATAAAAGAATTAAACTTAGAAGGAAATTCAATACACAGGGTTTGTGTTTAAGAATCTTATGCAGTAAAAATCAGAATCAAACGGATGAAACATAGATGAAGAATGGGGTGTAAATATACATAGTAGCACTTTAAGGATTTGATTTCCATGTCCATACAAGCGTTATACATCAATATTTGACTTCAACGAATCCATACATTCATGAGAAAAACATCCAGCGCTACTTATGATATAATTTGAGAATAAAATGAAACACATACGAAGGCAACATAACCAAAATACATACTATAAACTTAGGTGAGCCAAAATTGCCAAAATATTGTGTTAATTTTCAACAGAGCAATGATACATCAATAATGCACAATGCTTCTCTATTGGAAAGAAAATTTTCACAAAGCTCTAAACCCTCTTAGAATATATCCTCATTGTCTTTATAGGGCTTCTTAAGGAGAACTCATTACAAAAATATTCCTTCTTGATTTTGTTGTAGAGAGTCATCATGTCAAGATTAAGCAGGCCTCGTAGCACAGTTGTTTGCAAAAGAAAATATAATGATTGGGAAATAAAATATTTACATAGAATTAAAAGATAAAATTTCATGATGGACACAATCTATAGTATCTTCAGTGTTGTTGGGAAGGAGGTGGAGGTTGCATCATGGGGTCAATGATCTGGACTATGGGTGGATCAATGAATTCTTGACGTCTCTACCACAATACCTGATTTGAGATAGGAGACTAGAAGAAAAATTGATGTGAGATCTTCATATTGGTTAGGTTTGTATAGTTTAGCCTGGCCATGAATAACATTTTTATCAATCGAAGCAACTAGAAATCTTTCTTGAGATAATTGACCATTGTTATGCCCTTTAGAGTGGAAGACTTCTCATGGGAGGACTATGCTTTGCCATTGGCCTCTACCAGTCATTGTTTATATTGATCCCAAGGGCTTAGCTCACCTAGATCCCAACAGTTGGGAAACCCTGCCCTTATTAGTGCTTCAAACTCCTGATTAAAATCATCTACCTTCATTTCCACTTCCCTTAAGAATTCTTTAACTTTGACTCTGGCTTCCTCCTTTTGGATCATCTTAATGATATCCATGATGGCCCCCACTCTGTTTACCACATCAATAGGCCTCAACTCACTAAGTGACCTCTCATTCATGAACCTGATGAAATTTTGGGAAATATGGGAATCCATTACCCCGTCCTCCTTGGGTGATATGATGGAGTACTCAAAGTCTTTAAATTTTATTTTCTTCTCATGAATCATAGTTATGAATTCCCATTTATTCTCCATTTATTTAATGAGCTCATACCACACCAACTATTGCCCTGCAACAGTGACATGTTCCCTTTCAACTTACCCTTTAGCTCTGAGAACTGTTGTTTAACTTCCTATAGGTCCTTGTTGAGGATCTCAACATTAGCCTTGTTGATTCCTACTTGTTTCTCCTTCCGGGCTAAGTTTTTTTGGGCAGTTTCTAGATCTCTTTGTACCTTTTTCAGTTCCCCTTCTGAAAGCTGAAGTTCAATAAGGGTATTGATTAGTTGTACAATAGGGTTTTGGGGATCCTCGGGGATGATGAATGCACATATATGTGAGTCAATCTTCTGTTACAACTCAGTTATCTGTTGCTTGAGGGCTACGACCTCATTATTCTTGTAAATGATCTCATTGGCCAAGATCTCTTTTTATGTCTCTACTTACGTTATCTCCTTAGACTAGACAAGTTCGCTGTCTAGAATTTTTAGCTTAGGCCTTAGCTCTTGAATATTTGCTTGAAAACCCTTGAGCAGAGTCTCAATGGCTTACCTATCCTAAGGATTTACCCCAAGCTTCACCAACAACTCCTTGAAGTTTTCATTCTATATGTGAAGGCACAGGAGTTTGATTTTTCTTGCTTCAACTCATGTGAAACTTCCCCAGTAGTATTTCTACCTTGATGATAGTCAAGGAGTCAAGGAGTTCTTATTCAACTCGCTATATAGAATTTCCCCAACCTGCCTATGGAAATTTATTTTGTCTAGGAGGGGAATACTTGCCATATCCAAAGACACATCCAGAGTTTTGAATTGTGAACTTGAGGGAAAAGACTGGGCTGGAGGATGTTGCAAGGAGAATCTCATTTGGTTCCTCTCCAAATCCATTGCAGCCAACAACCTACTGTGATAGGGGGTTGAATGAGATTCCACCTTTTGTTGCATCTCCTCTCTCACTTTATTATTGCTTTCTTCAATGGCCTTGAATGCAGACCAACTTGATCTTGTGACTGATGTGCTAGTAGTTTCACCTAAAACAACTACCTGTGAAGAAGATGAGGTAGTGGACTGTGATAGATCTTCCAATGAGATATGAAAACCTAGTTGGTTTGGACCTTTCTCCACTAGGCTTGTTTCCAACTCTTCTTCCTCTGCCTCTTAAGTCTTAGCCTTTTTAGATGAGGAGGCCCTTACCATCTCAGTATCTCCAATCTGACCCATGAGCCTCTTTTGTGCTTTTCCTTTATCATTTAGAGTGTCAATCTCCATCTCTATGTCAAGAGGCCACAATTCAATGTTATCTTTCCATTCTACCTCAGGTTTAGACTCATGCAAATAAGTCGAAGCCTTTATCTTTTCTATCCTTTGAGCAATGACACCATGAGGGTCATAGTGTCGGCTCTCTCCCAGGTCAAATTTAATCTCCTTGAGCAAGGCCTCAATGGTCCCGAAGGCTTGCATGTCATTAACAACAAAAGGTCCCACAGGCATTCCCAATTTGAACAGATGCCCATTCTTTGCAGGGAAAAAGTGGAGCTGGTATGTAGCTAGACTCTGCCTATTAATTCTAAAGAAAATATCCTCATAGGCATGAAAACATGTAGGTGGTAGGGGGAAGTTCACACCCATAGATTCTAATCTCTATGTGGTCTTCAAACAAATACTAGTCCCCTACCCTGGTGTTCTTGTTGAGTTGAAGGATTTCTTTCTATTGGGGGAGAACTTTGGGAGGAGGTACACCATGAATGATCCTATAGGCAATGGCCATATAGGTGGAGATGAATTGTGAATAGTTATGAGAATATGGCCTTTTTCTAACAGAGACATCCCAATAAAAAACTGAGTTCATCTTGTTGTCCCTAAAGACCAAGTTCAAGACCATACATTCAAATTATTCAACATGATAGTATAAGAAAAGATAAAACAACAAGGAGTAGTATCTGAAGTATGAAGTGGTGGAGAAGTGATGCATCTGGAACCTGATGGCTTCAGCAAAGTAAGTTGAGATGTGACGCATAGAGCCAAGCTGCAGCATTTTCTTGAGGAAGCCCAAGGTGGCCTTATTGGCTATGGTGGAATCTTCTTCTCCCATCGAATGAGTAATAATGGACAAAATAGGTTGAACGAGCTTTGCATAGAGGAAGAGGGGGAAACTGTCAACAACAGGCAAGGTATCTAGCCCAAGGGCTAGGATCATTTGCAAGAAGGGTTACTACTTAGTGGTTGGGAGAGTAGAGTAATAATACATCAGGGTGGTGTTAGTGAACTACATTAATTCTGGGGGAGAAGGGTACATTAGTGCTGTCTGAATCAATGTTGGGGTGATTTCTAGAATTTTGACCTCATGGGAGGAGATGAAGTAGTTGTTTTTGTCGACATAAGGCGTTGTCAGCCAAGAGAAAAACCATGGGAAGTAATGCACTAAGGGTGCAATTTGGTAGTACAAACCCGATTCCACCACTCGAAAAGGGTTGTCCCCCCTGACATACTAGTCAAACAGGTTGGCTCGGAGGTTGGCCAGGTCATAAGAGCAAGTCAGGTCATCGATTTATGCTTCCATGTCCATGAGGGGGTCAAGTCTTCATGAGGGCTTAGACTCAATGGATTTTGGAGCCTTTGGGGATTTGGAGGACCTCGAGGTTGTCATTTCCTTGAAACTAATATGTTATCTTGTGAAAAACATGAGGTACAAGTGAGCAAGTTACTTGGTCACCATAGAGGAGGGTAAAATGAAAATGGGTCGAGTTGTTGGGATGACAAGGTGCGCAAATGGTGTTTTGAGTACGTTATAGGTGAGAGGAGCAGTGGGAAGCAATGAAGAAAATTTAAAATTTTGAGCAAAGGGGAGTATTTTTATACAAAGTGGGGCCAAAAGTCGGGTGATGTCATGATGATGTCACGGAGGGTGGACACACGTCATGATAGGATTCAGCAATGGTGTGTGAGGTCGCGAATAGGAGTAGGGGAGGATTTGGTTACTGTTAGAAACTTTAAAATTCACCTTTCTCGCAAATCATAGGGCCGATGAGAGAAAACCCGCCAGCTGGCATGGCCTCCACCTTTTTCTGAAGGTGGGGACCACATTAGGATGGACATCTCTTGAACCCCCTCAGAATTAATCTCCACCGTTTGATCAGAAGTTGATTATTCAACTCCGGAGGGGCGGAGAGGTTTACTGTTCGAGCATGTTTCCCCTCCGGACTGTGTCGAGAAAGTGACGAGGTGGAGATGATAGGTGATCCGCCTAGAAGCTGCACACTTTGTAACCGTGAATTTATTCCCAGCTCTCGAGGTCCGATAAGAGCATAAGGAGTCTATACCTCACCACCATGTGTCAAAGGGGGAAGAGAGAGAGAGAAGGATGACTTTCAAGCCTTTGAGAGCTTGTCTTTTACTTTTGATTCGTAGTCTACTCCCTTGCGTTTTAATATTTGAGTCCCCCCCCTTATTCAAAATGAAAAATGTTCCCTTGCCTTGTAAAAGTAGGGCCTCTTAAGCATGAATGCAAGGATGTGTAGAGTAGGTGACAACATCGGCTCCAATTGGGGACAATGTATTGCAAGTAATGCATTTAGAACCTACAGATTAGTGTCTTCTCTTCATTGGGCATCAAGTCATTTTATTCAGGTATATAAAAGAAAAAACAAAAATACAAAAAGAACTGAAAGTACTACTGATATTTTATACTGGCTCACTGGTATGTATAATGGGTGAAAAATGAAACTCTTAGTGCTATAAGTAAAGCTTGAGGAAATGCTCATTCATAGGCAGCTCACACGCTTCACCTTCCAAGTTTTCTAGCAAGAAAGTATTGTTTCCCTTTTCCTCAACAATATTGAAGGGTCCAAACCACAAGGGATCAAATTTTCCATGTTTCCCTTTGCCTTCTCCTAACATCCCTCCTAAGCACCACGTCTCTAGGTTGTAGCAGTCTATCCTTGGCCCTTCTATTAAAAATACCCTTCATATTTTCTTGGTATTTGAATATGTTCTGAGTCACTTATCCCCTGGTTTCTTGAAGTTCCACAAGCTGATTGATTCTCCTAGTTAGATAATTGGGCTCTTCCTCAACATCTTGCAGTATTTTAGCCATTGGAATTACTAGTTGTATGGGAAAAATAACATATTTCCCATACACTATTTCAAATGGAGGCTTACTAGTCGACCTCTTAGTCGTGACTCAGTTTGCTCACAAGGCACAGTTCAGTTGTGAATTCCAAATTTTCTTATTCTCTGATATGGTATTTTTCAGGATTCTCACAAGAGTCTTGTTGGAGGATTCGGCCAATCCGTCCCCTTGTGGGTAATAAGTATTAGAGTGGCTCACAAAAATGTTGTATTTTTTGAAGAAGCCCAAAAACTTGGTAGATTTTAGCACTTGGGAATTATCTATGTTTACCTTCCTTGGGCACCCAAATTTGGCCAGAATGTTCTCTTCCATAAATTTTATGACAATTGCATCAGTTGTGTTCCTGGATGGGATAACCTCCACCCACTTAGTGAAATAGTCAGTTGCAGTGAGAATCCATTTGTGCTAACCACTGGATGGTGGGTGTACTTCTCCAATTAAGTCCAACCCCCACTGTCTAAAGGGATCCTCCACAAAGACAAATATCAAGGGGAAAGGAGCCAATATATGTTTTTCAACAAACCTTTGGCACTTATCACAGGCTCTAACATAAGAATAGACTTCACTAAACATTTTGATCCAATAGAAACCTACGTTGAGGAGTTTATGTGTAGTAGATTTCCAACCATAGTTCCCTCACAAATTCAGCCATGAAATTCATCCATTACTTTGTTCACATCCTCTTTAGCCAGGCACATCAGCAAAACACCCATGTGGTCCTTCCAGTATAACTACCCACTTGAAATGACAAATCTCTGGGCCTGTAGCCTTAGGGCACGGTATTTACCTTTGTCAAAATTTACTGAGCATATTAGGAACAATAAGTAATGAACTATGTGTTTGCACCACTGAGATAGGGTAAAATTCATTTGAATTTCTTGAGTTGGGCTCTCGGCCCCTTGTTTCTCCTCTTCACCTGTGTTTTTATTTTCTCCCTCTAATAATAGATTAATTCCCAATGCTTTGCAATTAGATTCAAACATCATCTTGGAAAGCCCATGTCCCTTTATTAACTTAGTGAGCTTGATTTCCAAGTCATATTCTTGGATCTTGGCAATCCATCTGCCCCTCTTGCCTTCATTGTCTCCTTGCACAATAAAATATTTCACTAAGGCTATTGGGACATAGGCTATTGTTCTTAACTGCGACACATAAACTTGGAAAGATTTTAACGATTTGACTAGGGAATTAGCTTGTTTCTCCAATATCTTTTATTTCATATCAACGTCTCTTAGCACTTGGATGAAAAATGTCACAGGTTGCTCATGTCCTTCATTGTTCTTTTGTAACAGAACGACTACCACTGTGTCATGGGAGGCAAAAGAAAATATGAAAAAGGGTGTTAAATACTCTGGTCTGACTAACATAGGTGCTTCAACTAAGGCCTTTTTGATCCTGACGAATGACTCTCAAGATTCTGGGGTCCACTTTACCTCCTTGTTCTTCTTCAGCATCTCAGTGATATCCTTAAATATCTCAACATAGTTTGGCACAAATCTTCTCAGGAAATTTATCCAGCCCAAGAACACTTGAATCTCTCTCCTATTTTGAGGTAATGAGATGTTGTGAATGGCCTCCACTCTTTTACGGTCAATCCTCATTCCCTCCTTGACCACTATGTGTACAAGAAACTTTCCTTCACTTAGATCAAACTGAAACTTTTTGGAATTCAGAGACAACCCATACTTTTTGCATTTCTAAAAGGTAAGCCTTAGGTGCTCAAGGTATTCTTCATCTGTCATTGAAAAAATGGTAATATCATCTAAATAGATAACTATAAACTTATCTTGTTCTCCCACAAAATAAATGTCCATGTCTCTCTAAAAAGTTGCTCCAACATTAATCAAACCAAAGGGCATTCTTGAATACATGAATTTCCCCCAGGGGGTGGTAAAGGTGGTCTTATTTTGATAATATAGGTGTACAAAAACTTGATTTTACCCAGAAAAACCATCCATCATAGACATTCTTGTTGACCCTACCACCTACTATAAAATGTGGTCCATATTGGGCAGAGGATTATTGTCCTTCAAGAAAGCCTTATTTAGGTTCCTAAAATCAACACACAACCTTATTTCCCCATTTTTTTTTGGGGGACCAAGTTGGAAACCCAATCTGAGTACCTCAGAGGTACAATGATTTTAGCTTATAATAACTTCCTCGCCTCTTTTTCAATAGATGGAAGTATTAGAGGAAAGATCTATCTTCTATTTTATTTGTAGGGCTTCACCCCTCCCTTTAAAGGTATCTTGTGTTGGATGATGGTGGTATCAAAAGTTTTCAGATCCTCATAGGAACAAGGAAATACATCCATGTAATTCTTGAATAGGTTAAGGTATTTTTTTTTATAGTCACGAGGGATTCCTTTTGCAAACTTTATCACTCTTGGGTCTTAGACTGTGCCAAAATTGTGGTCTTCCACTTGTTCACCAAATTCTTGTTTGGCTAACTTCCATGCCACATCATTCGGGTTAAAAAGCCTCTTTAGTGGGACGAGTCCTATGGGGATAGTGTTTCCCTTTAGTTGCAGGATTTTGTGCCCACCAATGGTTTCTTCCCAATTTTTTTGTTGTTCCTCTACCACCTCCTCATCCTCTTGGTTGATCACTGAATTAGAGAAATTTCTTGCCACTTCCATGAAGAGTTTGATTTTTTCTTCATCCTTAAACACTTTCCAATGTTTGATGTTGTCTGGTACTGAAGGTATGTACCAGACCTCAACTCATACCTAAGTAATGTATTTTGGTGAGGTTTAAAGTTACTGACAGCTACAGCCAAAGAGTCAGCCATCTTATTGCCCTCTTGGCGAAAAAATCGAATATTAAAATCCAAGATTTTTTTCAATTAGATCCCATACCTCATTTTGATAAGTCCTTAGCCATGGATGCTTTTCCTGGCATCGATTCTTGATCTTCCTAACCAACAATTTTGAGTCTCCAAATACACTTAGGCACCCAATATTTAAATTTATGGCTTCCTGTAGTCCCAACAACAAAGCTTCATAATCAACACCATTATTTTTCACTTCATACTCCAGTTTGAAAGAAAGAGGAATTAAGTTTCCTTCAGGGGACATCAACAATACTCGTACCCCATTACCTTCCCTTGAACAAGCCCCATTAAAATACAATTTCCAGACTTTATCACATTCCAGGGGTTCTTGATCTAGTTGTGCAAAATATTTGACCTGTGCCTCTTCCAAGATCAAATCATCCTCTTATAGTAACAATCAAGGTAGGTCTGTCTCCTTCCCATACAAGGGTGTATTTTTCGAACAACCAACTTTTGTGACAGTCTTCAAAAACCTTGATTTTCTATACAACCTACATTCTTATCCACCATAAACAGGGATAGTAGCATAATTCAAATCCAATTTAATGGATCCTCCAATTTTAGACCCCCATGATCTAGATAAGAGGATCCCAAACCTTGCAGGAATGTCTGCAACCACAATATCCATGACTACACTCTTAGCAGGAATCTGTGCCAAATTCACCACCAAATCTTTGATCAATCCCAAGAATTTCACTCTTTTGGAGTTAAATGAGTAAAGATCCTTGTATGGTTGCATTATTTTTAGCCCCAAATGTTCCATTACTGACAACGACATCAAATTATGGGAGGCCCCTGAATCAAGCATGAAATTGTGCAACAATAGCTCATGAATCACCAAAGTCACATAAAAGGGGGTTGTAGAAGAGTCTTTATCTTCAACATGGGGGCCAAAAACTACCATGTGCCTTTTTTCTTGTAGATTTAGGTTGTCTTATATAGGGGCCATGGCAGGTAGGTCAATAAACTAAGACACTTGTGCTTTGTAGATTGGTTGTATCAATAGCTCAAAAAAGGGGACAACAATTTTAACCTTTTCTAATTCCTTTTAAAAATTGAACATAGAGGGATTCTTATCAGCAGGGATAATGTTAACAAGCTCTTTTACTTTATTTCAGACTGGTTTGGTTGATGGAAGGATTTTCTCTGATTTTGACACTTCGGGCTTATGTGGGAGAGAGGTGGAGGGCTCTTCCTTGTTAAGTGAATTTTGATCTAGAGACTTATTTCCTTTTTCTAGTGGTTTGGTAGGGTTAGAGGTAGGAGGCTCTTCCCCTTGGTCTTTCCCCCTAGATATTTTTCTGGAAGACCTAAGGTCATACTTCTTATGAAGCTGAGCTTGCATGAAATATGAAAACTGTCTGCAATAGTCATCAATCTCTCCATCATCCAAAGGAGATTTCAATTCCTCCTCTTCTTCCTCAAGTGCTTCAACCTCATACTCCTCTTCTGAGAGAGAAGATAAGTGATTATTTTTTGTTTCTATAGATTCTTCACTTGTCTCCTTTGAGCAATCCTCCAAGAATAAGGGAGGTTGAATGTAATCTTGTTGCTCCTTTCTTTCTCTCTATAGAAATTGCAATGGGGGTCTCATATACTGAGGATTGAAGTTTCTATTTGGGGCTAGGAGGGTTTTTCTAGGTGAATTTTAATTTTCCAGCTCCAACTTTACAAGCTTATTAGACAAGCTCTTAATCAACTTGTTCATTTATTCCAACTTCTTCTCTTCAGTTTCCTTCCCTTGACCTGAAGAATTAGCTTCATATTTTCCTTTTCTCTTGTCACCATAGTCAGGCTTTCCTCTTGATTTACCAGTGGAGGTGAAGTTAGATTCTACCTCAAGTGCATCAATCTGAATTTGATCAAGGGTGTGGGATTTTCTCTCCCTGAGAGTAAAGCCAAATTTAGACTAAGCTTCAGCAAAAACCACCTTGACAGCAGCTTTTGGTGGTTTTATTTCAGCGGGAAAGCTATTATATATTTTGTTAAACCTCTTAATTAATTTAGAAACATCCTTATTGTGTTTCTTCTTCCTTTCATTAAAATTTGTGAGGAAATATCCATAGTTTGTCCTATCACCCCATTTCTGCATAAACAAATTCTCTATTTCCTCCCATGTAGTAATTGAAGTATCGGGTAGGGTCTTGAACCATTTTCTAGCCTCCCCATTTAAATATTGGACAAAGAGCCTCAAAATCACATCTAGGTGCTTTGCATTTTGATTATCTGCAAAGGGGAAGAAAGTGTCTATGTATTTTTGGGTAGAGATTTCATCCTCTCCAGGTTTTTGAGATAATCTTGAGGCATGACATTCATAGGTTGAGGTAGATCAAGAGTATCATACCTATTAAGAATAAATCTAGGGGCAACCATATTTTGCAAAGGGGGGGGTAGTAAAAGATTTATCACAAGCCTTTGTCGAAGGACTGGTTGAGTTTTGGTTGTTTGATTCCAAATTGGAAAGCTATTAACATTGGGTGTTGGGATATCTTCAAGTATTTCTTTAACTTCTTCAAGCTCTGGAAAAATGAGAGAAGCAGATGAGGGAAGGCTAGGAGGGACTCCTTCATTCTAACCTCTTGAGAAAAATGGGTCAAACAACGAACAATGCTCTTCTATGTATTTGAGGAACTTGGAAGAGGATTCAAGATGGTTTATTATGGCCTTTTGCAAGCTGGTTGATGTTATCTCTGGAACATAGATCCCAATACTTGGAGTGACTGACATTTTCTCCTTCTAGACCCTCCTTGATATTATTCTTTTTAGGTCAAACAAGAGAGGGGTATTATGTTGGCTTGTATCAGAGCGGGAATGAGGCCTCTTGAAATCTAGTGTAAGTAAATAAGGGATCCCCAATGAAATCAACCAAAATTTTCATTTACGTGGAGTCACCAAGGTGAGAGAAATCCAACCCTGCACTTCCTTTCTCAATTATCAAAGGAATTCCCAAAAAAATCATTATCCAAGGAATTTTTTTTTCCAAATCCGTTCCCTAGCAGTTGTGCCAGAAGATGTTGTGGCTAGAATCAGCGTCCCTGAGATATCTCTCGGGTTGGAGGGAAGACTAGTGCCTAAGACATCCTATGTGAGTGCTTGCAAATTTGCAAGAGCTGTCACACACACTCAATATTTAATATGTCATGGAAAAAATAGTGATTCAGAACCCTCCTCTTGAAGAAGCATATAACCATCAAATGAAAAATTAACTCACAGAAACATCAACAAAACTATACAAAGGCCTTCATCACCTAGGTTTGTAGCTTAATAAACCATTGTAGTATATGGAATAGAAGAATTAAACTTAGAAGGAAATTCAATACACAGGGCTTATCTTTAAGAATCCTATGTAGTAAAAATTAGAATGAAATGGATGAAGTAGAGATGAAGAATGGGGTGCAAAGATACATAGTATGCACTTTAAGGATTTGATTTCCATGTCCATACAGGCATTATACATCAATATTTGACTTCAACAAATCCATACATTCACGAGAAAAACATTCAGCACTACTTATGATATAATCTGAGAAGAAAATGAAACAAAATGAAGGAAACATAACCAGAAGACATACTATAAACTCAAGTAAGTCAAAATTGCCAAAATCTTGTGTTAATTTTTTATCTGAAATCTTGGGAAAACTTGTAATTTCTATGCAAGCTCCCTCATCAGTTAAAACATGTTTTGGATCGTCTTATTACCCAATTATGTAAGAGGTTTATGTGTCAAGTCATATGTCTTTTATGTGTCATGTGTGAGAAAAATATAAGTTAATTAGTTTCTTAAATAACATGAAAAACAAGTAAAATTCTAGACATAATACACAGCAAACTCACAACACACAACTGATCAAGGAGTTCACCCTCCAGTATTGGATTACATCTCCTAGGACCTCCATCAATGGCTAGGCCCTTTATGGAATTATTGGTCAAATGTCTGATTACAATCTTTTTCTCAACTCCAATGGCTTTGTAGACTGTACCATTGGGTTCATAGGACCCAAAAACCCCAAAAATGACTATTAGATTTCTGAAAACTAACTTTGGTTGAACTGTGTTGGACCTCTTTCACTGGTGGCCCTCGGCTTCATCAACTTCAACATGGGAATATCATGAAAATAAGTTCTCCTTTGTCTCTAAAACCTGCACCAATGAGTTTAGAATGTTGAAATCATCTAGGAATGACTATTCATTCTCCAAAATTGTACGAAATCTGACTTCTCCATGACTCAGTCAATCCTTTCCTAGAAAAGTTCTGCTAAATATGGAATGACTCTAGTTAGTGCGCTAAATTTGGAGGCAGGCCCGAATTTGGGGGCACTGCCAAAACCTACTCCAGATTAAACTCATAATTAATTAAGTTTAAACTAAACTTAATTAATTTTTAATCCCAGATTAGCGCTACCATAAATCCGCGATTAGCACGAAGACCGCGGAGTTAATTGACCACAACCATCGGAGTTATTGCGACCACATGTGGTGGATACCACGTAGTTTAGGAGGTAACCATTAGCGTGAGCACTGGGGATAACACTAACCATTACAATTAACACATCTTATTCACATGGCGTAACACTAACTGTCAGAGTTGGTGGGTGTTATAGACATATTTGTGCACTGCAACCCCAATCACATATGTCAATAAACCAAGGGCTATAAAACCCCTAAAAGTGTTGTTCCATACCCTAAAGGATCAAGGTTAGTTGATTGCATCATTTCCCAGAAGTTGTCCATGTAGACTGCTCAATGCTGAGGGTGCGATGCATCTCACCTGCTACACACAAAGGGTGCGATGCATACTGAAAAGCCCTTCTATAGGGTGCGATGAGCGAAAGCAGATAAATGGCAGAGACAGTTTTCTAGGTGGAAACTCAAAGAATCTTATAGAAACTGCTCATATGACACTTACCTCTCTAAATTCACCCAGGGATGAGTAAGAGATCATGAAATCTCCAAGTGGAACCAAGAACTATCAGTGAAATGACACTAATCAAAATCCCAGAAGCTGACTCACTCTCCTGCAAACATCTATATATGGATCCCTCATCCTAGAGATCCAAAGGCGGGAATTTTGTAATTTGTAAGGAAGTGTTGTTGGTTTCTCTTTGAGACATTGTATTGTTGGGTGATCTTGCTTTTTATGAGGTGAAGAGAGCTTTCATGTTGGGAGGATGGCACTAGATCAGATAGCTTGGTTGTAATCCTCTCTTCTACTACTTCTATCAATAAAGCTATTTGAGTTTTCCTCCATATACTTGTATATCTCTGAATCTTGTATTTATATATACATTTGTATGGTTAATGTACATCTGATCCTATATTGTTTATGGTCATATATCTCTATGCTTTGATGTTATTTTGCTGCTTTGACTCTACAAGTGTTCTTTGAAGTGAGACAAGTGAGAAAGGAGTGGTGAAAGCTCTATCAAGGGATAGAGGAAACAAGCAAGGAGACTAGTGAAAGACTGAGTTTGGTACTCTCTGCTTCTCTCTCATCTATCTCTCATAAAGGAAAACACAAGTAACTTTGGTTTGTTTTTTCTAAGATAGCTACCCGTCTTAGTGGGACTAGCAGCTCTAAATGGACACTAGTTTTCCTGATAACAATGGGTTAGATAACCGTCATGCTTAACTGTTTGATGTAAATGCCATTTTTTTCACATGTTGATACATTAACAGTCACAAGTTTGGTGGGTTGGATAGCCGTCAATTTATGTAATTGTAACCACCAACGTTGGGTTGTGTTCACATGCGAAGGGCTGGCCCTCCTAACCGCCCAACTCCAAACCACTTAACTTTAAATATAAATGGAGATGTTACAAGGTAAGAAACACCCAATAGAGCATTTGGTAAAGTCGCGTGGATGGTGTGCTAGAGGTCACGGTTGAACACAAATTTTGTTCCACTATAACGATTGTCAAGTCCTTTGGGAGGTGCCACATGGCATTCTTCCATTGGTCCTTAAATAAACCAATCACATTGCGCCAACACACCACTGTACAACCCAACCAAATAATGCCACTTGTCCTCTTGGGATTTGTCGTTGACCACCGTTGACCATGCCTAGTCACCTGCCACGTCCTCAATACAGAATTCTCACTGTGTAGTGACTGGGAATTTTTTTTTGAAAATTTCACCTGTTTAGCAAAGCAATCAAAACATAATAACTTTCTCATATGAACTCGGTTTTCGAAAAAATGAGTTGCATTAGGATCGTTTTTCTAACATGGATGCGGTCATTCAGGTTTCAATCCATTCTGAGAAATTTGATTTTTGAGCTAAATTTTGGCCCCTATTCTAGATTCTGATCACTCCTTCCCATTGATGGGATTTTGGACCCACAAAAGTTAGTTATCTTATGAGAGCTAAACACTCTTCTCCTTCCCAAGTTCTATCAACTGATTCTACTTGAAAGGTCTCCATGAAAACCACTTGGGTAGACTAACATGCCTTGCATTGCAAATGGCTATGTCCCTCAACCACTATTCTCCTGCTACTGCTAACCCAATCCAACACTTTTTGGACACTTTCTAGCTGCAAAATACCTTTTTTGGTACCACATCAATCTCGTGGTGCTTGGAAAACTAATACAATCTGATAGCCTTCCCACTAATAATTTTGGCATCAACACATACAATGGTCTACAATCGCTGAAATGTTTTGGCATCTCTTCCACTTTTGCTTTTTGCCTCTATCATCCTAGAGTTCAACATGTTGCTCATGTCATGATTTGAGAATGAAGGCTAAGCATGAGCATCTTGCTCAATAATGGACCTTCCAAAATCCTGTGACATCTTGTCACAATAAACACCATTAAATGGAAAAAAACATTATGCAAGAGATGAAAATCAACGACCTCTTCTTTTGCTCCTTCAAAGCAGCAATTGTCACATCATGTAACATTGCCATGTACTCTTGCATCTTGGTGTACAAACCATCTTGGTGTGTTAATCAATGGTTTACTAAACACAAATCGACAAAACTTCAACTTCAAGCAACTGACTTGACTTGAAAGCCAAACATAAGCATGTATAACAACTTGACAATTCTTTGCATAAACAACAAGAATTTCACATCTCATGTAATAATCCATCAACATCTCCCTTTCATATTTGGAGACAAAATCAACTCTTCCAAGTCGATATGACATACATGTGACAACAATCGACACAAGTCAACACTCATGCATGTATCCAAATACAATGAAAATTTTCAAGTTGTCAATCATCCATGTTCAAAAAGCAAACGACCAATACAAGTCAATCACTCATGCATGTTGCTAAACACAATGAAACTAGCAACAATTCCACTATTCACAAACAAACAAACTCTCATGTATGTGTACAATTCTTCAACTCTCCCTCAAGTACAAACACAAGTACAATAAGCCCAAAAACATGTATGGGTACATAAGGAGATGAATTGAAAATTTTGTTGCAAGTGAAGTGAGTATCATACTCTACTTTTACACACCTTCATGACGAAAATATGCAACATCAAGAATGCATTCAAAAGGCTGCATTCATATACAAACTTTCAACCACAAATTGCTTCTTTGCTACATTAAAGTGAGTCAAACAGAACTCCACTTTTGACATCTTGCATCATAGAATTTGTAGCATGCTTTCAATAGAAAAACAATGCATTCATAAGGCAAGGAAATGCATTTATCAACAAGACAAACTAGTATTGTAATGCTTCAAGAAAAACATTTTTGCATATAAGTGATTTATTTATGAACATCACTTTTACAAGTTACCCAACTATGGGGTTATGCAACTAGTGCAAACAGAAATTTACAGACTTCAGCTGGACAAATAGTCCACCCATTTCTTACCCAACCACGTGAATGAACCTTCTATTTGAACATTCTCTTCTTCTGCAGTTGTTTCAAGGATGGTTGCTTCTTGCGCCACTTTTTCTGTTTTTGCTTCCTCTTCTGGTGCTTGCATAATCTTCTTGCCCTTACCAGGATGAAGATGTGGAAACAATTTCCAGTGCTTTCTAAACCAATGCCCACTAATATTGTAGTGAGTACAAAAGTTCTTTTGAGCTCCTCTTGTCTCACTTGCCTTTATCTTTGGATGAGATTTTCTCCTTTCAGTCTCACTTCCAATAGACATAAACATCTTCTCGATGATTGCTTTCCTCTTCTCACACTTATCTACACAATGGTTAGATGAAAGGCAAAAGGTACATGGAAATTTTTTCCTTAACACGTTATTCAAATCCGCGTTTGTTTTCCACCCTGAAAAGCATTCGATTTTTGAGCACTTGAATTAACAACAGTCGAATTAACATAATGATTATACCTCTTTTTGGAGTCCTTTGGCTTACGCTTCATGCATGAAGAACTTGCATGGCAAGAAGAACTTAGCTTTGTTTCTTCCTCAACTTTTTCATCTCTCTTTGGAGATGTTTTGCACTTCAAGTCCTCCTTTCGCTTGTGGAACCAAGCAGGCACCATTTCTAGATGAAAATCCTAACATCTTGCCTCCTCATGTCCTCTCTTATGGCAGAAGGAACATGATACCCACGAGCTGTCGCTAGAAGACCATTCTTCTTTTGCAACATAGCCTAAGCCTTCATATTTAGGCCTCTCCTTGACCTCAATTGGATTTTTAATACCTTGTTGGTTTATTCCAAGGCCTCCTCCCTTGTACCCCATCTTGGACAAGAGTTTCGATTCAATTCCTTTACTATATTTTTCAAAGGTTGCAAATGAATTTACATCAATACTTTCACATAAGGAAGAAGCATGTAAATTCTTACCATTTTCTTCATCTTTCAATTGACATACGAAGATGTTTTTGAATTCCCTTTTGATTCGAGATGTGTCCTCTTGGACCCTTCGACTCTCTTCTTTCAGCTCCTCGGATTTGGGTGCTGATAAAACCTCATATTCCACATCATGTGGACAAAAGGTACAAACTTGTCCATATATCTTCTCTGAAGGAATTTCTACACTAGCATCTTGCATAATAGTTGTAGAAAAACATGAGGCTTGTGGAGAAAATGGTGGCTTATCACCATTCTTGTTACCTTCTTCCCTTGAAGAACATTCTCCTCTTGGAGGTCTAAATCCTTCACCTTGCAAATTGGTATTCCTCTCTTCATAGAGGAATTTCACCATTTCTGCCATGTCTAAGAAATCCTTTCTAAAAGCCTTCATATCCTCTAACATTCTTGTAGGTTCTCGTCCTTTGGACATGCTTTGTTCGAAGCTTCTATTGTAATTTGAGGTAGAACTTGGTAATAGAGATTGAAACAATCTTGCTCTCCTTTCGAAAACATTCTCCTCAATGAGCTTCAAAACACATTTACTTGGAAACAACAGTCAATTCCCCCTTGCACAAAGCAAAACCTGCTCTGAAATTTTGGGAAAACTTGTAATTGCTATGCAAGCTCCCTCATTAGTTAAAACATGTTTTGGATCATATTATTTACCCAGTTATGCAAGAGGTTTATGTGTGAATTTATATGTCTTTTATGTGTCATGTGTGAGAAAATTATAAGTTAATTAGTTGCTTAAATAACATGAACAACAAGTAAATTTGCAGACATAATACACAACTAATCAAGGAGTTCACCCTATAGTACTGGGCTACATCTCCTAGGACCTCCATCAATGGCTAGGCCCTCTATGGAATTATTGGGCAAATGTATGATTACAAGATTTTTCTCAACTCCAATGGACTTTTAGACGGTACCATTGGGTTCAAAGGACCCAAAAACCCCAAAAATGACTATTAGATTTCTGAAAACTTATTATGGTTGAACTATGTTGGACCTCCTTCACTAGTGGCCATGGGATTCATCATCTTCAACATGGTAATATCATGCACAGAAGTTCTCATTTACCTCTGAAACCTACACCAATGAGTTTAGAATGTCAAAATCATATAGTAATGACTATTCATTCTCCAAAATTGGTTGAAATCTGACTTCTCCATGACTCAGTCATCCTTTTCCTAGAAAAGTTCCGCCAAATCTGGAATGACTCCAGTTAGCACGCTAAATTTGGAGGCAGGCCCGAATTTTGGGGAACCACCAAAACCTCCGCCAGATTAACCTCGGAGTTAATTAAGGTTAAATTGCACTTACTTAATTTTTAATCCCAGATTAGCGCTACCATAAATCCACGATTAGCGCAAAGACCACGGAGTTAACTGACCACAACCGTCAGAGTTATTACGGTCACATGTATTGGATACCATGTGGTTTATGAGGTAACCGTTAGCTTGACCATCAGGGATAACACTAACCAGTGCAGTTAACACATCACATTCACATGGTGTAACATTAACTGTCGAAGTTGGTGGGTTGGATAACTGTCACGCTTAACTATTTGATGTAACCCCCATTGCATTCACATGTCGAGACATTAACTGTCGCAAGTTTGGTGGGTTGGATAGTCGTCGATTTATGTAACTGTAACCACAAACATTGGGTTGTGTCCACATGCCGACGGCTGGCCTGCAGGCTAGCCCTCCTAACCGCCCAACTCCAAACCACTTAACTTTAAATATAAACAGAGATGTTACATGGTAAGAACCACCCGGTAGAGCAGTTGGTAAAGTTGCGTGGACGGTGTTCCAGAGGTCGCGGGTTCGACCCGACCTCCAACCAAAATTTTGTTCCACTATAACGACTGTCAAGGCCTTTGGGAGGTGCCATGTGGCGACCTCTGGGCTTGCCACATGGCATTCTTCCATTTGTCCTTAAATAAACCAATCACATTGAGCCAACACACCACTGTACAACCCAATCAAACGATACCACTTGTCCTCCTGAGCTTCGTCGTTGACCACCATTGACCATGCCTAGTCACCTGCCACGTAAGCAATACAGACTGTTGACTGTGCAGTGACTAGGCATTTTTTTGCAAATTTCGCTCATTTAGCAAAGTGATCAGAACACAATAACTTTCTCATACGAGCTCGATTTTCGATGAAATGAGTTGCGTTAGGATCATTTTTCTGAGACAAACGCAATTTTCAGGTTTAGAGCCAATATGAGAACTTTTATTTTTGAGCTAAATTTTGGCCCCTAATCTAGATTCTAATCAATTATTAACATAGCAATGATATATAAACAATGCACAATGCTTCTCTATTGGAAAGAAAAATTTCAAAAAGTTCCGAACCCTCTTATAATATCTTATCATTGTCTTTATTTCTTAAGGAGAACTTGTCACAAAAATATTCCTTATTGATTTTGTTGTAGAGATTCATCATGTCAAGATTAAGCATGCCTCGTAGCATAGTTGTTTGCAACATAAAATATAATTGATTGGGAAATAAAATATTTACATAGAAGTAAAAGTAAAAGTTTAATGATGGACACAATCTGCAATATCTTTGGTGTTGCTGGGAAGGAGGTGGAGGTTGGATCATGGGGTCGATGATCTTGAGGCTGCATGGGTGAATCAATGAATTGCTGACACCTCTGCCACAGTACTAGATTTAAGAGAGGATACTAGAATAAAAACTAGTGTGAGATCTTCAAATTAGTTAGGTCTAAATAGTATAGCCTAACCCTGAATAACATTTTTATCAATCTGAGCAATTGGAAGTCTTTCTTGAGATAATTGACCACTATTCTTCCCTTCAGAGTGGCAGTCTTCTCATTGGAAGAGTCTTCTCTACTTTTGGCCTCTACCAGTCACTATTTGTATTGATCCCAAGGGTTTAACTCACCCAATTCCCAATAACTGGGAAACCCTACCCTTATCAGTGCTTCAAACTCCTGATTGAAAGCATCTACCTTCCTTTCCACTACCCCCAAGCATTCTTCAGCTTTGACTCTGGCTTCCTCCTTTCAGATCATCTTAATGATCTCCATGATGGCCCCCACTCTGTCTACCACATCAATAGGCCTCAACTCACTGAGTGGCCTCTCATTCATGAACCTAAGGAACTTCTGGGAAATATGGGAATCACTTACCCCATCCTCCTTGGCTGATATGATGGAGTAAAAGTCTTTAACTACTATTTTCTGCTCATGCATCATAGTCATCAATTCCCAGTTCTTCTCCATTTCTTGTATGATATCATCCCACACCAGTTGTTTAGCCTACAACAATGACATGTTCTCTTTCAACTTACCCTTCATATATGAGAACTGTTTTTTAGCTTCATGTAGGTCCTTGTTGAGGATCTCAACATTAGTCTTCTTGATTTCTACTTGTTTCGCCTTCTGGGCTAAGTTTATCTGGGCATTTTCTAGATCTTGTTGTACCTTTTTCATTTTCCCTTCTGAAAGCTGAAGTTTAGTAAGGGTCTTGGTTAGATTTTCAGTAGGGTTTTTGGGATCCTCAAGGATGATGACTGTACATATATGTGAGTCAATCTTCTGCTACAACTTAGTTATATGTTGCTTGAGGGTTACGACCTCATTGTTCCTATAATTTATCTCATTGGCCAAGATCTCTTTTTCTGCCTCTACCTGCGCTAGCTCCTTGGATTGGACATGTTCGCTTCTTGGGATTTTTTACTTATGCCGTAGCTCTTGAATCTCTGATTGAGAACCCTTCAGCAGATTCTTGATGGCTGACCTGTCCTTAGGATTTACCCCAAGCTTCACCACTAACTCCTTGAAGTTTTCATTTTGTATGTGAAGAGTAAGGGATTTGGCTTTTTCTTGCTTTAGCCTATGTGAAGATTTCTCCAATATTGTTTCTGCCTTTCTCATGGTTAATGCGTTCTTATTCAACTCGTTGTATAGAATTTCCCCAACTTGCCTATGGAAATTGATCTTTTCTGGGATGGGAATACTTGCCATATCCAAAGACACATCCATAGTTTTGAATTGTGAACCTGAGGGGAAATATTAGGCTCAAGGATGTTGCAGGGCGAATCTCATTTTGTTCCTCTCCAAATCTATTGTAGCCAGCAACTTGGTGTGATAGGGGGTTGAATGAGATTCCACTTGTTATTGCATCTCCTCTCTCACTTTCTTATTGCTTTGTTCAATGGTCTTGAATGTAGAACAACTTGATCCTGTGACTGATGTGCTAGAATTTTCACCTAAAAAGACTACGTGTGAAGAAGATGAGGCATTGGACTACGATAGATATTCCAACGAGATATGAAAACATGGTTGATCTGGACCTTTCTCCACTAGCTTTGTTTCCAACTCTTCTTCCTCTGCCTCCTGTGTCTTAACATTTTTAGATGAGGAGACCCTACCATCTTGGTATTTTCAATCTGACCCACGGGCCTCTTTTGTGCATTTCCTTTATCAGTCATAGTGGAAATCTCCATCTCTGTGTCAAGAGGCCATGATTCAATGTTAGCTTTCCATTCTACCTCAGGTTTAGAATCATGCAATTAAGTTGAAGCCTTTATCTTTTCTCTCCTTTGATCAATGACACCATGAGGGTCATAGTGCCAACTCTCTCATAGGTCAAATTTAATCTCCTTGAGCAAGGCCTCAACGGTCACAAAGGCCTACCTGGCATTAACAACAAAAGGTCCCAAAATCATTCCCAATTTGAATAGATGCCCCTTCTTTGTAGGGACAAAGTGGAGCTGGTCCATATCTAGACTCTTCCTAATCAATTCTAAAGCAAATATCCTCATAGGCATGAAAACAAGTAGGTGGTAGGGGGGAAGTTCATACCCATAGATTTTGATCTCTGTGTGGTCTTCAAACAAATACCAATCCCCTACCCTAATGTTTTTTCTGAGCTGAAGGAGTTCTTTCTGCTCGGGGAGAACTTTGGGAGGAGGTACACCATGAATGATGCTATAGGAAATGGCCATATAGGTGGAGATGAATTGTGAATAGTTATGAGAATCTGGCCTTTTTCTAATAGCCACATCCCAATAAAAAATTGAGTTCCTCTTCTTGTCCCTAGAGACCAAGTTTAGGCCCATACATTCAAATTCTTCAACATGAGAGTATAGGAAAAGATAAAACAACAAGGAGTAGTATCTGAAGTATGAAGTGGTGGAGAAGTGATGCATCTAGAACTTGATGGCTTCAACCAAGTAAGTTGGGATGTGAAGCAGACAGCCAGGTTGCAACAGTTGCTTGAGGAAGCCTTATTAGCTACGATGGCATCTTCTTCTCCCAGCAGATGAGTAATAATGGACAAAATATGTTGAACGGGTTTTGCATAGAGGGAGAGGGGAAAACTATCAGCAAGAGGCAAGATATCTAGCCCAGGGGCTATGCTCATTTGCAAGACAGGCTGCTGCTTAGTGGTTAGGAGAGTAGAGTAATAATACATCATGGTGGTTCCAGTGAACTGCATTAATTCCAAGGGATAAGGGTACATGAGTGTTCTCTGAATCAGTGTTAGGGTGATTTCTAGGATTTTGACCCCCTGGGAGGAGATGAAGTCATTGTTTTTGTCGACAAAGTCCACTGTTAGACAGGATACAAACTCTAGGAAGTAATGCACTGAGGGGTGAAATTTAGTAGTACAAACCTGAGTCCACCACTCGAAAAGGGTATTCCCCCCTAACATACTGGTCAAACAGGTCATCTCGGAGGCTAGCCAGGTCGTAGGATTAGGTCGGGTTAGCAATTTGTGCTTCCATGTCCATGAGGGGGTCAAGGCTTGACGACGACTTAGGATCATGGGTTTTTGGAGCCTTTGGGGCTTTGGAGGACCTTGAGGTTGTCACTTCCTTAACTTTAAAGTGTTATCTTGCGAAAAACAAGGGGTACAGGTGAGCAGGTTACCTGGTAGCCACAGAGGAGGATGAAAATGACACTAGGACGATTTTTCAGGATGACGGTGTGTGCAAATGATGTCTTGAGCAAGTTATAGGCAGGAGGAGAACTAGCAAGCAATGAAGAAAATTTAAAAATTTGAGCAAAGGGGAGAATTTTTATACAAAGTGGGGCCAACTGTTGGGTGATGTCATGATGGTGTCATGAAGGGTGGACATAAGTCATGATAGGATTCAATGATGGCAGGTGAGGTGGCGAAAGGAGCGAGGGAGGACAAGGGTTATTGTTACAAACTTTAAACTTCACCTTTCCCGTGAATCATAGCGTCAGAGGGAGAAAACCCATCAGCTGGCGTGGTCCCCACCTCATTTCAAAGGTGGGGACCACGATAGCACGTAAATCTCTTGAACCCCCCAGAATTAATGATCCGGATTTAAGCAGGGACACAATAGATTACGGAGATAACCATAAATACAGAGATGCGATAACCATAAAAACAGAGATGCAACAGAAATAATAATACACGATAACCATAAAAATAGAGATGCCGCGGAAATAATGCTTCATTTCATTAATGGAGAATACTGAAATATGCTTACAAATAGAAATAACCCAGCTAGGGCGATGGTAGCTTATCTCTGAGAAGAGATGTGTCGGCTACATGCCTCTGAACTGTTTTGAACTGTGTTACAATGAGGCTCGAGGGCCTATTTATTGTTGAGAAACAATGGAAAACCCTTCACATTCCAAAACCTAACCCTAGAAGATGAAACGCCAAATTGTGGGCCCCGTTTTTGGGTAAGTTGGTACATCAACTTCCCGGGGTCGCGAATTGGTCGTACTATCTCCGTTTGACGTGCATGATAGCCCATTGGAAAGATCTCTCCGAGGACTACGATGAAAAAGACGATTTTTATCTGAAAAATCGTTGGCGGTGGATTTCCCAAAAAACGTCGTTTAGGGCCTCAAAACGGCTCCGGAAATTTAGGACCCGAAAAACTGCTAAAAATAGTAAATTGTGCTATAATTAAGGAAACTGAAAAAAACTATAAGAAGCACTAGAGGGGATCCAAGTGGAATTAGCGGGTGGCCACCAATATCCACCTGGATCATTCCTCCCCCCTTAGGAAGCAATGGTCCCCATTGCGTTGAGTTCCTCCATGATATGAGGGAACTTCTGCTGCACTTGGTCCCTGGTGAGCCACTTGCCCTGGTGAAGGAGTTGTCCTGTTTTGACAACTCGATACAGTTGGATATTCTGCTGGCGAGTGTGCTTGATCTGTGTGTCCATGATCCGATCAGTTGCAACTTGTTCCATGCAAGCTGGATTTAACTCTGTGGGTGTGAGTTGTTCTGCAATGTCGGACGTGTCTAGTAATGGTGGAAAGTATGGCCGAAGGCGGTCGACATTGAACACCGGGTGCAGGCCAAGGAATGGGGGAATGCTGAGCTCAAATTCATTGTCTCCCATAGCCTTGGTAATGGTGTAAGGACCATGTCGAAGTGGTCTGAGTTTCTGATGGGTTCTGGTAAGGCGCTCCCTCTGCAGATGTAACCAAACTTTGTCGCCCACCTGAAACTTGTGTGGTACCCCTCCGGGTAATGAGAAGTTGTTCCTGTGTTCTGTCATGACTGTATCCCTATGTTGTTGCTGCTGTGTGGAGGAACCCTTCGCGGGGGTCATGGATGTAGCAACGATCTTCCCCTTACGTTGGGAGCGAACCAGACAGAAAATAAATTTCCTAGTCTGTGAGATGAGCTTGCTGCCTTTCTTAGCAGTGATCAAAGAGGTGGCGGTAGGTGGGGCTACCTCCGGTATCCTGTATAATGAATTATCCAAAGAAATGATGACAGCGCGAGGCCTTGACTCATACACAGCATGTCGCCTCCATAAGTATGCTAGCCTAATAGTACATCACAAACATCCAGAGGTGTAACATCACACAATACCTCGTCTGTGAAGGGCTTGATGATGTAGGGAAGGCGGCACTGCTGGCGAACTTTGAGATCTCGTCCTTCGTGAAGCCAACCGATACTGTACGGCTATGGGTGTGGTGTAGTTGGTAGGCCCAACCGCTTCACGACCTCTGCTGAAATGAGGTTCTTTTGGCTGCCACTGTCGACAATGAATTTCAGCGGCGAACCCTTCACCCACATCTGTGAGTGGAAAAGACGTTCCCCCTCCTCTGGATCTTCGGGCTCATTTTTCTGGATCTTGGCAGTAGCAACAATGGCTCTGGGATCCGCATCAATAATCTGCTTCCCTTTGTCATTCCCCTTGTCGGGTTCTGACTCAGAGTCGGAACATGCATCTGATTCGGAAGCCTTCAACTCGGCCACCAGCGACTGCTTGGTCCGACACTCACTTGTGTTATGAGTGGGACTCTTGTGGAACTCACACCACTTTCCTGTGTCCTTCTTCGGCTTCGTGGTGTTGTTCTTTTCTTGCGGCTTCGACGGGTTGTCTTGGGTCACCCTGCCTTCGCTTTGTCCTTTGGGCTTTGGATTTGCAGATCCAAAGTCTCGCTTCTTCTGTTTGAACTTTTGCTCGATTTTGACAGCGTATCGGTAGGCTGTGCCGAGTGAGGAGATGTTCAAGAACTCCATCTCTTCCTGGATGTATCTGTGTAGGCAGCCGCGGTATTTGAGTACCAGATGCAGCTCAGAATCTTTGATACCCAACTTTGTGCGAAGGGTGTGAAAAATGTTTGTGAACTCTGGCACATCTTGGTCTCGTCCCTGCCGCAGTGTGGTCCATTTGATGTATTTGTCCTCATAGCTTCCGACGGGGTAGTACTGCTCCTTGATGGCATCCCGGAAGTCATTCCAATTCGGTGCGGTTGAAAATAAGTGAGCCTGTACTTTCATCCTTCTGCTCGCAGTAGGTTTCCCACCAGTCCTTGACGTGGGGGGCTGCTTTGAGAAGAGCGAAAACAATCTTCTCCCGACTTGAAAATTCGTGAACAGAAAAATACCCATCTAGCAGATTTAACCATTTATCTACGGCATCTGCGTCTATTTGGCCCTCGAAGATGGGGATTTCAAAATTAACTTGTACCTTAAACGGTGTGGCGTTTCCAGAGTAGCTGTTGGAAGCCGATGCGTCGCCTCTGGGTAGCCGTTGAAGGATCTGCGCAAAGCTATCCATCATCGCGTTCCTTTGCCGCTCGAGCGCTTCTTCGAGCAAGATTTTGATAGGATCTCCTGCCCCCTCGTCTTTCTTCTCATCCGCCATGGGAGGCCGTCGAGATTTGTGAGGCTGGTCTTGCAAAGGTTCGACCAGTTCAAGCCCTAACTCCTTATATCCCGACCTCGTTGGGGACATGCAAAGAAAAACCGAGAAAAAGCAGACCGCTCTGATACCACTGATCCAGATTTAAGCAGGAACACAATAGATTACGGAGATAACCATAAATACAGAGATGCGATAACCATAAAAACAGAGATGCAACAAAAATAATAATACGCGATAACCATAAAAATAGAGATGCCGCGGAAATAATGCTTCATTTCATTAATGGAGAATACTGAAATATGCTTACAAATAGAAATAACCCAGCTAGGGCGATGGTAGCTTATCTCTGAGAAGAGATGTGTCGGCTACATGCCTATGAACTGTTTTGAACTGTGTTACAATGAGGCTCGAGGGCCTATTTATTGTTGAGAAACAATGGAAAACCCTTCACATTCCAAAACCTAACCCTAGAAGATGAAATGCCAAATTGTGGGCCCCGTTTTTGGGTAAGTTGGTACATCAACTTCCCGGGGTCGCGAATTGGTCGTACTATCTCCGTTTGATGTGCATGATAGCCCGTTGGAAAGATCTCTCCGAGGACTACGACGGAAAAGATGATTTTTATCTGAAAAATCGTTGGCGGTGGATTTCCCAAAAAACGTCGTTTAGGGCCTCAAAACGGCTCCAGAAGTTTAGGACCCGAAAAACTGCTAAAAATAGTAAATTGTGCTATAATTAAGGAAACTGAAAAAAACTGTAAGAAGCACTAGAGGGGATCCAAGTGGAATTAGCGGGTGGCCACCAATATCCACCTGGATCGATTAATCTCCTTCACTGGATCAAAAGTTGACTATTCAACTATGGAGGGATGTAGATGTTTATTGTTCGAGCATGTTTCCCCTCCGGATTGCCTCTAGAAAGAAGTGAGGCAGAGATGAGTGGCGATCCACCCAGAAGTTGTGCACTCTTTAATGATGAATTTATTCCAAGGTCTTGAGGTCCAATAAGAGCTCAAGGAGCCTATCCCCACCACATGTCATAGGGGGAAGAGAGAGAGAGAAGGATGAGTTTCAGGCCTCTGAGAGCTCTTATTTTACCTTTTATTTGCAATCTACTCCTTTTCATTCTGGTATTTGAGCTCTTCTTAGGTCCCCTCCCTTATTCAAAATGAAAAATGCAGCCTTGCCTTGTAAAAGTAAGGCCTCTTAAGCATGAATGCAAGGAGGTGTAGAGCAGGTGACATCATCATCTATGTTGCTTTTTATTTCTAATTTTAAACCATCCATGTCCCCCTTTAGTTCATCTTTTTTCGCTCTTTATGAGAACAGAATTTGTTGCACTTGGTCCCGTAATTTTGATATATCATGTTGTAATTATTCCTCTTCATGCATCATAGTATAACTTTCTGAGGCCTTAATGGGTGTCGATCTATTTTTTTTGAAGGAATTTTAGAACCAAATACTGATATTTGTGCTTCAATATTCCCTTAGAATCACTTCAAACTAATTTTTCAAACAAAAGTTATGCAATTTTTAAAAAAATGCACACATTTTTTCTTTCTTTTAGGAGCCCGATATTGAAACGGTTGTAACTATGTAATTTCGACTCTCCAAGGTCTAAAATTTCATTGTGTGGTAGCCCTCTGAGTCTTCTTTCCAACGCCATAAGTCATACTAATATTGGGTTCTTCAAGATAAAGTTATGCATAATCTACCACAATGACCTAGTTATGGATTGGTTCAATAGAGGGAAATTTTACGGAATTCCACATGCCACTGTTTGAACCTTAGACCCTGAAAATGATACAAGAATAACTAAAGCCTATGCACTTTAAGCCACTTTTTACAAAATTCAAATCTGATGCTTGTAGAGAAAGATGCCAATTTTCCCTAGGTCTCATGTTTGAGATTGAATTATGAAGCATGAAAAAATCCTAACTTATTCAAACTATATCTCATAAAATATAGCGAACCAAAATCTGAAATTTCTATGAAAGGTTCACCAAAATTTCAACTCCACGCAATAAAAATTTCATCTTCTGAAGCTTGGTATAGAGAAAAAATTATAGCAAAAATTCCAAGATGATTTGTTTGAAGCAACGAAACCTGAGAATCCAAAGCTCTAATACCAAATGTTATATAACCATATCACAAAATAAAAGAAGAAGTGGATCAACGACTTCAAAATATGTCCCTTTGAGGGGGAAACCCCCTTTTACATCACATAAAAAAACAATTCTTGGATGATACAAATGACAAGGCATCCTTGGTATATATAAGAATCTAAGGGGTCACAACATAATTAGAGCCTACATAATGATAATAATGTAAGAGCACAACAATAACACCAATGGGGTTTTATGGGGCACAACAATAACATGGGTGCTACATGGGCACAACAATAATAATAAGGGAGATGCACTAGTATTATAGGGACCTAACACTAGTCCTTTGGGATTGTACTGGTCAATTGGGATATGAGACTTTGTACCCTTGTTATTGTGGTCTCCATGTTGTCTCTTTGTTGTGGTTTGCTTGAGATCTTCTTGGAATATGTATGCTCCCTCTATTTTCTATATGTACTCCTCTAGGATGGATTCTAGGCCACACTTCTCTGAGACTTACGCAATCATGTTTAGATCCATTACCCCTAGGGCCTCTTCTATTGCTTCTTCCTCTATTATGTCATTGGCGTCTTCTTGCTCCATATTTACAGCCTTCGTATCTTGTCAAGTTTCATTTAGATTTACATTAGGGTTGGCTTCTCAATCCTTAGTTTGGTGAGTGATTTGTTGTTGCTCCATGTCACCTTCCTCAATAATGGTGTCTCCCTTGTCTTGTTCCTCCTGTTCCTCCCCCAGTGCTTCAGATTTATTCTTGTTAACTTGGGATGTTGGGGCCTATTTCCCTTGTGTTCTTCGATTGTTTTTGTTTCTGGTAGCTACTCTTATGAAGCCATGTTCATTTGTTTTTTTCTATTCTTGCGGATTAGTGGTTTGGGAGAGATTTTGAGGGCATTCCCTAAAAAGGTGCATGTGTTCATGACACTTCCTGCATTTGAAGGGTATGCATTCATAATCAATACTCTGGAGCCACACTTCATCCCTAAACACTAGCTTGATAGCCTCTGGAAGAGTACCTGAGACATCTAAGTAAACACATACACGAGCTTAGGAAATATAGTGTCATGCTCTTGTGCCTTCAGACATTTTAATGTACTCGCCTATTTCGTCTCCAATGCCTTTGAGGACAGATAGAGACCAATAGTATGTGGGAAGGGAGTATAACCTTACCTAGACAGGGACCCTAAAGAAGTCCTCCTTTTTAGGGGTGAAGTTTTATTTCCAGTAGCACATGTAAAGGCCAACCGAGTTAAAGAAGTAGGGACCTCCCTCAAAGATTCGATCACTGCCCTCCAAAAGATCAAAAATCAATGTGAAGAACCCATTGGAGCCTAATTGAAGCTTGATCACCTGCTAGGGGCGTCATTTCGTTTGGATCCACTTGTTAAGGGTTTTTATTTGTTGGCCAAAAGCCCATGAAATTATAAATAATTGCATGCTCTTGCATATAATCCTTGTAAGATGCAACATCCAGGTCCACAATATTCAGAGTCGATATCTTCTTTGTTTTGGGCTTGCATGAGTTAACAGTTTGTGGCATAGTTTGAGCTTTTCTACTAGAACTTGCAGGCTAGGAGTTGGAATGTTTTTCAAAGATTTTCATTGCCCCTCCCTCTCTTGAGCGACTAGCAGTAGGTTTCTTGAAGGCATTGTAAGTAGTGAGCTTTGGGAAAAAAGAAGTTTCGGGTTCCTTACCTTTTCCCGTGATGATTTCTCTGAAAGAGGGGGCCTCTAACTCCCTCCTCAAATTGCCATGGCAACGCTCAGATGAGAACTCTAGAATAAGTCGTTGAAGTCTTCGAATTCAATTATACTTTAGTTATTTGAAAAAGTAATTTGTTACTTGCAATCGAAACATAATATTATATTCAATTCATCATTGTTGAAATTAATATACTTCATAATTAAATATTGTAATTGATTTTTACTTTAAAATATAATTGATTTTGAAAAATTAATTAATATATTTTATTAAATTAAAAAATGTGTTGAATTTTTTATTTAAAAAATTACGTTATAAACCATTCTATTCATTATTATTGAACTTATATTATTTTTTGCCTGATTAATTTTTTTATTTTATTTTTTTCCTCAAATCATTTTTATCTATTTAAATTTACTAACCTTCTTAAAAGCATATTCTCCCAAATATCTTATTAAAAAATGGTATCTTTTTCAAAATTTTATATTATACGTTAAAACTTTTTCCTCTATTTAATTTTACCCGCCTTCTTAAAAACATATTCATTCTTACCGTTCCAAATATCTTATCTCATATTTTAAATATAATATATTTATTTTAATTTTTATAGTTAGTTTTTCATTGCCCATTGCAAATCAATCTTGTTATTTCTTATTAAAAAAAAAAACTTTTAAATTCAAAATTAAAGAAGACAACTATCTCTGAATTAAACCTGCTTGTGTCAGTTTCCAACAAGGTTGTGCAAGTTGTGAGGGTGGTGTGAAAAGCTCCAAAAGGATATCTTTCAGGACAACTGCCCTTTACCTCAGAACGCGAATGCTCCAGCAGCTATGAGAAAATTAATAAGCAGATGAACTCAGGTTTTTTTAAGATTTTGATTTTTTTTTAAAGTAGCTTGAGTTTGGTTTACGCCATTCTTCATATTGCATAGAAAAAATGATTTGTTTATTAGTAAAATGCTATTTCGATTTGAGGTATTTAATTCTCCCAAAAAGAACTCTCATTCTCAACTGTTCTGAAAAGGTAGATATTTATAAGAATTTTCATAGTTTATTATTAACTTTATATAGTCCTAGTTTCAGATGAATGTCGGTTAATATATATATATAATAGTTGAAAATGTGTGAGAGATATATTGTGAGCGGTTGGTTAATAATAAAAGTGTGTGTTATATTAGTTTTGATTGGTGTAATTCATGAAAATTAAGGTCCTCTCTCCTCACTCTATTCCTGCCGCCTCCTACCATGAAAGAGCCATAGTTGATAAAGTGAGACAGGACATCAAATTGACTTGACGTTTATTTGTAGCGCGGGCAGGGTCCCACGACTTCCAAGAAAAACCCTCCCCTTCCCCTCATTAATTATGAGGGAAAGGAATATGTGTATGGCCAGGAGGCCACCCACATGACGCGGACGCCTCATGTCGTTTTCTGCCGTGTGTCAGCCCTCAATCCTTGGTCGTTATTAATATTAATAGCAGTTCCGTGCGAGGCACATGATGTCGCGCACATAATTGGGATGGGGATAAGGGAGTTGTCTATAACGCGACTTTTTGAAAGTTTTTCTGGCAGATTTTTCCGGTCGAAATCCGGCAAGAATTATTGGAATTGCAAGTTTGATAGCTAGTTTCTGCACAATGAAAACGTCCCACGGGTTTTTCAGGGTGCTGAATCCAAATATGCAGTTAAAAAACCATTTTAACTGCAAGAAATCAAGATTTGACCTCAATTTCTTCGCCGGATTCCGTCACCGGAATCTTCAAAAAGTCGCATTATAGACAACTCCAGGGATAAGTATTATATAGGAAAGGACATAATTGTATTTTATTATTAAATGTGAGTAAATATTTTTGGTTTTATTAAATGATTTTTTTAACGATATTTTTAATTAAAATCCGAAGATTTCTATTTTTCTTTTTTTAGTTTGTATAATTTGATTAGCATCAGCCAGGATGAAAAAAGTAGGGTCCAAGAAAGGATGGACTGCCTGTATCAGTTCAATCAAAATATGAACAGTCAGGAGAGATTTTATACGCATTATTGGTGACTATGACAGAATTCTGGTTTGACTTAGCTCTTCTCCAGCTTGTAGGGTCATGTTCACACTGAATAATTAAGAAACAGCTCATTCACTTTATAATAATTTGAAAAAATAAACATATAAAGAGATGAGCATACATGCTAATTCAACGACAACCTTTCAAATAATATTTTGGGAATTACCACTATAGGAAATTCAGAGAAGCTATTGAAATACGAAAACATCCTGATAACCTAAATCGCGATGACGATTGGAAGATAAGCGACAATTGGATTCCACAATAATAAAAGATTAAATCATATATATATATATATATATCACAAGATAATAAAACAAAACATAATATATATTAAAATCAATATATATTAAATCAAAACATAATATATAATAAATCAAAATATATATATATATATATCTTAATACATTAAATCAATCAACATACATATCTTAATACATTAAATCAAAATATACATATATATCATAACATAATAAATCAATATATACAAATCTTAATACATTAATACCAACACCAATCAATATACATATATAGGTATAAAGAAATAAACTTAATACACAATACATATTAAATCATATATATATATATATATATATCACAAGATAATAAAACAAAGCATAATATATATTAAAATCAATATATATTAAATCAAAACATAATATATAATAAATCAAAATATATATATATATATCTTAATACATTAAATCAATCAACATACATATCTTAATACATTAAATCAAGTACTTGTAATTAGTTTAATAAACAAAACAAATTATGCCAAAACATAATAAATATAAATAAACATTTATATACAAATAAAATAATAAGTCCATTCATAACGGAAATCATGATTAAGCCAAAAAAGATTTAAACACATTTCAAATAATTAAAAGGATAAATGATAATAGTAATAAAATATTTATAAAAATTAAAAATTAAAAATTTTCATCTTAAACCTAATTAATAAACCAATTTTATTTAAATCTTGTCGGTCCTACACTCTCCCTTATCTTCACCTATTTATTCACCACATCCCATCTCTGACTTCTTCAATAATTCTCATCCTGATGATGAACCACAGAGGCTGGTTCACATCCCATCTCTGACTTCTTCAATAATTCTCATCCTGATGATGAACCACAGAGGCTGGTTCGAAACGTCGATGCACTTAAATAACAGATGCGATGAATCCGGAAAATACATCCACACAGAATACAAATCGCAGAAGTCTCAAATCCATAATTTTGGGAATTCTTTAAGGCATGACAAGGCCAAAAGTAATATTGGGAATTCTTTAAGGCATGACAAGGCCAAAAGTAATATTATGAATTCTTTAAGGCATCAGAAGGCCAAAAGCAATTTAAGTACGTCCCTTCTCGTTTTCCAAAAATCTTTACAATCTTACGTTAAAGTAGGCTACCTGTATCATTTAGGCAGGAGAGAGTGGTATGTTTGAAATTTAATGAAAGTTGTTCAGATTTGTTAATACTTGTTAAATGTTTTTAAGGGGCACAATGTTTTATGCGTTACTGTTTAGGTTCATGTAACCCTAAAAAAAATAATTCATAGGAGCAACAACTCTTGTCATCACTGCACCAGGAGACCCGTAGGCTTTACGAAGGATTTGACGATCCAGCTAATATATATGTTATTTTATGTTAGGTTATGTGATAATATATATGTTATGTTGTGTACATTTGTGGTTGTAATTTTGGAATAGGAGTTATATAATTTTAATTAATAATTATCAATAATTAATAGATAAATAGTAAAATTATTGCTATGGAATATTTATATAATTTTTTTTAATAATTTAGATAGATTTAAAATTTATTTTGATATATATATATATATATATATATATATATATATATATAATTAAAAAATGCTATAAAATTAAATTAAATTAAAATTATAAAATATTTTGATTTTCAAATGAATTATAGTTTAACAAAATTTATATACAAGTTTACAATCCCTATAAAAAATATAGGGATTGATATTTATGATTCAGAATTTTGTTTAATTTTTTAAGTATAAATATGTTCAACTTATATATTAACTTTTTAATAATAATAATAATTTAAAATAAAATTATAATTTAGTTTTTTTTTTTGGAAAATTAATTATGAGATAAGTGTTTGATGTCTATTAACTAATTGATGTGGCTTGATTAAATAAAATTATTTTAAAAAGTTTTTTCTTTTTTGTTATGTAATATGAGTCCTAATATGACTGGAATTCTTAACCTGTGGGTTGAGTAGCCGCTACCTAGGGGCATCTAAGCTATCAAAATCACCAAATGATTGCACCTAGTCCTTAGCATGGTTGGAGTGCTTTAATAGAACGTCATGTCACCGTCTATTCTACACATCGTGGGCTTTAAAAATATTAATTTAGTGTAAATATTACTTTTATTTTTAATTTAAAATCAAAAAATAAATCACTAGTCTAAGGCATATGATTTAAAAATATGTATTTTTATCTACATGGAAGAATAACAATTGACCATATATTCTTTTTAATTTTCTATTTACAATTAAAATCTAATAAGTTTTATTGGTTAATGGCAATAGAAAGGAGTTAGTATCTATTTTTTGCTGCGGACTGCATGCGCCTCCTGCGCGTTCCCCTGACCTAGCAGCCGACTGCTGGTCCTCTCTCTGCAGCGCGAGGCCACAAGCCTCTGGCCTTCCATGGCCTCTTCAATCCCTGTCACGGAGGGCTCCAACCAATCCGAGGCAGATGCGAGCCTCCATTCAGATGCAAATGCATTCTCTGCCTTAGTCAAGTCTCTTCAGCCACAGAGAACTCCCCCTGCGCTGTCCAAGTTTGTCAAGAAACTAGATGGGTTGCAAGAGGTTGTCCTTCCTCCTTCGATACCTCGAATGGCTGCTCTTTCATTAGTAGAGCGGGGGATCATCGAACAGTTCACTGGCCTATGGCCCTCCCCGAAAACTGTTCAGCGATGGATCGAAAGAAACTGGGCCGACAAAGTCAATGGCAAAATCGCTATTCGCTTCTGTGGAAAAGGTTACTATACTTTCCACTTTGAATCTAGAGCAGACAAGGACCTAATCTTCAGAAATGGGCCGTACTTCATGGACTCTCGCGGTCTGTACCTAAACAAATGGACTCCAGATTTCGATCCTGAGCTGGATGTCCCTAATGTTGTTCCGGTCTGGGTTCGTCTTCCGCACCTCCCGCTCCACTGCTGGGGAGATGACTCAGTCCGAGCCATCCGCAATGCTGTTGGAAAACACATAGATCAGTGTGAGCCCAAGGACAATATGCAGGCATGTGCGCGGATATGCGTTGAAGTTGATCTCGGCAAAGGTCTTCCAGAAGCAATCAAACTAAAAGTGGACGACTGGACGCATATTCAGCAACTGGACTACAAGAAAATTCCTTTTAAATGCAAGGTATGCCACGAATATGGCCATTTCGCCAATCGCTGTCCTAAAATTGTTAATGTTGAATCTGATCAATTAGAAGAACAATGGGAAACTGTAAAGAAAAAGAAGACTGCCTCTGGATTGAAAGCAAACTCTGAAGAACCTCCCAAAACTGCCCCTCTCAAGTCTAATCCCCCTTCAGCTCTGCCCAAAGCCTCCCCCTCAGCTGTCCCTTCCCCCTCCTCTCCTCTTGGTCCACCCATTTTCCCCTCCTCGGGGCCATCCTCTGGTTCCCCCCTGATCTCATCAAATCCCTTTGGTGCCCTCTCTCTCCCTGATAATGACCCCCTGATCCCCCTCGAAAATGACCCCCCAATCCTCCTTTCTCTTTCTCAATCCTCCCCCTCCCATTCCCTTGCCCCACCCCCACCCCGATCTACTAGAAGCTCCTCGAAAGAGCATGGAATCAATCAAGAATCTAAAAAAAAAGGACCTGGTAGGAAATCAAGTAAACAACAAAGGAATGAAAGTGCTCAAAAAGACATCTCTATGGGAACTCAAAATCCCATAGAAACTTATATATTGGGGCAAAATAGAAATGAAACAACACATAAGGAGCAAGGGGGACGAGCATCCCTCCGAAACCCAAATACTTAATGATTAAATTCATATCATGGAACTGTAGGGACTAGGGCACCCCTCAAAAATTGCTGCCCTGAAAGATCTCACAGCTCATGAGAAACCAAGAATTGTAATGATTCAAGAAACAAAACAAAGACTGCAAGAGATGACAACAATTATAGAACAGCTCAGGCATTATGAGGGACAAATATGTGAAGCAAGAGGAGCTTCAGGCGGTATCACCACAATGTGGAATAAAAATACTTGGAAATGCACATCCAAAACTATCACTCCATATTGGATCAAAGTCACACTTGAAAAACAAGCAGAGGATAAGCAAATAGTCCTCTACAAAATTTATGCTCCGAACCATTTCAGAGATAAAGATCAGTGCTAGGCTACACTTGAGGAAGACATCCAAACTGAAGATAATAGGAATGTCATCTTAGGGGGAGATCTAAATCTTATATTACATTCAAATGTAAAAAGAGGCGGCATTTTTACTCATGATCCTTATAGAGCAAAGCTAGAAAACATCATGCAAGAGTGCGATTTAGTAGACATCATCCCAAAAAATCGGAGGTTCACTTGGAACAACCGCAGGCTGGGCAGAGATAACATTCTGGAGCGCCTTGACAGAATCTTGGTAAATACTTCTTTCCTCTCTGATTTTTCCACTACTCATGCTGATATTCTGCCTTATTCAGCATCCGATCACTATCCCATTAGCATTGTCCTTGAAGCACACTGTCCATTGGGGTCGTTGCCTTTCAAATATAATCCTGGACCTCCCTTCCAATCCTCTCGGGGCCTTCGACAAGGCTGCCCTCTCTCACCCTATCTCTTTATATTAATGGCTGAATCTTTTTGTAGAGTTCTGGATTACAACCGTCGCATGGGCCTCATCACCGGGATCAAATTTGACAATGGAGTCAAAAACATTAATCACTCTCAGTTTGCCGATGATACTCTTTTAATGGGGGGAGCTTCAAACATCATAGCCCGTCGCTTTAAAACCCTCCTAGACAAATACATGAGCTATTCTGGAGGTCTGATAAATTATCTTAAGAGCTGTATATATGGGTGGAACACATCGGCACATGTCCTCCATAGGATTGCTCATACTCTTGGGGTTCCATGTAAGCTGAACTGGGAGCAATTTACCTATTTGGGCATGCCTGTAAGTGCTGGAAACTTGAAAGCTACAACCTGGGAAATTATTATTGACAAAATGAAAAGGAAGATTCAGCATTGGGGCACCTCTTGGCTTAACCCTGCGGGGCGCATAACTCTCTTGAAAGCAGGCCTCTCATCCCTGCCCTTATATTGCTTTACACTTATTCAAGCCCCCGCTAACTTTCATCTTAAAATGGATGCTCTCCTTCGTCACTTTCTTTGGCAAGGAGGGAGAAATGAAAAAAAAAAAACAACTTGGTTAGCTGGAAGCAGGTCACTCAGCCATGTGAGAATGGAGGGTTGGGAATCAGGTCATCTAAATTCCTAAACCTCGCCTTTGCTGGCAAGCTGGTTTGGAGACTTATAACTGGAAGGAATGCTTGGTGGAAAACTGTTCTCAAAAAAAAATATCTCAGCCATCCAAGGTACCAGCTTTTGGATCATGAGCTTCCCAACAAAGCTTGTTCAAAAATTTGGAGGATGTGTAAAAAAGCTATTCCTTTTCTTGATCAAAACACTTCCAAAGTGCCCAAAGGAGGCAACCACATAAGAATTGGAGAAGACAAAATAATGGGGCAACAGCCCATAAGCCAACGGCCTGGTACTCAGCAAATTCTAGCTCTCTTCAGTAGCGTAGGTATTCGAACTCTGGCCCAGATCTCTCAATGGGAAACCCTCTCCCAATTCTGGAAAGGTTGGAGTTTCCCTCATGTACCAGCAGATATAGAAATTAGTCTCAACAACTTGAAAACTCATCTTCATGGTATAGCGCCCACCAAACGCTGCCTTGCTGATGAATTCCGATGGGACCCCTCAGGCACTATCTACACTATTAAGGCAGCTTACCATCAGATTTGCACCAATGAGTATCCCATGGCAATCTGGGCGCATTGGAGACTTGTTTGGAAGGCTGAAACCCTTCCAAAAATCAAATTCTTCTTATGGATCCTTTTAAGAGGGAAAGTCCTCACTGCTGAGAAACTCAGAAAGCGAGGAATAATTGGGCCATCACGCTGTCCAAATTGCCAAAACGAAGAAGAGACAATCCAACATCTGTTTATAGATTGTTCCTTTGCCTCAGCCTGCTGGAAAGAAGCCTTTCGGAGTCACAACCCCCCCTGGGTGCCTGGCACTAGCATATTTGAAGTGTTGCATATATGGAAAAAGAGCTACCCGTGGGGAAGAAAAGCAAACAATACAGCCCGCAGGGTCTGGAATGCCTTGCCCTGTACTCTTCTCTGGAACATCTGGCTAGCAAGAAACAGAAGGATCTTCAAAGGCGCAACAACCAATGTCAGAAAGATCTACAACAAAGCTTGGAATCTCAACCTGGAAACACTATCCACAAAATGTCATGGGAATCTGAAGGTGATGGAACTGACAGTCGAAGAAAGGAATTACATAGGGCATATTCTGGACAGAAGCAACATAGAACAAAAAAGACATGATCCCAATAGCAGAGACAGGCCAAGATGCAGCTGGAAAATCAGGATGAAAGATGAAGAATTTGCTCGGTGGCTCAGGAACAACAATACTCATTATCTTTTTTTCGATGGAGCCTCCAAATCCAACCCAGGAATGGCTGGGGCTGGAGGTCTTATATGCAATGGTAATGGAGATGTGTTAACTGAATATGAATGGGGACTGGGCCATGCTTCAAACAACAGGGCTGAAGCCTTCGCCCTCCTTCAAGGTCTGCTCCAGCTTCAGAAACTTGGTATACCCAAGGCTACTATTATTGGAGACTCTGCCATCATCATTGGTCTGATGATAAGCAGCAGAAAAGCCCAAAACCTGAGTCTGCAACAAATCATTGAGCGATGCCGCATTCTGGATCAGCAAATGAAAGGCAATCTCTATTATCACGTCCTCAGATCTCTTAACAAAAACACAGATAAACTGGCAAACAAAGCATGCTTACACCCTCTTGGCAACCTTCGGTGCAATGGCACTGATCATTACTCCTTCTTGCCATGATCAGGCTCTTTCCCATTAGTAGATCCAATCCTCATCAGGTCACTGTTCGCAGATTTCAAAGCTCTCTGCCCTGCCTCTCTGTGAAGAACCAACACTCTGCCTCCTACCCTATGGCAATGGCCACTACAGATGTAACCTTCTCAACTCCAAACTTGAACTCTCTCTGTTCTGCCCTTCCAAATTCCTCAAATCTCTGCAATCTCAGAGGCTCCACCATCTCTCGATCAATCAACTGCTTTCCTACTCCTGCCGACATTTTCCTATCCCCTGACTATCGGCCTCAGGCACAGAATGGGCAGGGCTTTATGAAAACAGCTTTACAGCTCCCTCTGGCAATCTTGTATTCCTTCGAATCCGCTCCACAGGAATTTCTGATGTGCCCTCGACTACTCCAATTTGCCTGCACAAGTGGCATAACCCGCTCAAACGCTTTCCATCATAAACCTCTGGAAATCAAAGATATCTGCAATGTTTGCTTGCTAGTTCTGGATTCAACAGCTGAAGGCTGGTGCGACAGGAAGCCAGTGTTCATTAATCCTCGGCAAGAGCTCCGTTCGATCTCACAAGGCGCCGTCGGTATGCTGCTGCAGATATGGACGATCCAGAACATGGTGGCTTGCGAGAAGATTGTAACCTCAGTGGGCGGAAAACTCAACACTTCTGCAAAAATTAAAAATGAAGTGCAAAACTTGTTATAGTTTACTACAGTTTGTCAGAGTTTAAACAAGATTTTGCTTCTTCACAGCGATGGAAACAAACTGTAATGCTGACTCAATAAACAAGTGTATTTGCTGTTGGATCATCATTTTCCAACCTCATTCTGTAAAAATGGAGATCCGTCTCCCTCCTTTTTTCTTTTGAATACAAACCAGCAACCGATATTGTGAAAAAAAAAAAAAAAATCTAATAAGTTTCATATTTTTCTGAGAAAAATGACCCAACATTCTCATCCTTTCCTCTTTCCTAGATATGTTTTTTACTTTATTTTTTAATTTGATGGTTGGTGCATGGAAGGGAAATTAACTAGCAACAAATAAAGGAGTCGCGATGGGTTGCAATAAATCTAGGACTCTAGGTCAACAATATTTGTAGAGAGGAATGAAGAAATTATAGAGGAAGGCATAGTTATCCACATATGAAGGGTTGATGTGTGTCCAATGTTCTAATTATACTAAGACAAGCGATGAGTTTTTTGTTCAAGAAAGTCTTCAATTGCACTCATTGTTGACAACAAATGACTAGTAGTCAAAGTACAAGAGATTTCATACAAGTACCCTCTATCAATAAAGATGCATGCATTTAATATCACACACATTCTAATAACATGCATATTTTTTTCCTCCATGTCTCACAGTCTTTCCCAAATCTCTTTGTCCCCCATCTCTCCCTCTTGGGCTCTAACTCCCCCCCCCCCACTCTCTCTCTTCATATATCTCCCTCCTATCTCTCTCTCTCCCCCAACGCCCCCCCTCCGCCCCCTCTCTATTCCTCATCTGCCACAACCCTTCTTCTATAACCCCCGATCTGGATTGGATCATTATATTGTTTTTCATCCATCTCAATGCTTTTAGAGTGGAAAAAGTGGAGGAATTAGCTCACAAGACCATTTTTATCGGTGGGACCAAATTTTGCGAAATGGAGTTTGAAACCTTCCCAAAGCATTTTTGAGGCATCAAACAACATTTTTTGGGGAGTAAATTTTTTCCACATTAGCATAACTCATTTTTTTCCCTATTCTACACATAGATTCATTTCCAACGACACAAGAATCTCGTCAATCAAAGTCTCTATGTGAAAGTTATGCCACTCAGAAGTTGACCTTCATATTTTCACCACCATAATTCGAGAGGATGCCATGCCAGCCCCCATAATTCATGGAAAAAGGTCTAGCCATGTGATTATTATGAAGAAGCCTCTGAAAGAGTTTATATTATAACCATGGTTTAGAGTTGAGGTAGTAAAACCTAACCACTAGTAGGTTATCGAGTTTTGTTATAACTAGGCCACTAGGAGGAAAAGGGTTTCCATTCTTTTGAGTGCATTTGTTCCATAGCTAAGAAAAAATAGTCAAGAGGGATATGAGATAGATCACATAAAGAGGATTTGTACATTGTAGAATCCCATGGGCCACAGACCATACTTCTTTGTACTCACAACCATATTTCCATTCAGAGAAAGAGAGCAGAGTGACGTCACCTTCTTATTGGGTTTTTCTCTCGAAAGGGTTTCCCAGGTCATATCTTATGTCAAATATGTTCATGAGATTTTATTTCATGGTTCTCTATTTTCTGCATAATTTTAATTTGCATGCATACACTGGTAACAATAATCTATAGATCTATAAATATAAAGAGATATAATATTGTAATAACATATATTTTGGATTTTTAAGTATAACTTTATCAGATATGTTGTGGCAAAATGTCTATTGGAATATCCACGATAGTTTACAGAGCAAACCCCCATGTATGTAAACCCAACTATGTAAATTATCAATGTATATAAATCTATGTGGAAATAAACAGATGATTGGATGAAGGGAGGGACATAGATCTAACACTCTGAGGCGAGGGCCACAATGTGCCTATTCGGGTGCATGTGGCATGTCTATCAGTTGCTTGTGGTGTGTCGAGAGAAGTCTCATACGACCACACTGAATTTCCTTAACCTCATCTTGACTGGTGGCCAACCAAAATTGTTAGGAATTGAAGAAGATAGGATGGGGCAATGTGGGAGGGGGACGGAGGCCATCCCTATCCCCTACTCGAGGATTGAGAGATTGGAATGGCTTGTTGGAAAAATTAACTATGTTTGGTCTTCAATAATGTACTTGAGTCATCATGTAATGTACTTGTCAAAAGAATAAAGAAAAAAATATTTATTATTATTGTTGTGACTTATTAAAGCATGGGTTTCATGCTTGGGTCAACATGTTTTAGGTCAAAGTCCCCACTGATGAATTCTAGGATTTCTTCTAAGTCTATAGAATTATTGTACATTAAAAGAGACCCTTCTTGGGCTTTTGAATCATGTAAAAAATTTTAGTATTAAGTCGAATGTGAATTATGGAACCTCCACACCATGTCGGCCTAAGGGAAGAACAAGTCAGTCTAAGACCATATTCGACCCCACAAGAAGCCTATAAAAGGAAGGACATCGAATTCATTTGGAGCATCACTCTCATCAAGTTCGAATTCTCTCTATTGGGCAGAAGTGTGTAAATCTTTTTGTTATGCAGAAGTGCGAAGTGGATAGCTGTGAAAGTATGTTGTCAGAAAGTTGAAGTGAATGCTAGTTTGGGTGAGTCTAAGGAGTCAAGGAAAATCGAAATTTTGGTGTTGGTGCATCTCTGTTTCGTGCTTTGGATTGGGATATCGAAGTCTTCCAAGTTGGATTGCTACAAGAAGTTGTTAGCTGCTGTAAGTTGCTGCATAGCCGAAGTTTCTGGGAAGAGGTCAATCTTCTAGAGGCTGACTTGGTGTGGAGGGAAGGTGTAGTCTTGGTCTAGGGTGAAGAGTCTCAAAGAATACTATTGAAAGGAATAATTACTTTGACTGGGTTTTCCCCTCGAGGGTGGTTTTTCCATGGCATGTGCCTACATCTTGTGTTTATTGTTTTATGTACTGCTGCTTTTGGTAATTGCTTGATGAACTAAAGAAAGAAGATATAAAGAATTGTAATAATAAGAAACATCACAAGTAATTATCAATATCAAGAAAATATTTACTGCCTTTCTAATTTTCCAACATGGGTGTACATGTCGACCAGTCAGATGACAATGGTTCACAGGGATATCAGGTTCGATGAGGAGAACGCCATGCGAGTATCCCTTGAGAGGGAGCTTGAGCTACATGCAGATGAAGATATTTTAGCTCCTAAGGTTGAAGGGCCTCAGATTGATGTAGAGCAGCCACATGCAGAGGTTTAGAGAGTGGATACGTCCACTCAGGCAAAGTCTTCCAGAGAGTGAAGAAAGTGCACTATAGAGGGTGACATATTTTTGGATGATGCACGGGAGAATGTAGGAGCACACACTTCTCAGCGCAGATAGAGGAGGTCACTAGAGAGGTACACTGGATACATGGCACTTATGGGTGCATGTGTTGTGACAGAGCCATTTTCCTTTCAGGAAGTAGTGTAACAGTCGGTTTGGGTTGATGCGATGGTGGAGGAGTATGAATCCATAGTTCAAAATAGTGTTTGGGATGTGATCCCAAGACCGGAGGACAAGTTAGTAGTGAGATCCCGTTGGATTTACAAGGTAAAGAAAGCTGCAGATGGTAGTGTGGAGAAGCATAAGACCAGATTTGTGGCCCATGGCTTTGCACAGGTAGAGGGGATTGACTATGATGAGACATTTTCTCATGTTGCAATGTACTTGTCAATTAAATATATTTTGGCACTATCATCACAAATGGGTTGGAAGATCCATCAGATGGATGTGAAGACTACCTTCCTCAATGGCATGACTAAGGAAGAGATGTACATAGAGTAGCCCGAAGGTTTTGAAACCTTGGACCGTGAGTCGCATGTGTGCCGACTCAAGAGAATGTTGTATGGGATGAAGAAAGAACCCCATGCTTGGTACACCAGGATAGATAGCTACTTCACTAGGTTGGGCTTCACGAAGAGTGAAGCGGATGTGAACCTGTATCACATAGTGGTGGAAGGTAAGAGGTTGATCATTGTACTTTATGTAGATGATCTCATACTAACAGGTGATGAGAATCTCATCAAATATTGCAAGGAGGATCTTGCAAGAGAGTTTTAGATGAAGGACTTGGGGCTCATGCATTACTTTCTTGGCATGGAGGTATGGCAGGGAGATGGGGAGATGTTTGTATCTCAGGGAAAGTATGCCAACGAGATACTTAGGAGATTCCACATGGAGAGAAATAAACACATGGAGACTCCTCTAGCTGGTAACTGGAGGAAGGAGGATGCTACTTCAAGGGAAGTAGTGGAAGCTATTGTTTACAGGAAACTTGTGGGTTCACTCATGTACTTAGTGAACACACGACCAAATATGTGCTATGCAGTTAACCACCTTAGTCAAGTGATGGTCAGGCCTACCAATTTGTATTGGAAGGCGACAAAGCATGTATTAAGATACCTCAGAGGCACTACTGAGTTTGGGTTATGTTATAGATGGACAGAGGGAGTGAAGCTTCAAGGCTTCACTAATGCAAATTGGGTAGGGAGTCCATATGACAGGAAGAGCACATCAGGAGGGATCTTCAATATTGGGTCAACAAAAGTTTCTTGGTGCAGCAGGAAACAGAGATCGGTTGCACTCAGTTTGGAAGAGGTAGAGTACATTGCTGCAAGTGAGGCAACATGTGAGGCTATCTGGATGAGGAAGATCCTAGTTGGTTTGTTTGGTCAGCACATGGATCCGACAATGATTTATTGTGATAATCAGAGTTGTATCAAATTCTCTAAATATCCAATCTTTCATGATCGATCCAAGCATATTGATATCCGGTATCATCATCTCAGAGATTGTGTATTGAGGCGGATCATGTTGTTAGATTACATTCCCACAGAGGAGAAAGATGCTGACATCTTGACAAAGGCATTGTCAAGATGTAAATTCGAGTTTCACAGAGACAGGATCGGGGTAGTTGATAATACCTTTCTTGTTGAGAGGGAGTGTTGAGAAATGGCAACAAGAAATTCCAATTTAATTTTTCCTTGAATTAAACTGTGAATTAAATTCAAATTCTATTCTCATAAAAACTTAAAATTAGTTAATTAAGTTTATTAAACTTACTTAACTTAGGAAATTCGAGTTGGAAGTCTTTCTGTCATCATGTGTATGTTCTCCCTACTTTGTAGGAGTCCAGTGTGAGTTAATTGTGAGTTGTAAAATAGAAGAGTCATTTTCATGAGTCATTTTAGTTAAATTAGTTCTCAAACTGATTGAGAGAACTAAGAGTGAGATAATAGTTAGTGGTGTCACCAATGAACTCCATCAGTGCTACTCTAGTTAATTGAATATTTACTCATCAGAAACTCATGCATGTTGATTATGAGAAAGACCCAGTTGAGACTAGAGTGCAAGGACAATGTACGATTTGTTTTAGATTTTTTTTATTTGCACCGATAGTGCATGCATTCAAGGACTAATCCTTGAGGGATTGCGCTATTTTTAGAGGCTTTATTTCCATTTAAATACAATTTATCCTTGATCGGAATTACACATTGGAATAGAGACTTGGAGAGCTTGTGAATTGGCTAAGCTTTGGCCTTGAGCTTGCTTATGAGTTGGATATTGAATTTGCTGAGTGCTGGGATTGTTCTAGAGAGAACAAGCATTGTAATTTCATCTTGATTTTCCAGACTAATACAAAACAAATAGTGGGGTTTTGAGTTGTGGCATTCCCCGAATATTTATTGTGTTATGTGCCTTTGATTCTCTTCCTCTATTGATTATTGTTTGCTCAATGTTTATGGGCTTCCGTTGTAAAGAGTAAAAGTAGATTCTTGTCTCTTGCTTTAGAAAAATGCATTAGCTTGTGAATCTATAGGATTTTCTACATTAACTATTACAAGTACTCCATAGAAGAATGGAGTGGCTGAAAGAACAAATCAAATAGTGCAAGAAATGGACAGAACCATGTTCATTTAATCTTAGTTACCAAATTTATTTTGGAGAGAAGTAATTTACATAGCAGGTTATATATTGAATAAAGCACAAATAAAGGTAAACAATACTAAAATTGCTTATGAAATTTGGAAAGGTAAACTAGCCACTGCCAAACATTTCAAAGTGCTTGGAAGAAAATGTTATATTAAGATAAATAAGATGATTTAGGGTAATTTGACTCCAAAATTGAGGAAGGATTTTTCCTTAGATATGCATATAGTTGTTACAACGAAAGGACACATAAGGTTGTTGAATGTATTGATGTCAGGATATATGAAGCATTTCCTTGAACCCATCCACAACCAAATAACAACCAAGAAGAATAGGAAGAAGAAAATCAAAATGAAGAGCATGATGAGGAACAAGAAGAAGAAGGTGAACCATTGCATCCAAAAACCCCTTATACGTATGTCCAAAAGAATCATCTAGATAGCCAAATTATTGGAGATAAGGAAATAGGAGTTCAAACTAGAAGGAAGTTTTTTAACAAAAAATTCCATGATACCTTAGCTCTGATATCCCTGATGGAACCTCAAAAATTTGCTCAAGCTAGTTAAGATGAAAATTAGATTAAGGCTATGGATGAAGAACTGGATCAAATTGAGAAGAATGAGACATCGGAGTATGTTCCAACACCTAAGGAAAAAATGTGATTGGAACCAAGAGGGTATACAAAAATAAGTTGAATGAAGATGGAAAAGTAGTAAGGAACAAAGAAAGACTTGTATGTAAAGGATAATCATAAATCGAAGGTGTGGATTTCAAAGAAACATTTTCTCCAGTAGCTAGACTTGAAGTAATAAGAATGTTCTTGGCCTTTGCAATCTTTAAGGGGTTTAATTTATCAGATGGATGTAAAATCAACATTTCTGAAAAGAGAATTAGAGGAGAAGTATATATTGAGAAAATAGAAGGATTATGTGTGCATATTGAAGAAATCCATGTATGGTTTTAAACAGGAACCTATGGCCTAGTACTCTATATTGGACAAATATCTTCAACAACAAAGCTTCAAGAGAGGGGAAACGAATAGTAACCTTTAGATCAAGACTTAAAATGATAACTTGCTAATCATTGTTTTCTATATAAATGGCATAATTTTTAGAAGTGACGCTAATTCTATGAGAAAACGTTTTGAAATTAAGATGTAAAAGGAGTTTGAAATTTCTATGTTGGGGGAACTGTCTTTCTTTCTTGGTTTGCAGGTTCATCAATAAGAAAAAACCATCTTTATTTTTCATGCCAAGTACCTTAAATAAATTTGTGCACCCGTGAGTTCTCCCATGACGACAACATGTAATTTCAATAAGGATAATGATTCTTCAAAAGCAAATCATACCATGTATAGGTCCATGATTAATAACCTTCTTTACTTAACAACATCAAGACCGGATATCATGCAAAAACTAGGTCTCGTGGGAAAATTTTAGTGAAGCACAAAATAAACTCATGTGAATTTAGTCAAAAGGATACTTAGATATCTACAGTGCACCATATATTATGGCTTGTGGTATCCAACAGGTAGCAATATTACTCTCAGAGGTTATTAAAATATTGATTGGGTTGGTAGTGTTGATGATAACAAGAGCACCAACATGGGGGCCTTTTTTTAAGGCAACTATCTAGTCTCCTTGAATAGAAAGAAACACAACTCCATTTCTCTATCCACAACTAAGGAAGAATATATTGTGGCGACATCATCTTGTACCCAAGTCCTATGGATGAAGCAGAATCTTAAGGATATTCAAGAAAATGATGAATAATATGTTCCCATCATATATGACAATACAAGTGCTATCAATATCTATAAAAACCTTGTTATGCAATCTAAAGCAAAGCACATTCCTATCAAATACCATTTTCTCCAAGAACAGGTTGTTGATAAAAATTTTAGATTGGAATACAATCCAACAAAAGAGAAAATTGTGAATATATTTACCAAACCTCTACCCAAAGAAAGTTTTGAATATCTTAGAAAAAGATGGGAAAAATTTATTCTTCACAAGGGGGAGTGGTTCACTGATTTCAACCAACAAGCATTTTGGTGATAGAGGGAGTTCAAGGAAAGAGTACGCATTATCATAGGGGGAGTATATGTCATTTTCCACTGATGTCAAAGGGGGAGAATAAGCAGACATCAGTAGAATAATAATAAATAGTTAGTAAGTATATAGGGGGAGTCTATCCCAAGATCATCAATTACTATCAAATGTCTGGTGGTGTTGCCATCAATGCCAAATAGGGACATTATTGTGCATATGTTGTCATTGATGTCAAAGTCTAGTATAATTAGGAATTGTTGAATGTGTGTTGTCATTGTATTATAGTTGTGAGGATCCATCCAAGGGTCCTCTAACTAAAACTAAATTTATTTAATTTAAACACAATAAGAAGGGAAATAACTTATTTATAACTCAACATTTATTTGATGACAATATACAATTAAAATTTATTTACAACATATTAAACAAGTAATAATTTCATTACAACAATTTACATAAGCAATAAATAAATGGAAGAATACATGTTCCAATAGCTTGGTTGAGATGCTCCTGACTCTGTTGGAATTCTCCTCTCGACTACCCAACTGAATTTACATCCCAGCTAACTAGGAATGATTTCATAGCCCAGTGAACCTCCACAGGTTCCCTAGCCCTCCGAGCCCAAGTCCAACCAGTTGTAGTGTGTCTAAGCTAAACCCACACTCTCTAGATCCAAGTTTTAATTCTATCATTTATCTCTCCCTTCTCTTTCTCCACATTCCTCCCACAAAACAAAATCATCCAAAACCAAAACCAAAGCCAAGACCAAGGATCTATCTCCCTCTCCTCTCATCCTCCTTCCCATTTTATGTCTCTTCCTCCCATCCACCTCAACCACATATCATTAATGTCATGACTACCCCCTCATCCTTTCATTTTAGTATCCTTGACTTTTCTTACCATATCTTATTCAAAGTAGATTTGAGAAGACACTTTGGGAATAAAATATGGATATTTAATTTAGAATTAAATTGGAGAAGACCATATCTTCTCAAAAGTATATTTGAGAAGACACCTTGGGATATGGATATTTAATTTGGAAATAAATTGGAGAAGAACACATCTTCTCAAAAGTAGATTTGAGAAGACACCTAGGGATATGGATATTTAATTTGGAAATAAATTCGAAAATACCGTATCTTCTCAAAAGTATATTTGAGAAGACACCTAGGGATATGGATATTTAATTTGGAAATAAATTGGAGAAGACCATATATTCTCAAAAGTAGATTTGAGAAGACACTTAGGGATATGGATATTTAATTTGGAGATAAATTGGAGACCGTATCCTATCCAAAATTAAATTTGAGAAGACAACTTCAGAATTGAATAATAACAATAATAAAAGTCATATAAGTAATATAAAATTAAAGTTTCACAAATGTAGGTATATACCAATATTTCTTAATAATTATGAGTCAATATTTTCAGGTTAATTAAATGCTAATAAAAATTAACATGATAGGATCAAGTAGGGCATTACATACACCCCTCCTTGAGAAAAAATCGTCCTGAAGTTAGAGTGAAAAAGATACAAGGATTTCGAAAGAAGTTTGACAATAAGGCATAACAAAATAGAGAGAATTATAGTAGTCAAATTAAGTAAGTGAGGCAATGATACCACTTCCCATCAAGAGTCTCCAACTAATCTGTATCCTCCTATCCTTTCTAATCTACTTTTGCTCCCACCATATCCATCCTCTGCTTCTATATACTATGGCATCGACTATGCCGATCTAACCACTGATAAAACCAATATGGCGGAAGTGTTGACTATATCGACCTAACATCCCCAACAGGCAACTAGCAAGCGTCATCACACGTCTAGGGTAGTGTTTCCATCACTACCCTCCCACGATTCCAAGTTTGGAGGTTATATGGTGGGAAATGCCTCCACCCCTCCTCACAACTAGGGTCAACACCCTAACATGAACCACACTACAGTGCTGGTTGGATACTTGTCATCGAATAATCCAATCAGGTAGTCTTGTCACCTACCATTTACATTTTACCCATGTCATAAGAGTGCATATCAAGTAGATACAAAATGTAATAGAATAATGTACATCATACCATTCTTCATTGGATGTCTCAATATTCCCCATCGGAAGAGTAGATCTTGGTTATCATATAGTTCTTTCCAATCTGCAGGTTAGTTCTCATTCATGCATATACATAACAACAAAATATATATAGATAAGTGATCTTAAACATCATGTTATTAAGTCTAGTATCCATGTGTCAATTTTGTACTTCATATTGAAAATAAATCTTACAATAGATAAATCATAATTTTGTTAAGTCATTCATTAGATAAATCATATCCACTTAAGCCATACATGAAACAATAAAAACTCTGATAAGTCATACACTAGATAAATTGTAGCCAAGTAAGTCATAAATTAGGTCATACATCAAGCATTTCAATCAACAATACCTAATCCATCTAATGATTTATATAAGTAGTTTCACCTATCCAACTAAATGCATCATTATTACATAGCATTCATAAAGAAATAACATGGAACTACAAATAGAGCCTTAGCATAGGTAGATATCTAAGTCAAAATGGGTATCACAGATGCTCAAAAAGTGAGGGGTAGTCACGATGTATAGTCTCTGCATCCTCCCAGGTAGTAGTTCCTGGGCTATACTTGTCCCACTGGACCTTAACCTGGTCCACCATGCGACGTCTGAGCTGTGGAATGCTATGGTCCAATATGCGTAATGGTTCGACCATTATGGTTCCCACATCTGAGACCTGCAATTCCCTCCAACCCAGTTTGTGAGATTCACTAGAAACATAATGTCGTAAAATAGATACATGAAAAACATCATGCGTTTTATGAAAATGGGGTGGCAATACAAGACGATAGGAAACTGGTCCAATCTTCTCCTTGATCCTAAAAGGTCATATAAACCGGGGTCACAGTTTTGTCCCTTTCCCAAACCAAATGGTGCTTTTGTTGGGTCGGATACAAATAAAAACTTGGTCTCCTACTTCATAACTTTAATCAGTCCTATGTGAATCGGCATAACTCTTATGTCTATCTTGTGCTTCCTTTAATCTTTATCGAATCTGTCTTACTTATTCCTCCATTTCTTGAACTAATTCAGGCCCAACTATTACTTAGCCCTCCAACTTTTCCCAACTCAATGGCATCCTACATGGCCTCCCATATAGAGTTTGATAAGGAGGCATCCCGATTGAACTGTGGTAACTGTTATTATAGGAAAACTCTACCCATGGTAAGTACCTTTCCCACTGAGTTTGATTATCCACGACGTACATTCTAAGCATGTCCTCCATAACCCGATTTACTCTTTCAATCTGCCCATCTATTTCTGGATGATATGTAGTGCTCAGGTTCAACTGAGTCCCTAGTGCTGACTGAAAACTTCTCCAAAATCTAGATGCAAATCGAGAGTCTTTATTAGAAATGATCTTTGTGGGTAACCCATGCAGTTGAATAACTTCACTTATAAAAAATTATGCCACATTAGTAACATCGTAAGTGTCTCTTATTGGGATGAAATGGGAACTTTTGGTCAATTTATAAACTACAACCAATATAGCATTGTGCCTCTGTGAAGTGAGTGGAAAACCCACAACAAAATCCATAGAAATTACCTCCCATTTAGACATAGGAATGTCATGTGGTTGTAGGAGTCCTGCCAGATGGCGATGATTAACCTTCACTCATTGACATTCAAGACATTTGGTGATAAACTAGACTATGTCTTGCTTCATGCCTGCCCAAAAGAAGAGTTTCTTCATGTCCGCATACATCTTCTTCACTCTAGGATGTGCACAATAGCATGCTCTATGTGACTCTTCGAGGATGGTTGTTCTTACACCCCCTTCCTTAGGTATGTACATTATCCCTTGAAATATCAATAGTCCATCTGGTTCAATGACATATTCCTCAAACTTTGGTTCTATCTGCTTCCAACTTTGGAGTGCTGATAGAACCTTTAGATACCAACTACCTTCAAAGAGTTTCTCCAACACACATTCCCTCAAATTGACCCTTAAGGATATTAGGGAGAAGGCTTGTGGCCTCATGCTTAGTGCATCAGCCACCACATTATCCTTTCCCTTAATGTATGAGATCCAAAAATCATACTCACTCATGAATTCACTCCACCACCTTTGTCTAGCATTCAAATCCCTTTGAGCGAAGAGGTGCTTTAGGCTTTGATGATTCGTTCTTAACTCAAATCTTCTCCCAACGAGGTAGTGTCTCCACAGTTTCAAAGCTAACATCACTGTTGGTAACTCTAAGTCATGGGTAGCATATAACTCTTCATGTTTCTTCAATTTTCTAGATGTGTAAGCTATTACTCCACCTTCTTGCATCAATACCGCTCCCAATCCTTGCTTTGAAGCATTGGTGCAGACAATGAAGTTTTTTTCCATATCCGGTACTCGAAGGATCAGTGCACTGGTTAGTAACCTCTTTATTTTAGTGAATGTAGTGTCACATTCATATGTCCATTCATACTTGACCCCTTTTCACTGTAATGCGGTGATGGGTTTTTCAATCCTCGAAAACTCTTCCACAAACCTGCAATAATAATCTGCTAGCCCCATAAAACTACACAGCTCATGAGCATTTTTTGGTACTGGCCAATCCATTATGGACTTTAACTTTTCAAGGTCAACTGAAATCCCTTCTCCTGAAATGATGTGCTCAAGATAATGAACTTTCTTTTGAAAGAAGGAACATTCCGACAATTTTCCATACAATTGATTTTCCCTTAAGAAAGTCAATACAACTCTTAGGTGCTTTTCATGCTCCTTTTCATTCTTGGAATACACAAGAATGTCATCCATAAATACTTGCAAAAATTGGTCCAAATACGTCCTGAACACACCATTTATGAGGCTCATGAATATTGCTGGTGCATTGGCCAAACCAAATGGAACAACAACGAACTCGTAGTGCCCAAAACGAGTTCAAAATGAGTTTTTGAGATGTCATCTTCCTTAACCTTAATTGGTGGTATCCAGATCATAGATCGATCTTTGAGAAAATTGTTTCTCCCTTCATTTGATCAAATAGGTCATCTATTCTAGGTATTGGGTATCTATTCTTTATTGTGGCTCTATTCAATTCCCTATAATCTATGCATAGCCTTAAGGAATCATCCTTCTTAACGAAAATCAATGGTGCACCCCAAGGTGAAATAATAGGTCTTATAAATCCCAAGTCTAAAAGCTCTTTTAACTACATCTGCAACTCTCAAAGTTCTGGAGTTGCCATCCTATAGGGTGTCTTAGATATTGGTTCTGCACCAGGTTTTAGGTCGATTATGAAATCAATCTCCCTTACAGGAGGTAATCCAAGCAATTCCTTAGGAAAAACATCCTTGAATTCTGACAAAATTGGGTGTTGATCTAGGGAGGGTCCTTTTTGGTCACCTAAAACATCGACCACATATAATTTGAACCTTGTCGGAGAGAACATTTTACCTTCATCATGGATATGAATTGTATGGAGACTCCTCTCTTAATACCAAAAATCTCAATTGACCTACCTTAATCATCTAAACAAATCACCTTCTTTTTGAAATAGTCTTCCAAAGCTCGATGAGCTTCTAGCTAGTCCATTCCAATAATTACATCGTACGTCCCCAAGTTATGACGCATGCCTTCAACTTAGTTATACACACCCCGAGGTTGACCTGACATTGGTCAACACTAGGTCCTACTACTTGTTTTATCCGAGAAGCCATCTCAACTTGCTTAAAGTCATCGTGCTCATAGGCTGCCAACCCACATTTTTCTAATGCAATTGGTGAAATGAAACAATCTGTAGCACCAGAATCAAACAAAATTTTAACTTTTACTTTGTTTATCATACCTAAGGTTTCTACCACAAAAAATTGGTGTTCAACTTTTTGGTTATCAAATGTTACATATATTCGATGGTGGCTACTTGCTCCCCCCATTGGTGCTTTTCCTTCTCTAAGGTTGTTACCAATTTGCAACTCAGGACAGTCGCGCTGGTAATAAGGTTCCTCGCATCCTCAATAAGTGATGTGTGGTAGACTCTAAACAGAATGTTGTGGATTTCTTTGGAAAGAGTACCTTCCCTTGGGACCCCTTCCCCTACTTGTTTCTCCTCGTGTATGACCTTGATTTATATGAGTCCTTGAAGTTGTGGGTGAAGCTGCACTAGTAAACATTAAAATCCCCATTGTCGGTGCTCTAGTACAACCTTGTTTTCATATGGGGGTGGCCTCAAACTTCCTCCCCTAGAGAAGGTGCGAGGGGCCTTCCCCATAAACCTTGGTTGTTGTGGAAAAATGGTTTTGTTTCCACCCTTTAAGTCCTAGTGCTCTTCAACATAATGAGCATGTTACACAGTTTCTACAACTGAGGATGGTTTCCACATCCGCAACATTGCCCTAATCTTAGGGTTCAATCCATAAATGAAACGATCTGCTTGGCGTTGATCAGTATCCATGTAGGAGACATACTTGACCAATTCCATGAATCTAATCTCATATTCTTCTATCGTACGATTGGAAGGCTCCTACCTGTTATTCTTCATAATACGTTGCTAGGTACTTTTTCCTGAATCTCTCCTCAAATAACTCCCAGGTAACTGTGTCCAGAGTGAGGTGTAATTGATGCTCTAAGTTACCCCACCAATTCAGAGCATTATCTCTAAGTTTTAATATTGCTATTTTAGCATTTTAATTGGAAGTATAATCTCTTAGTGCAAAGCACCTTCTCATTCCTTCTAACCAGGCTTCTGCTCGTTCGATGGAATGACCTCCAGTAAACTGTGGGAGCTTAATATTTTGGCACTTCCTAGTAATGTCCTTGACTGGAGTTCCTCGATTAGAGTCTCTTGATCCCTCGAGATTGCCCAACCCTAGTGGAGGGTGCTCCACTTCCACTTCAATTGTTCAGCGCCCTCTTAAAGTCTCATTAATTTCTTCTAGGGAACACAAGATGAGAGCTAGCTCCGACGATGGCAATGGGTTATTTGTATGAGGTCCTTATGATGATCCCCCTTGGCCTTGATTTCCTCGCATCTTCACCATTTTGAATTGTTCAATTATCTGTTCCATACAAGACTTATTGATGCAACTTAGGACTTACACACATATATATAAAATGAGAGGCATATTTTTTTTTTTTCTTTTACTATGCTCATAAATGAGCATTATTAATACTGGGCAGATCCCCAAGGATCTACTAAGTCTTCTCATGTGTGAGTTCTACATAACCTACAAATTTTCTGTTGATACTAGTTAGGTTACTAGTGCAATGTATGTGTCAGTCACGCTCTGATGCTTTATTAACACCAAATTATTTAGTAACCATAATTATTTATTAATATTAAAGTTAATTAATAATTTGGTTTAAATAATTAAATTAAATACTAATGTGAATAATACCCTTTTAGTCATGCCTTCCTTTTATGGGAATTAGTTTCTCCTTCCCAACTTTTATACTAAGTTTTAAATTCATTTATGTCCATTTTATGAATCTTAGGATTTCTTGGGAAACATATAAACGATTGGTCCTTGAATCAAGGTTTTTGCAAATAACCATGAATGTATGTTGTTACACTACTATAACTCTTTCAAATCTCGATCATTCCTAAATGATGATAATATAAAAGAATATACCACATTCTAACTAAATTTTTCTAGATGATATATGAGTAGAAACAATTTTATGTTTATTGCAATATTGGTTTTACAAATGATCTTCTCATAAATTTATGTCATAGTTGAATATGGATCACAAAATAATATGTCTATTATCTCTTATCACATTTATTTATTATTATTGTTATTATTTTTTTTTTTTAACACTTATATTTTTATGTTAAAACCTTTGAATCATGATTTTTCCCTTAATATACACATTCGAAAAACAAATTCAACTAAAGTTAAACACATATTTATTAACAAGTTATATTGCGAGAAGGTTAAAATTTTCGTAAACAATTTATTAAATTTATTTTAGAATTTAACATCTTATATATGTTAATTTGCACTATAAAAAAACTAACCATAAAATTCCAAGCATATTGTTTAACATATATGACCCATAAATACCATGGGTCAATACCATAGGTTCTCATAAACATGGAGCTCAAAACCAGATAACTTCACTAAGTCTAGTTTACTTTATTATTTTAGTTCAAAGTTATTTTTTTATGTAGAGTAATTTTTAATTTTCATATATATATATATATATATATATATATATATATATATATATATATATATATATATATATATATATATATATATACCATGTAAAAATGTTTAAACTAAAATTATATGTATTATAATTATTAATTGTATAATTTATAAATTATATGGTTTCCTAATAATTTATTTTTTTTAAATAATTTGTGGAGAGACACTAAATTTCATCTGCAGCCAGCCGACATTGATATGCAAAGATATTGATAGCAGTATAAAAAAGCCAACCGACGTTGATATGCAAAGATATTGATAGCAGTGTAACAAAGTGTGTTTTTTCATCAGCGTAAAAGAGTTATGGAATAAGTTATTAGACTTGATTTTAAGTTTTGTTTTGTTTTGTTTTTTTTTAATGGAATAAGTTATTAGACCTGATTCTAAGAATTTTTTTTGCCACAGAGCTAAGATACAATAAAATAGTTATTTTTGTGATCCCATAAAGTTATTATTGATGTAAACAAATTTTCTATTGTCTTCTTCCAAGATGGTGTTGCAGAGGATGTGTGTGGCTCAAGAGCTTGTACACACTGCAAGATTTCACACACACCAAGTTGCTCACCATCAAATACAACATTAAGAATTCCTCTCACTGTGAATGCATTCACATACTGTGCAAGCAATGACAAAATGATTAAAGATTAGGAAAATTTATTCTGCAGTTCAATTTTTTTTTTTTTGGAAACTAGCTTGAGGGAGCGATACATAGAACCCTTTTTAGGATATTACAACATAGTCATGTCACGTGAACCCTCCCAACCACATGAGCTATACATCATTGACTATTCCACCATTGCTCTTTCTTTTCAAACTAAGTTTGAATAAAATTCATGATTATGATCTCACTGAAATTCATGGTTATGATCTCACTTAAATTCATGGTTTGATATTGGGAATGCCAATATCCTTTCTATAACCTTATTTCATTGCCTTGTAACCAAGTTCCATCCCAAAACATTGGGAGCTTCCTTCGTGTAAATATTTATCACTATAAATATTTATGACCTTTTTTTTAATCATTGTAACTAATTTTTTTATTTTTATTTTTTAATCATACACGACAAGTAGGGTTACTACAAGGCTTGTGCTCGGAGGCGAGAAAAAAAATATTAAACTTATTTCTTCGGAGTAGAAAAAATATTAAATATTTATGACCTTTTTTTTTAATCATTGTAATTAATTTTTTTTGGGTCAGGTAATTATACATGACAAGTAGGGTTACTGCAAGGCTTGTGCGGAAAAAAAAATAAAATAAATAAATATTAAACTTATTTCTTCGGAGTAAAAAAAAATATTAAACTTGATTTCTTTGGAGTGTTTTCACTATAAGTAGCAGCAATACCTTACACATTTGTGACTAAATCTTTAGCAATGGAACTTTGAGAGTTTCCCCTGTTTCTGAGCAATGATGGACAATATTCAAAATTCAGCCCAAGTTAGTGATAGTACTTCAAAGATGGTGAGGATGGGTGTATGGTGGTCATGGAACCTTAGACTTGGTCTCAGTCATGGGTGTTTTTTCTATATGTTGATGATAGATGCAAAAGTTGGGATATGAGGGTTAAGATAGAGCTAGAATTTTTGCACTGTAATTTCGTAACCAACCAAAGTATAGGATATGCAAGGAGTAAGTTTCTAGTTTCTGGGATCTTTGAGACATGTAACCCTTCATTTAACTTTAAAAACCCCTAACTTATTGCATATTCTCTCATTCTTCATCATTCAAAGGAGACCATCAATGTATTTATTTCAAATGCTCCACACTAAAAACTTAGTTCAAATTTAAAATTTTATATACTTGCTCTCTTGTTTAACACCATTGTTTTGTGATATTTTTATTTTTTTAATTTTCAAAAGATTTTTATTTTTCAAAATGTTGATGGTTAAATCTATAATTTTTTTTTACATCGTGGTTACATCTAGCAATGGTAAAATTTTGCTCCTTTACAAATTGTAGGGAAAAAGTAAACATGACATTTTGCCCATTATATATATATATATATATATATATATATATATATATATATATATATATATATATTGATTTTGATGAAAATATGGAAAATAAAGAAAATAAAAACATAAAAATATTATTTTTTTCCATCATTTAAATTTATGGTCAATGTCATTTAATAATTTAATAATTTTTGGTTTCTAATATAATTAAATTTGTTTGCAATGTTGTTTTTTGTTTTATTTTTGCTAGTAGGTAGGTTTCAAGGTCCAGATTTTGAACCTAGGCTCTGATACCATATGCGGGGATCCATCCTAGGGCCTTTAACTAAAACTAAATTTATTTAATTTAAACACAATACAAAGGGAACTAGCTTATTTATAACTCAACATTTATTTGGTGACAGTATACAATTAATTTTTTTTTTTACAACATATTAAACAAGTAATAATTTCATTGCAACGATTTACATAAGTAATCAATAAACTAAAGAATACATGTTCCAATAGCTTGGTTGAGATGATTCTGACTCTGTTGGGATGCTCCTCTCGGCTACCCGACTGAATTTACCTCCCAACCAACTAGGAATAATTTCCTAGCTCAAGGATCCTCCACAGGTTCCCTAGCACTCCGAGCCCAAGTCCAACCAATTGTAGTGTGTCCAAGTTAAATCCATATTCTCCAGATCCAAGTTTGAATTCTCTCATTTATCTTTCCATTCTCTCCCTTCTCTTTCTCCACATTCTTCCCCCAAAACAAAATCATCCAAAACCAAAACCAAAACAAAGACCAGGGACCTCTCTCCCTCTCCTCTCATCCTCCTTCCCCTTTTATGTCTCTTCCTCCCATCCACCTCAACCACCTATCATTAACGTTATGAATACCCCCTCATCCTTTCATTTTAGTATCCTTGATTTTTTTACCATATCTTATTCAAAGTAGATTTGAGAAGACACTTTGGGAATAAAATATGGATATTTAATTTATAATTAAATAGGAGAACGCCATATCTTCTCAAAAGTAGATTTGAGAAGACACCTTGGGATATGGATATTTAATTTGGAAATAAATTGGAGAAGACCATATCTTCTCAAAAGCAGATTTGAGAAGACACCTAAGGACATGGATATTTAATTTGGAAATAAATTGGACAAGACCATATATTCTCAAAAGTAGATTTGAGAAGACACCTAAGGACATGGATATTTAATTTGGAAATAAATTGGACAAGACCATATATTCTCAAAAGTAGATTTTAGAAGACACTTAGGGATAAGGATATTTAATTTGGAAATAAATTGGAGGAGAACGTATCCTATCCAAAATTAAATTTGAGAAGGCAACTTGAGAATTGAATAATAACAATAATGAAAGTCATATCAATAATATAAAATTACAGTTTCACAAATGTAGGTATATAACAATATTTCTTAATAATTATGAGTCAATATTTTCAAGTTAATTAAACACTAATACAAATTAACACGATAGGATCAAGTAGGGCATTACAATAGTCAAGAAGCATTATCAATAGAATATTGTCATTGATATTACAATGAAGAAGCATTATGAAGCATGTTGGTCAAAGTTCCATCTTATAGCTGAATATGGGCCATCCGAGGATGCATTGAGGCATCTAGCCATCTGGAAACTATGTTGGGCATCACATTGGCTTAATAGCCAGATATTAGATAAATCTAGATAAGTTGTTTCCATTCGGGCATCTGAGTTCATAAGGATGCTTCAAGTTTTGGGTTGGATGAAATAGTTGAATTTTGAATTCCTCTAAATCTCTCTTTTATATTCGGGCATCCAGGCCTCTGAGAGTACAATAGGGAAATGATTAAGAAAACAACTGCATCCAAATTTCCTTTCCTTAACCAAAAAGTGGACCCTAACTAACATGTCGATACAAATGGAATGGCAGGTGGTTTTAGGTGGTAGAAAATGTTAAAGTGCTAACTGGAGGCGATGACATGTGCCACTTTTAAGAGGCCAATTGGATAGGTGGAAGATAACACATGGAAGGTATCCAGAGATGTGATGCTAACAAAGAATGACATGCGACAATGTTCTAACTTAGTAGATGATGTGGAAAGAGGATCATGTGGCAAGCTCTGATTAGTTCTTGGAGTTTTTACATGGGAACTATTGAAGTCTTGGAATTCATGCCATGGCATGGTTTTGGTGGAAATTTACTTTGTATTTTAATTTTCCAAAGTAGGGACCATACTAGGCCATCTGGGCATCTAGCAGTCCAACACTGCAGGAAACATGCGCATGAGCTCGAAACCCAGGTCTATATACAAATGAATAGGCGAAATAATCATTAAATTTGGTGTCTCCATACTCAATCAAATTGGATTCCATTGAGCCCTTAGAGATGGAGCTAAAAGAAATACGGGTAAATGAAAATACAGATATCCAATAATTTGTCACATGCAAGTGGACCCAGATCTAGATTTTCCAAAATATATTTTTAACTAAGGTCATATTGTGTGGCTTCATGGTACTAAATTTAATCCAATGAAGAACTAAGGAGCCATTTAAATAAGTTTTATTTGGGTCATATGGACTGGATTTCCATTTGAGGAATTACAATAATCTAGGTTTTCTAAACTATGTCCCATGTCATCTCATGCTTGCCAGGATTTTTTTGTGCCAATGTAATATAAATAAGCCAAAGAATATTGGAAGGGGTGTGATTTTAGTTGGTTGATACTATAGTGGTTTTGTTGTAAACAATCGTCTATGGCAGTTCTATTATGCAAAGAGCGAGAAAGAGAAAGAATACAAAAGAAGGTTTGTGTGATTGAAAGTAGAAGAAGCATGAGAAATGAAGTCCATGGAAGATGTGAAATTATAGAAAAGGAATGTTGTATGAATTCTAAGTTGTAATGACTAAGAATAGAGTGTGGCCTCCAAGGGATCGAACTTTGTGAGCACAGAAAAGAGGAGAAACATATGAGGACTGTGGATAAAATAGAGAGTGATATGCAAAATCATAGGAGACCTTAAGGAAATATGATTTGGATCTAAATAAAGAAAATTGTATAAGTAATATTAGTTGAAAGCATGTGGATATAAGTTTGAAAATATATGAAAAAGGTATCTAATAGGAAGCTCAAGTTGGTGCCTTCATTTCTTAGGGGACCAGTGTCTCCTTTTAGTTCATGCTAATAAAGTATTTCAAGTTGGTTCATGCATTTCTTAGGGCATAGGTGTCTCCTTCTAGTTGGTGTTAGTAAAGAATTTCAGGTTGGTGGTTGAATTTTCTCAGGGGACTGGTGTCACTTTTGAGTTGGTGCTAGTAAAAAAATTATGGGGGTTGGTGCCTAGAAGATCATATAATAATTAAAGAAGTTTTCATACATTTATGGTTTATTCTTATGTTATTTATATGATTGACATTGCATATGCATTGAAGTATTTTGATTGGATAAAATTGGTCATTATACTGATTTTTTCTCCCTCTTAGTATAATCATATTTCCAACATGTTGACAGATTGAGGAAGACTCTCTTGCAAAAAAGGAAGTTACCACTCAATTAGAGTCCCAAATGATACTTTTACTCATTTGGGATGGTGACACCCACTAGATTAAAGGCCCAATGGCCTTGGAAATCCTAATCTAAATGAATAAACTATCTATCTATCCTAGGGATAATATATGACTGAAAACTATCTTAATATAAACTAACTAAGATCTGTGGTATTAAATAAGTGTAATTCAAGCTTCAACAACAGAGGCACAACCACTTTAAAATTCACATCTGAGTTCAAATTAAGATTTATGAAAGTTCAGATCTATGAGAAAGAAAACTGATATGGGCTGGTTGATATGTGGGCTCAACCTCGCCTCTTGAATATAATGTTCAGATCATATATCTAAACAAGGGTTTTGAAATGTTTATTTTTTTGGATTTTAATTTTTGTTTTGTTTTTGTTTTTTTTAAATTAATTTTTCATGCAACCAAAACTAGGAGCTTGAAGAAAGATAATAAAAATCTCAACCATAAGAGCTACAATACTCATTAATGAGTTTTAAATAGTGAGATGAATTGCAACAACTCTAAATACAAATATGAAGAATGAAACAATTGCTTAATCGCAACTACTCCAATTATAAAATTGAAAAAATAAGAAGATTAAAGTTCATATAAATATTTGAATGCAGAATAAAGATGGAATTTAGACCGAATATATGAATGCAAAATAACAATAGACTACATACATGTCATCCAATGCTCATTTCAGTAGTGTAGCAAAGCTCCAAAATATCCAAAATGCCACTAATAAAAATATCCAAAATATACTTTTACAAGAATTCGCTCCTTGATATGTATCTCAATCCCTGAAACTAATTCTAACCCTAAAATCTACAAGGATAAATGTCATACACACTTTTTCGAGAAGAATTTCTTTAAAGAAGCTCCAATATTCATTCTTCTTAAGAAATTTTACAATAATACATTCAGATCTAACAAGACGAAATTTTGTTTAACCAATTTTTCACAAAAGGAGATTTGAATCCCAATAGAAGTTTTGATATGAATGAAAAATAACCAATTCTGGATGTTCTACAAATTTATTATCAATTTTTTTTAAAGAATGGGGATATTTGGTTCTTCCCTTCTCACTCTGAGTTATCTAGCGAGGTTTTCCAATCCAATATGCTATCTTGAGACTTGAGATCATGTTTTTTTAAGCTTGAATCTTTCCCTGCAATAATAAGAAAAGCTCTAATAAGTATAGTTTTGAACAAGAAATCCGGAAATTGAGCAATCAAACAAATAGACTTTGATTGCCTTCCGTTTTAAAATCTACAACTATCGTTAATCAAATCCATGAATGTGTTTACATTTAAATTATTTGTGTTTTGTTATGATTATAAAACACGTGGTTAGTCTTTCCACTTTCTCTTAAACCAAAAATATCCTTTCGCACCAATAAACCATGGCTGCACATAAAAATGCACTTCGCAAAATTGTTTATCTATACTTGACTCACCATATTCTTTATGGACATCCTCTTGGAGACTTATGGACTTTGTTTTATAAGAGTCTACCTCATCAATACCATTAGGTAGAATTTCCTCATGCACTTCTGAATGTTTGTCATCCTGCAAGTCTCTCTGAATAATAACACGTTGTTTCTTACCATCCTGGAAATCAATAGACCCAACTATAGAAGACTCCCCATGATCTGAAGGATTCTCCTCTTGTTCCGTCCTTGTTGCCTCTGGGCCTATCACCTGGACATGAATGGTTAAGTGCCCAAGGTCCCTAGTATATAAAATATGGTCCTCTCCTTATTAGTTCATTCTTACTGCAGGTTTTAATACCTTTGTTCTTACTTCCTCCATAAATCATTTTAAGCTCCTTCTTAGTCAACGCCCTTTTGAACAATTTTATGTTTTGCATGACCAACTTCTCGACTAGATCATAGTCATTTTGTGATATAATTAGTTCCTTTCTCCAAATGGTCAACAATTTGGATCTTAATATCTTGCAGATGTTGGCATCTCCTTCTAAGAACAAGGACATAATCTTTTGCATGCTTATTTTGACACGGTTTGGATGAGATGATGTGATGTTGGTGTAAAAGTTTTGGAACACCTAGAAGATTAAGTCGTCACATTTCTTATTCAGCATGAATGTGCTAAAGCTGAAATCATCTATGAGTTCTAAGATTTTGCGCTGCTTACGAAAGGTAGGAAGCTTGATGTTGTGCAACCCTTGAAGGAATTCTACTATAAATTGCAATATCTCCCTCATGATATCATTATTGTAAGGTAGTAGAAGCGATGTTAAAGTTATGATCTTGCTGAGACATGAGGCAACTGTGAGCCTGAATTCTTAACAAGTATGCTCCCAAAGTTTGGGTTGTATCAATGCAAGCATGGATGGCTTGAGAGCCCAACTGAGTTTCTTCCATTCTAGCAACCCCACCCCGAAAAAACATGTGTCTAATTGCTCCAACTTATGAAGTTCTATGATTGAATTCATTCGCTGTAGCTTGGATCCAAGTGTGAAGATCTTAGCCCCTCTTCCTTTTCCTTCCTTCACTTCCCATGGGCACTTTTGCTGTAGAATGGCATAGACTCTTTTTGAGAAAGGTTTGTTGTTCTGGTCTAAGGTGGTATTATTGTAAAGAGGCCCCATGTTTCTTCTATTTCATCTAGAATTTTCTATGGAATGTCCCATCTTCACACATAAAAACATAAAAATATACAAGAATATACTATGCCTCCTCAATTTTTCGCCATGCTAAAGCTTCACTAGAAAATAAATACATGTGACAAAGAATATGGAAAAAGTATGCCATAGTTTTTGTACCCAACCTTTAATCTTAATTCATTTTATTTGAAACTAATATAATCACCTTACTTTATTTTAATAAACCTCCAACGGATAAACCAAAGCACCACATCATAAAAAAAGGGCATGAAATTTCTTTATTATCACCACACTAACTCAACTTTGACTCTTGATAACATATAATTTACTACAATTTAAGAGCTTCAAATGGTTATGTGATGCATTCAGACCTTTTACCCCAGATGAAAGATCGACCTTGGATGAGTGATGTGGTAGTGTTTCCTTTCGACCCTCATAACATAGTAACTCGCACACTAGGTCAACACACGATGGCTCCACGATGACGAGGGATGTGTGAGAGATCTTGATTTGGGGCAATTAGTATATTTTCATCCTCTTGGAACTGTTAGCCTTTGACTCTCAATATTAAAAGGTGGAAAGTTACGAGTTTGCAACAGACACCAACAATGGAACCAATCCACCACCGATCTTTGACAGGGAGGATGGTCTCTTGGCATGCTAAACCAGTAGACACTGTTGGCGGCTCGATGATAGAATCAAATCGTTTCTCAACGTTGGATCTTCAGTAATTGCGACTTTATGCCGCAAAAAACCTTGGGAGCAGTTAGACCCTGCTAACCCTGCTATGGCCTATTGGCCTTTTTCCACTCACAACAGAGTTTATGTCCTCTCGGCCTAAGTTTTTGTCACTATGGGAAAGCAGGGACAAAAACTAAAATGTGAGTCTTGCATGTCAAAATAAATAGCAATCAAGTCATACCCAAGTTTCCTTAAGATTAGTTTTTTGGAACTGCATAGGTTACCCATGGAGATGAGGACCTGGGTTAGGGCCTATTGCGGAAGATAGAGACATAATTTGCCTCATAGAAATACATGAGCATGAAGGGTGCAAGACACCTCTGTTTGAAGGATACTGGAAGATGGCAGTGTGGAAAAAGGCAAAAGGGAATGGCAAAGGGCACGAAGGTATCCTGGCTTTAGTGAGGGAGAAAGAAGGTTGTCTCATTCAGTTAGAAAAAAGGCTCAAATAAACAATTCATTTGGTTTAAAATATCAGAAAATGGAAACCACATCTAAATTGCAGCATGCTATTTTACGTCGTAAATTTCAAAAATCTACAAAGGTAGAGGGCCTAACCACAAAGATCCATTTGTAGCCTTAAAAGCAGATATTGCCACATATTCTCATCTAGGTGAAGTCCTTATAATAAGTGATTTCAATGTTAGGACTGCAAGTGAGCAAGCTACCATTCTTTGTTGTAAAGAAGACTGCGGCCCTATTTGGCTTACAGAAGAGAGTAATCATCCGTGGGAAAGAATTTCAGAGGACAAGGGCTGCAATCTCTTTGGTGAACAATTGCTTACTCTATGTGGGGCCTTTGATTTAGTCACTTGTGATGGCTTGAATAGATGGGCAAAGTCTGGCAATTTCACTTGAAATACTTACAATGGAGAAACTGTAGTAGATTATGTAATTTGCTCGCATGGTTTGTGTGAGAAAATGGAGGAATTTTTTTATTGGAGATCATCTTTGGGACTTAAAATCATATCACAAGCCATTTTATTTAAGTTTCTCTTGGACTAGAAAGAAACAATTAGAGTAAAAAATTCAGCATGTCCAAGAAAATCTCCCAAAGGACAAAATTATTTTGACTCCAGAAAATTTTAATGCCTTCAAAATGATGCTAGAGAGGTTCTTCGAGAAGGAGAAAATCACAATTCACAGCCTTCATAGTTATGAATCAACACATTTAATTCAATGTGCACTTTCAGAGTGAAAAAAGAGAAAAACTAAGAACTCTGAAACAAATTGCTTTCCAATTAATGCTTGGATTGACAAGGAATGCAAAAAGGCAAGGAGAACGTGGAAAGAGTCAAACAAGCATAACATAAAGCTCAAAGCTTACAAGCAGTTATTAAACAAGAAAAATTTTGATTTCATGGTTTCATGGAGGGAAGAACTAATCTTCCTAGGGAAAAATAATCCCAAATTATTTTGGAAGGAGCTCCAACTGAGAAAGATACAAACTGGAAATAATATTACAACTTCTAAATGGTTTGACTATGCAAGACAATTGTATGAGTAGGATACCAAGGTTGACCCTCTCCCCTTGGTCAACACTGATATTGAACTCTTCACGGTGAAAGAGGTAGAGATGGGTATCAAGAAGTTGGGTGTTGGGAAAGCAAAAGACTTAGTTGAACTCCAAGAAGAATATGTAAAGTGGAGCTCAAAGATTCTTGCATCTCACATTACAAAAAATTTCAACATCATCAGACAAGAGGGGCTCCCCCATAGATTGGACAACTAGTCCGGCAATACCTTTTTTCAAGAGCAGTGACATCAATAATCCCTCCAATTATAGGACTATCATGATAAACCCTTTGTTTGCAAAGATATTTGGAAGCATGCTAGAAAATAAAATTAGCAAGTGGGTAGAAGAAAGAGACAAGCGTGCTAAAGGGAAAGTAGGTTTTAGACCTAAACATTCCACAATTGATCATTGTATAACTTTAAGGCACATCATTGAAAAAGTTTGGGAGAAAAAGGAAGAAGTCTTTTTTTTCTTTGTTGATTTTAGAAAAGTGTTTGACACCATTCCTAAGGATAAGCTTTGGCACAGAATGGAGGAAATAGAGGTTCCTAAACATTTGAGAGAAGCTATGCATAGGCTGCATGAAGAGGTGAATGTCAAAATTAGAACTTCAGTAGGCGTTTATGGAAGTTTTAGAAGTGATATCGGGGTCAAGCAAGGTTTCCCACAGTCTCCTACCCTTTTTGGTTTATATATTGACAATATTGAGGAGTGGTTAAATTCACAGGTGGGTGATGATATCTATTTTGGAAATTTTGTTATAAGGATTTTTTTGTATGTAAATGATCTTATTCTGATTGCTATATCATCTCTTGGTTTCCAATAGCACTTACTATCCCTTGAGAATTTTTGTAGAAGTGTGGGGATGAAAGTCAATATCAACAAAATGAAAGTAGTGGTTTTCTCTAAAAAATGAAAACATAACGAGCATAAGTTCTACTTTGAAGGCAACATTCTGGAAGAAGTTGTGAATTACAAATACCTCAGAATTGACTTCAACAAAAATCTAAGCTGGGATGGTTGTAGAAAGAAAAGAACTTTGGGGGTTGGAAATCATTTTATGCTTTTCAAAATAGGTGCAGATAGGCAGAGTTATGGGACTGGAAAACCACTCAAACTCTTTTTGGGCTTCTAGTGATTCCGGTGATTCTCAATGGTTGCGAACTATGGGCCAATAGTACATCTGACATGTAGTGGAAACAAATTGAGAAAATTCAAAAGCATTTGATTACAAACAAATTCAAGATTAAAAGTGCAGTTCCTTATGCTATCTTGTTAAGTGAAACATGCGTTGCTCCTATTGAAGCAATTGCTATGGCATGAGTCATAAGGTATTTTAAGAAATTTGAGCAAATGGAAGGGGGTAGATGGCCTAAGGTTGTATGACATATTGTGCAACAAAAAGAATACTTGGATACGGCAAAATAACAAATGGTTTAGTAAATGGGGTATTTTCTTGAACACGTGTCCCAAAAACAACAAAGAGATATTTTTTTTTGTTATGGATAAATTCCACAAGCGTACTTGGGATAAGGAGCTAGGAAGAAAGAAAAAGTATTATATTGAAGTGTTTAATCCCACTCATAGTAATCAACCAAACACATACATAGAGGTCAACATCTCTTGGAGAGCCAAGCTTCTTATTGCTTAATTAAGGACTAACTCTCATCAACTTCGGTGTGAAATAGGGCACTGGAAAAAGCCAAAAAAAATGTGGGAGGAAAGAGTATGCATTTTTTTCTTCCGGAAAAGTGGAAACAGAAAAGCATTTCATTTTAGAACGTGAGGTCTTCAAAGACAATAGGGAAAGTTGTGCAGATATGCTAGCAGCTAGCTTTTGGGATAATCTATTTAGTAAGAGCTTTCCCATAAACTATCTTTAACCTCGTGAATGTTAAAATAATTTTATTTATTTATATATGCCAACCCAAATGTTATAAAATTTGGAAACATATGCATAGAGTAATATTGACAATGTTTACAAAGGCATCATTGTTATTATAATCATTGGTGGTCCCTGTCACGCTAATCTTTAGACTTATGACAGAGAAAATAGGGTCTCTCTGCTTCTTTTAGAATCTATATGGCTACATGTGAGACCACAACTTTAAAAAAAACTCCACCATGTCACTCGATATTCGACACTTCATTGACTACATATAGCCCACCGACCTTATATGTATGACTTTGTGGCTTTACCCTGCTGGGTGATGATATGTGTCCCTTGGCACCGATATGTATGGCCTCTTGACCTCCAATTATGGGCACTAAAAATTGTGTCCTCTCAGCCTCGCAATCACAACAGCTACCTATGACCTTCGTTCCTTGGTGCAGATAAAATAGCACACACTCAAATATATTCTATATATTCTTGAATGAGGAAATTACACACATATTTATACAAGCAATAGTCTCAATATAGGAATTCTATCTTAGACGTACAATAGTGTGGTTGAGAGATTCTCTCAACCACACACTAAACTAGGAGAAACTATATTCTAGCTAATTCCTATTATGTAGGAACAAACTCCTCAAATGGAGAATTACAACCATAGACAAGTAGGAATTAATTATTTCTAACTCCCCCCCTTAATGACTACTTGTCATGATAGTGATTCACAAAATCTGGTTGTGGTCAAACTGCATATATGTACTTGCAAATCCACCACCATCAGGTGAATTGCATGTGCAGAACTTCCAAAAAAAAAGAGAGGTCAGTGCCTTTCTAAGCCAAATATTCATGTCCAAATAACAATCGCAAACAGTTGCGCTGATTGCGCCTTTTGACGCAACTATCAGATAGAAAAGTGAGTCGACCCTCTTGTGCTCAGACACACCAATATCTGAGACTGTGAGCCAGGTGTTACTGTAGTCCACCTGCTCCTACGAGCACAAAGCTCCCGTGTACATGTTAGCCACTCAGGCAATATGCCACCACCAGGAAAGTCCGATCTGCCACCATCGGGCAAATCCGGAACTTAAATCTGCCACCTCCAGGCAAGTCCGATCTGCCACCACTGGGCAAATGCGGAACTTAAATGTGCCACCTCCGGGCAAGTCCGATCTGCCACCACTGGGCAAATCCGGAACTTAAATGTGCCACCTCTGGGCAAATCCTGTAGCCACTAAGACTCTATAGATGGTTTTTGGCTCACCACCAACCATCATTTTACAGTGATAAAAGATGGTTTCAGGCTGACCATAAACCATTACAAAGTGGTTTTAGGATCACCACGAAATTTCAGATGCCTTTAAAAGGCTTACATTTCATACTTCAACATTTTGGAGTTTTTGGGTACATACAATGACCATTACAACAACTAGACTTGTTTATAACATGCTAGGGAGTCTATTCCACAAACCACACTAACTCAAACAAACATCTACTTTGTTTTCCACCATAAACGTTGTCGCTGCTCCTTTACCTCATCTGTGAGGGGTCCACTGATAAAGAAACCGGAACATAGGCACTCATAGCCACACCAAGAGAACACAATTTTCCCTTCAAGAACAGTAATCCAGGACTCCATGGTCCAATCCTCCATCGCATTTTAGTATCCAATTCTCCTAGCATCGCAACATAATTCCACTTCCCCTACTCACAGTATCAAGGCTAGTCACAGTTTTTAAGCATACTGCCTCATCATGCTCACTAACAATATGCAACATGATCTCGATCATCCTCCAATCTCTAATGCAACTCCTCTAATGCCATATCTGGTTGTTAAGAATTCCTGTAAATAAATTTGTCTATTGTTGGAATGGCCAATTCCAACATAGACTTAAACTGGTGACAATAGTTGGCCGGGCTAAATGTCACAACAATACATCCCATTCTTAACCAGAATTACAATATTTATGAATTCGCGTCATCCACACTGAGCATACACAAGAAATTAATGTAAATTAAAATAATATCACAGATCCAATAGCAAGTTTGTTCCACCAAAACTAAAATGCACGGAGCTCCATAACACAACTGAGATCCATCATCGCTGCACCATCAAACCAAACACATCCTTCACTCCAGATCCACACTTCATTCGCAACAGATCATGTCTCGATCCCTAAACTAGATCGAAACCTCACCACTAAAACTGGATCTGCCAATCGACTGGGCACAAACTTACCACAGTAGCCACTTCGACTTTGCAGGCACGAACAGGCTGCTCCATGTTTCCATGCTGCCAACAAATCACTTTGAAATCGTTCCACTCACGAACCTATCAGAATTCAGGCACGTTGGCCACTTCTCCAACAGCACGCTACCTTCCAAGATCTGCACTGGGTCAAATAAGAGTGGCTCACCGCTACTAAATGAGGTCTCAGACTCAGATCTGGCTCCCATGCAGATCCGACACCTTCATGCGAACAACAACACACCAGGAAATCTCCACCTCCTCTGTTGCATAAACCTCCTCGGGGAACAGCAAACTCGGGCCACAGCAAAGAAAAAATGAAAGAAAACCTACACTCGCACTCTGATCCCTCACACAGCCCATGCGGATCATCTACAAAGTATGATCCACTTGAAGATCAGTCTGCACAACTATAGTGCCACAGATTTGATCCACCGACTAGCCACAGATCTGATCACAAATCTTAGGGATCGATCGCCACAACCACCGTTTCTTCCTCAGCTCCAACCGCAGGTGTCTTCGCACCAAAACAGAGCGTCCACGCTTCAAATGTCAGATCCTTGTTGATCTGGCCTCATCCAACATTTCTCTAAAATTTGTATACATCTTCTAGCCATCACAACTTGATGACATGGCTCTCTAAAACTGATAAACTGAGATCTTCTCTTGATTGTGATGGTCGACTCTGCAACCGCATTTGACCTCTGTGAGGAGTCCACAAGGGTCCAATATTAGTTTGTATTTTCCCCATATTGCTTGGAAAACACAATCCAACTGACACAGTTAACTGATGCATGAGAGAATCAGCATGTCGCACACTTCCACCCGCAAAGCTTTGCACAAGTCCAAATGGTTGCTGACACCCTGAATTTGAAGGGCTACCCTTTTGTAGCATGCACGCAGCAGTTTCAAACTCCACACCAGTGCGTTGAACCTCTCTCCACGCAGGTAACAGACCTCAACACCAGCTCGCCTTCACGCAGATGAAATGTAACATCTGCTGAGCTGCACACACGATCTCTAACCAATCCATAGCACGGATTCACCACATCGCCTCTGCACCATCCAGGGAGCTGTTTACCAATGCCACCTCCGCACTGTATAATCATAGGCTCCACGGTGTGCCTTTCCCCAAGGATTGCATGAATCCCTATTGCGTTGGTCACACAACACTGCTATGACCGAGCTCTTTCATGAGTTTGAAAGAGCAATAGCAAGGGCCAGGAAAATCCAGGGAAACATCGTTCAATCGCGTAGTGAAGGGAAACTCGCACAGGGATTGCGACCACAACTTGTGTTGCTGCTTCAATCGCCACAATGGGATCCATGGCCTGCGCCAATCATACGATCCACTTGCAGCAGATCCGAACTATTATGGAACTCACATGCTGTGCCACCTCAATCCAGCCATAAACCCACAATAGATCTAGCATGGTCTTCAACGATTTACCAGTAGATCTTCGATGTTGCTCCAATGGCTTATCTGCTCCACAACATCTGGGAAACCACCCACGATTTCTGCAACTGGAACTCACCTACCTTGCTTCCACTGCCACATAGACCAGCGCCTCTTCTTCTGTCAACTGGGTGCTTGGAAGACGCTTTTGAGATTGCTTGATCGCATGCCACAGTCTCCAGCACGTTCTAAGCTTTCTGATCTACACTGGCCCCAACCAGGCAACCATGCATGGAGAAACACTGATCTGCGAACTCTCCCTAACTCATGCTGCCTTCCAAATTCCTGATCAAGGTATCCAGGCCAAGGCTGACAGAGGCACAACACACCAGCTCAGATCTGGCCGCAATTACAGGCTTCACGCCTCTTCAAAGTCACATATCACTATTCGTAGGTCAAATTCCCACTTAGATCAGCGAGCCTCAACACCTACACTCCGATCTACAGCAATAAGACATGCAAACATCCACTATGCAGATCCATACTTTCAGATCTGCACCAGCACAACAGAGCAACAAAGTCTCCACGACTGGATACACAGGTTTGTACCCGAGATCAGATGCCCTTTGGGATCAGACTCCCACAAAACTCTTGCCTAAAAAAAACTTAGATCCCTCAAAGAGACCGCAGATTGCTGCAACACCACGGCTGTCAACAAATCATAGCCCACAACCCGCCTTCGAGGACTCGGTCCCGCTCCTCCACCTTTGCAGACAACAATGTTTGCAGAATGAGCCAGTAGCGCAACAACCATAACGATTTCCACACTTCCACTGCGCAGGTATGGACAAACAAACTCTTTATTTCCTCAGCCCAGGAGTGGCCAAGCCCACAAGGGGCCAGGCCCTCAGGCTCTGATACCAAGATAAAATAGCACACACTCAAATATATTCTATATATTCTTGAATGAGGAAATTACACACATATTTATACAAGCAATAGTCTCAAGATAGGAATTCTATATTAGACGTACAGTAGTGTAGTTGAGAGATTCTCTCAACCACACACTAAACTAGGAGAAACTATATTCTAGCTAATTCCTATTATGTAGGAACAAACTCCTCAAATGGAGAATTACAACCATAGACAAGTAGGAATTAATTATTTCTAACTGATGCTAATAATGGTCGCTTAGTCTACAATCTTCAACAGGACGCCTATATGGCTGCTCGACACTTGTGTGATTTGTCGGCCTCCAAATGTATCGTTTCTCAGTCCTCCATAGACACACGTGGGAATAAACCCTCAATTCACCGCTTATGGGTTCAGGAAATGCATGCAGTAAAAAACTTGGTCTGGATATTGTTTAGATCCACTGATATGAATCTAGCCTACTTCTTTGAATGATTAGTAGACCAGTATGAATAATTTCACTTTTATAATCAGATCAATGGCCTTATGGCCCCTACCTCTAGCACCCCATGACTCTGTGGATCAACGAGGTTCGTTCTACCCCTTTCAACCTATTGAACGACCTCCAAGATAATTAGCACTCAAATTAATGATCCACGACCTCTATGCATTGTCAATTGGCCACCAATATTGCAAGGGATTCCCCACGGCCTTAGATTTTGATCGAGTTGACAACTCCTCTAGATCCTACAGGAATACTTCAGACCCGTCTGTTCAAAGATTCCCCTATGTAAAGTTATGTAATGGTCTCATGGCCTTCCAAAGGGAACTCGCTCTACTGATGGTATGTCACTGCTTCTCGACACTTCAAGAAATTGAATGCTTCTCGACACTTCAAAACCGAGATCCACTCCCTTTGTACTGTTGCGCTACAGCTGAGATGGGCAATGCCTATGTCCCTCACACAGATCTTCAATGTGCCACGTAGAGTATAACTGACATTCTCCCGTCGGTGCGCGAGTTGTAAATAATTCTTACTCTTCGGCCTTTACAACTACATATAGCAGCTATGCATATGGCTTTGCGCCCTTCTCCAGTCTTCATCTGCAATGTAGCTCGAACAACTCTGTCTCTATAATTACAATGCAACTATTGTAAGGTTTCTCGACCCTTACCATACAAGAATCTTGAGCATATCAATCAACATAAATTCCCCTTCAATAAGGCACTCGATTTCTACCCAAAAACATGACAGTGTCGGCTTTTTGAAGCGTTGAAGATATGCGGCCCATATGACCAGACCTTTCACTAGAAGTATGTCTTGATCTCATAGGGTTTTGTGGCCCAAATTCAAGCTTTCAAGAACCAGTATTTCTTTTAGAATTATGTCTTGATCTGATAGGGTTTTATGGCCCAGAGTCAAGCTTTTAAGAACTAGTGTTTCTTTTGGTACCTCGAGAACGAATTTGAGATCACTTGCCAATAACAATAAATCTCCTGCAGATAAAATTATTCAGCCAACTAGGGTAGCAAAACACCACTGAAAATGGATGAGTTACTAGCTAGGGTGATTATGGAGAATCACTGAGGACCAGTTTCATCTTATCCTCAATCTACAATAAAAGCACCCTCAGGCTGGGAGGATGCACAACACTGATACCATTGTAATATCCCAATCATAATTTTTTTTAATAGATATAGCACACTTAAGTGTTCTAATTAAAGTAACCTTTCAACAAGAACAAGAACACATAAGGAATCTGGAAACACAACCACTTTATTTAATTAATCACTCCAAATAATACATGCCAAAATGATTAACATAGAATTTTTTTTTCCTATGCATGCGAGGTTTCTCATCAGATGAGAAATCAAAGGCACTGAAGCGCGATCGAGAAAACAAAGGCACTGAAGCGTGATCGTGAATCCTGGATGGATCCACCTGAAAAATTACACCCATGGGGTTTTTGTCCCTAGGATCAAATTAGAACTGGCCTCACCGCGTTATCAACAAAGAAAAAATAGATAAACAACTCAGGATGATCCCAATTCCTAGCTCCTATCCCCTTTTATAGGCATGATGAACTCTCTAGAAACCTTATTTTATTGTTTTCCCTTGAAAAACAAAGGAAAATACCATGGGTAGATTCTATCCATTTTGACCATATTGAAAAAAGTTAATATTACACTTAATCCAATGTTTCTTTCTTGATAACCTTTTCTAACTTTTCTTCTAGTGACTTATTTTCACCTTTTGACTTGCTATAAAGTTTTGACTATGATTCTTGAGGAGATACATTTATTAATTTCTATTTGTGATAACGTTTTTTGAATTATTTTGCACTAACTTTTGATTATCTTGAAGGATCACCTTTGAAGGATGGTTAATACCTTATAATGTTACTAAATTTTACCCTACTATAACATCCTACACTATGCCATCTTGGAATGTTATCATCTTAGTCTTGTAAGTGAATGTCAAAAGCCTCTTCTTCATGTTTAATATATGTTAGAGTCCTATGTTATAGTAATCAAAGTCAAGTTTGCTATATCATAGAGATCAACTCTTAGTGTCAATATAGGATAGGATATACTAAAATTTTGGGTGGTGAAATAAATCAAGTTATCAAGTTCTTAAAAGGTCTAGGTTGCGTAAGTCAAGGGTTAATATGTCAGCCAAGTCATGGATAAAGGTAATAATTGGTTTGTTTTTCATTATTGGGACAAGTTAGTGGTTTCTTCCCAGTTAGATGCATGGTCAAATCAAATAGTACATCATATCCTTGTCACCATAAGTTGTTGTTGCACTTTTCCTTTGCGTTGTACTCAAAGGAAGTTATGGACTGCGTGGAGGATTATAAAGATATGTTTAGCTTACAAAAAGACTATCAAGAACATTATTCATCCTCCTCAGATGTCGTGAATATCAATGAGAGCTCGTTGTGTTTTGGTTGCTGGGGATCCACTACAATTCTACAAACTGAGGGTTTTCTCATCACCACGACCATATCGAGGATACACTTTCTCTTTTATGAATGATTTATGTTATATGAAGTCTAATTCATATTTAACAACCAAGGAGATCACCCAGATGAACTTTCAACCAAAGAACCTTTAACACGCCGTGTTTTCCTCGTTGCGCTTGTGTTTTGGTAAATTTGTTGCAGACGGAAACAAATAATTACTATGTCTTGGCTTATGACTTAAATTTTTGTAGTTTAAGCTTTTAAACACAAATGTTTTCCATTCAAAATCTTTCCAAAAACCATCATCCAAACTGTAATTCCATTGTTGCTACATTCTTGCCGCGTTAGGTTTTTGAGTATTGTCATTGCATTTTGAAACCCTAGAAGTTATTCATTGTGAGTCATGACAACACCAGATGGGAAGAAAAGGTACAAAGGGGGTGACATAGTCATATTTGAGCCTCAATATATTACCTTGGTGAATTCAGATCCAACTATTACGGTTGCATTTGAGCAAACTAGTTACATCAAGTTTTGTAAAAAGATATAGGGTTACACTGTTAGGTGACTAAAGAATTTACTTTAAAATTTACTGGTGTGGAAGACAAGGTTTGAGAATTGAGGTTCCCAGTTTAAGAGGTTATTATCTCAGCTACTACAAATATCCCTTTGCATCGAGAACAATGGTTCAAGGGTATGTGATTCGATAAAGTCAATTACAAATATTTTCTAAAGCCAAAGTATAAAAACAAATAATATGGGGCTATCGTTCCAAGGAAATATCTTCTTGAACCTTACAACAAATTACTCAAGGTGATTCAAATATTTTTCACTTGTGAAGGCAGATTTGGGAGGGTTTATCAGTACCACTTCAGGTTGTTGATGCATTTTACAGGTAAAAATCCTTTAAATATACCTTTTTACTTGTTTAGGAGCATTGGTAAGATGGAAGATAAGGTTCAAGGTAAGAAGAGCCAAGTGGAGTCGAGTCTCTTTCATTTCTTCTTGATCAAATTGTTAGTGGTGGAAGAATTGAGGAAGAAAAATCATTCATGGAAAGCATTTTTGGATTCATCCAAGTTGATAGTTGAACTTTCAGATAGTCCCTGGAGAAAAAAATATACACCCTCATTAGGGGCAAAGGATGTTCAAACAGAAATAGAAAGCCCATTCAAATGGCCACACACTTCAATTGACCAATCTGACAGGAAAAAAGGCAAAAAGCTTCATTTCTCTCTTCAGGAGGTGGAGGTTTCCAAGAATCCACACACAAGAGATGTTGCAAAAAGGTTACTCATTGAGCAAATACCCAAACATTCCACTGAAGTTCAAGACACCATATAAGAGAACATTGATTTAGATAACAAGAATAAAGAGATTATGGAACTGCAAGAACAATTGAAAAAGGCTCATTTAGTCATTGCTAAAATTCAACATGATAATAGGGAGTTGAAGAAAAATATTTTGGAAAAGGCATCTAAAGATGATGCAGCAGAAATAGTAATTATGACAATTCCACTTGCCATCATATCTAAACGTAAAAGGAAGGTAGAAAAATAAGACTTCCGAGAGCTAGAGACCTCACAATCAAGGATCCATGTAGGTAGACCTTCAGCCAGGAAATTGGAGCTACAGAAATAAATCTCGATGAAGGAAAAGTAAATGTAAGAGAATAAAAAGACTAAGCTGGATGAGGGACAACAAAATTTCAATAGGCTAAGGAGGAAATTGAGGAAATATCAAGATGAAATCATCAGGCTTAGAGAACAAGATGAAAGGGCTAAACATAAGATAAATGATCACCTGAATGCGTATGGGCCAACATTGTTTAAAGCTAGAAATATGTTGAGGAGAACTCTGCCCCTACATAGACAACTCAAGAACATTTACAAGGAACATCTCAATTTGAAAAAGGAGTTGAGGGCTACAAAACAAGAATTACAGGAAGCACTGCACGAAAACCAGAAGGAATGAAGAGGAACGTTGGACCTGTTATCTAAGGCAACTGAGGTTTGATTTTGATAGTTGATGATTTTCATGTAGTAAAAAAAATTTGTTGCGCTTTTACAAAGTCAACAATTTGAATTTTTAATTTGACTCCATACCTATTGAAATTGATTTATATGGTTATAACAGTGCCATTAAGTGTCTTGGAGATTCAAACCTCATCTTTATGCAACCATTCAATGTATTTTGTTATGCATTTTGTTAAATATTCCTCTAGTCAAACAATTTCCTAATTTGTAGAAGGTGGTTCTATATTCATTGCTACAAGCAGAAAACTAAGTCTTTTTGGGGAATTCGGTTCCTAAAGGGAGGAACTAATATTTTTTTATGTATATATGATGTAATTTTGATTAAGAAAAGGGTTGTTCAGTGTGTGATAGAGAAAATACATTGTTTATTGTATAGTTCAATTTGAAAATTTCATTGAATGATGAAGGACGAAGTCTACTTGTTCAAGGCTTCCTATGTCAATATTTTATGGTGATGTTTATCTCATGTCTATGTTATTTCATATATTTTGTTATGATTGTGGTTAAATGTTATGTCTTCGTTGTTTAGTTAAACAAATTCATTTCAAATTCACTTTCAGGTGCTCTATTATAAGTAACTAAACATTTCAGTGTTTTTCCTCCACCATAATATCTAAAATTCATCCTGAGCTAGATGCTTTAGATATCATCAATTTCTTTATTCCTCTACTCACCTCTCTACAATGAAATTTGACAAAGACACCATAAAGGATTTCCTATCTTGCCAATGTCTAAGGATTCTTCATTTTCTCATCATAACACTGAAAAATATTAACTTAATTTGACTCCATGCCCAAAGGATTCTCCCTCTACCCTGCCATAAAATTGTTGAAATTATTCTACCTTAATATGTAGACCTAGCCTAAGATCCAAAAGATTTCATAAGAGATATCCATCTCTATGTTTGGAAGGGCTAGCTTCTAGCCTTAAAGATTGGTTTGTGGCTATCTTTTTGTTCCTCTCCTCATCCTGGAGGAATTATGAAGTGCTAACACAGTGGCATCGTTACTAGGGAATGAACATTGAAAACTTCCCTGGAAAAATACGCTATAAAGGAAAAATCTGGTTCTTGAAGGTGAGAGTCAACTAGAGACTGAACAGGCTAAATATTTACCTAAGTACTAGTGTTTCCAGAACCAACTGTAATCATTTTCTTTTAGGGAAATTTTGCTCCAAGAAGAATACATACTAGGCAGTATCCAGACCCCAATCCACCCGAGATATTGATCAACCAAGAGAAGCCATTGAAGAAAAAGAGGCTTGCAAAAGAAACAAGTACCAGTTTTTTAGAAAGTTCTTTGTCTCTCCCTGAAAAAGTAGAATCAGTTGACTATTTAAATTTGATTTAAAGTTTGAACAAAGTCTATTTAGATCTAAATCAAAATCCAACCTATCAGAAAAAGTCCTTGATGAGGCTAAGCTAAAACCCTATATTCCTTTTCAGAAAGTGAGTGTTTCAGAATCAAATAGGGATATTTGGGTACATTTTCATAAACTAGAACATTTGGTGCATCAGCCGTAAGAAGTTTTTTCCAAGTCCCCATAGTTCAGCATCCTGTTCCACCATTTTCTACTCCAACATTTTCTTTGCCACTGAATATTCCATTTTTCTCTACCCCTGTAGTTTCTGTTGGTTTTACTCCTCCCTTCTTGTTAATTTTTCAAACAGCAATCTTGTTACCTCACTTATCCTCATTATAGATCCCAAAGGTTAGTACAAGTCCACCTCACACAATCATGGCTGCTCACTATGCTCCTTTAAATTTACAAGGACCATTGCATGATCTGCCACAAAATTATGGTTAGCGCTTGCCCCAATTTGATGCTACAAGAGTTATTACAACCCAACAACATCTTGATAAGTTGAATGACTTCATAGACCTGGAGGAGGTAGACCATGAAGATGCTAAATTGAGACTCTTTGCTCAAAGTTTTTTAGGATAAGTCAAGAAATGGTTTAGAAGCCTGCCAGTTGGAAGCATTGCCAATTTTCAGAACTTGAGCAAAGTTTCCTTGCCAGATGGGAAGTAAAGAAGAGCCCTCTATAGATACTGCATGCATATGACAACCTAAAGAGAGGTCCAGGAGAATCAATTCAAGAGTTTTCAAGGAGGTTTAATAAGATGTATAACTCAATGCCTATTGATATAACCACCCCCCCCCTCCCGGGGTTGGCTTTGCTTCACTATCTTGATGGTTTTGATGTTGAGCTTTCTTATCAACTCAAAGAAAGGAATCCAACCACATTGGAGGATATGCAAACGAATGTTGTTGGAGTGGAAGAAAATCTGTTGAACAAAAAGGCCAAAGTGAAAGCTGAAAGAAGGAGAGTGATTAAGGAAGAGCCTTCATCATCATCAACTAGCAAGTTGGATGTTATGATGAAAACAATGGAAAAGATGATGGAAAGATTGACTTTGGAAAACAAAGTTGTTGTTAGAGAACCTCAAGCTCCCCCTCAAATAAGAAATTCCAATTTCCAAAGACCTCATAATTCAAATAAAGTAAAGAGACCAAAGGAATCAGGAAGATCAACAACAATAAGAGCTCCTTTCCAAGAAAATTTTGCATAAGATGAAGAAATATTAGAAGATCAGATATTTTGGTGAAGAAGAGGAAACAATCTATTTGACAAAATAAGAACAAGACTTGTTCATTCAGCCATAGGAAGATATCTTGCTCATGGAATCAGAAGATTATAAGAAAGGGTACCAAAATGCAATCATGGAAGTGCAAAGACAATATAACTTGAGAAACAAGAAGGTTGCAGTAAATCCTCCAAAGAAAGGCCAATCTGATGTACCTTCTCCTAGTCAGAAGAAAGATGATCCTGCAAAGGAGATTTCATAAAAGAAAGACACAACCATTAAAGAGGTAGATAAAAGTCAATCTTCTTTCAGTTTAGAAAATGAAATATCCAAGATCAAAATATCCATTCCATTTAATGAATTGATCAAGAATGAGAAGTACAAAATTCAGATTGTCAAAGCATTAAAGATAGGGGATACTTCAGATTCTGTTAATTTGAATGATGATCATCCTTCAATTCTATTTGGTCCAAAAGTTGAAGAAGATGTTCAAGATGGAGATGTCCCACCTTTCTATGTTAGCTTGAATGTACATGATCTGATTTTACATAATGAAATGTTAGACTCAAGTGCATCACATAACCTAATGCCAAAGGTTATCATGGAGAAACTTGGTTTGGACATAACTAGGCCATATAAAGACCTCTTTTCCTTTGATTCAAGTAAAGTGAAGTGTTTGGGTTTAATTAAGGATTTGGTTGTCTCTCTCACTCAAATTCCAGCAAAGAGTCTAGTAATGGATATAGTTGTCGTTGTCATTCCTCCAAAGTTTGGTATGCTTTTGTCAAAATCATGGACTGCTAAATTGAAAGACACTTGACAGATGGATATGTCATATGCCACCATTCCTGTTTTTGGACAACCAAGGGGATTGTACAGAGAAAACTTAATTTCATACATGGTAAGTAGAACCAAAAGGCCTAATAATCATCATATTTACTCAGTTCATTTGGATATGGATTCTTACATATTGTATAATGACTTGTGTTTGGAGGAAGAAAGTCAAAGCAAGGCCAACCTATTAGAGGAGAAACAAAGTGAATTGTAGGAAAATAAGTCATATTACAAAGATGAAGATGATAACCTTTGGAACATGGATTTTGATGGAGTAGTGACCAAAGAAGGGGTTGGAGCTAGTGTGAAGATTTTGATGGAGTAATTTGACTCCATGCCCAATGGATTTTCACTCTCCCTTGCCATCAAACTGTTGAAATCACTCTACCTTAATCTATAGACCTAGTTTGAGTTCCAGAAGATTTCATAATAGAGAGCCCTCTCTGGGTTTGGAAATGCTATCTTCTAGCCCTAAACACTGGTTTGTGGTTACCATTGGGTTCCTCTCCTCAACCTCAAAGAATTACGAAGTGCTAACAATATGAAAGGTTTGAGAGTTTCCATCGAAGGTGAACCCAAATTATGTCGTCATCATCACTCTACAACAATTTTCCGACAAATATCAATACAAATTTATAATCTCCAATATTTAATTGTAAATTACTTATACTATATTAATTTTCATTACATGATTTTAACTCTTCAAATATATTTAACTTAGGAATCAAATTGGTTAATATATTTGGCACTAATATAATTATTGTGCTTAATAAGATTAGCAAAAATAGTGATATCCTTCCTCGTAAATATCCACATTTTCTTTAAGCTTGGGGAAATCTCTTTTTTCCTAGTTGCTAGACAGCGTTTTACTTTTATAGATGATATTTAATTTAAACTTAATAATTTATGATTAAAATATTTTTTTATTATTATTATAGTCATATTTTAATTTTTTTACCTTAAAAGTCATGGAAATTCTAGTCATATTTTGAAAAAATCTAGTAGGAATTTTTGTAAATCCAAATAAAAGTTGTCAAAATTCATAATTTTAGCTGCCTTAGACATTTTCGATGGCGCTGAATCCATTTTCATCATAAAAAAAATGATTCAAACACTACATCTACAAAATTTTTTGAAAATTTTTTACCCAAATTTTTTCCAAACAATTTCTCGACCTCCTGAAAAAACTCTATTATTATAACTCTGAATTAAAACTTCAATAATTACCTTCAATCCTCAATCCTGAACTTTTGAAACATTAAAACTTTTACAACCTCCTTTTTAACATTTTTCTTTTCTTATATCGATCCCTGATTTTAATTGTTTCTTTAATAGCTTATATTGATCCGTAATTCCCTGTATTTTAAAATACTCTTTCCATCTTTTAATTCTTTGGGCATTAAAATTGATGATTTAGTAGGGCCATCGTGAAAGAAAAGATGATTCAGGTTGGGTTTTTCTTGATCGTGCGGGGAAATGTATTTTACAGGTTATAAATAAAATATTTTATTATATATAGTTAAATATAATAATTATTATTATTATCCAAACACTAGTTTGATGTATAAGATTTTTTGTTTGTGGGATAAGGGACTTATTTTCGAGTAGCGATTTGATTACTAAGTCTAAGAAGGCATACATACTTTACTCTTCTTGTTTTGAAGCTGTGACCTTAAAAAGAAACAATTCTCTTAACCATTAAACCCAATAATATATATTTCAAAATATATTAATAAAAACAAAAAACAATTCTATAAAATAATGTGATTTATAAATAAAATATTTCAATATTCATATTAAATAAAATATTTTAATATCAACTATCTATTATTAAAAAAAAATTATATCAATCATAATAAAAAAACAAAAAATATAAAATTAATTTTAATTAAAAATAAATAAAATCTCGACTCTCATTATCGCTGAGTTAAAAGACCGCATTCATTAATAAAAGACAAAAATAAATAAAATTAGTCTTAAGTAAAAAATTCAAAACAACAAAATCTCCACTCTCATTATCGCTTAGTCTATATGATAGAATCTATCACACTTGTAAAATATTTCACTCTTACCAATATTCATAAATAAAATATTTATTTGGTGTCTGGCTTGGCTGTGACCTTAAAAATGGATATTATTATTATTATTATGTATTTCATGATAATTAATATATTATAATATCAAATTTTATTAAAAAAAGTTAATGCCTTTTATTATGTAATATTTTAATATTTAAAAATGAAAAATAATTAAAGTAAAAAAAATTAATTAATTTTTATTATAAAAAATTTCTTAAAAAATTAAATATTACTCTTTAATTCATTCAAATTTTTAATATAAATAATTCAATATAGGTAATAAATAAAGTATTTTAATATATATCATTGTCCATGTTAAATAAAATATTTTAATGTCAACTATGTGTATATTATATGGTTAATAGAAACAAAATCTATGTATATGTTATATAAAGCAATTAAAAATTAAATTATTATTGTAAAAATATTTATTCTACATTTCGGTCTCTCCTCGGATAAATTTTCTAGTCTATTTTGTCTATAGGTATTTTCAAGGCATAAATCCATTTATATATTTAAAATTCGAATTAAGATTTTAATCCAATTATATATATTTATAATTCAATTTAAGATTTTAATCCATTTACACATTCGAAAATGCAATTTAAATAATGAAAAATTACATATATATCCATATTAAATAGCGAAGAGGAATGAAATCTTTTGATGTGCAAACATGTTTTAGAGTGTAAATTTTGAAAAATGTTTACACCTTAGGAGATTTGATGCCTCTAGGGGCTTGGTAGATTCGTGGTTAAGATGTAACTATAATGGTTATTATTTGTAAAAAAACGATTTAACGTTCCTTATTAATATCATCAAACCATGATAGTTTGTTAAAAGGAGTCGTCCTGATAAACATATGGTAGATGGTGTTATAACAATATTCACCCAAGGAACTATTGAGGTGTGGATTGGGTCGAAATGTGAAGAATGATTACGAACTAGTGCACTGCGGTTTTGGTGGGATTCGTTTTGAGCTTGTTTTCCTTCCATGGCATCTGCAGAGGGGGTTCCTCCCCCCCCTCTAGATGTTTCCGTTGCCTTCCAATCAATGGCGGCCTCCGTCCCAAAGCGTCCCCATCCTGCATCTTCTGCCCCCTCCAAATTCGTTAAGAAGAAGATTGAGGTCACGAAAGTCTCCCTCCCGGATGGTGCCAGGAAAACCTCCTTGGTGTATTTTGAAAGAGCTCTTATCGAGAAATTTACTGGTATGTGGCCTTCTCCCAAGTCTATGGAGACTTGGATAAAGAAAACTTGGACTCCTATGATGACAAGTGAAATCATTGTCTCTGTTGTTGGCAATGACTTATCTTTTTATTTGAAATCCAAGCGGATAAGGAGGTTATCTTCTGCAACAGACCATATTTGTTTGGCTCCAAAGGGATGTACCTTAACAAATGGACTCTGGATTTCAATCCAGATGAGGACATTCCCACTATCATCCCTATCTGGGTCAAGCTCCCTCATCTCCCCATCTCCTACTAGAGAAACGATTGCCTTCAAGCTATTGGCAATGGCGTTGGAAAACAACTAGATAAGGATGAACCAAAAGGATCCCAATTTGCTTGCACTAAAATTTGTGTGGAAGTGGACTTGGAAAAAGGACTTCTAGCCGAAATCAATCTAAACTTGGGAGAATGGAAGCACATACAAGTATTAGATTATGAACAAATACCATTCAAATGCATACACTGCCACGACTATGGTCACTTTTACAAAGACTGTCCTAAAAATGGAAATGAAAAAAGTGTGGAAGCTTAGGCTGCACAGGAGGAGTAGTGGCAATAGCCCAAGAAAGACTTGAAAGGTAAAGGAGCACCATCAAAAGTTCAGAATCCCCCAACCCCCAACATGGTTCCTTCCTCTTTGAATCCATTCAAAGTTCTAAGTGAAGGGGAAGTGGAAGCGGAAGAATGTACCCAAATTATCAATGAGGAGACTCAGGAAATAGAAGAAGGAGGAGTAGCGGAAAATATCCTAAACGAAGTAGGTGATGAAGCTCCAAAGTCAATACCTATTCCCAAAGCCCCTTCAAGAAGCATGCATAAAGGCCAGGATCGGGTGGTAACACATAATTTGTCCCAAACACTAACCTAGGCCGATGAGAGCAGTAGCCGAGAAACAGAATCCAACAAGAAAGTGGGAAGGCTAAACAAAAGGACTCAGAGAGAAAGGGAAGCATAAATAAACAAGAAGTTGGGGAATCAAATAGTTATCTCAGACTTGCTTAAAGAGAAAAAATAAAACAAGGATGGTAGGGATGGTGGTCGTTCTTCCCCCACCCTTAAATTATGAAAGTTATATCTTGGAACATAAAGGGGGGAGGAAACCTTGCAAAAATCCTAATAGTCAAGGATTTAAAAAAACAAGCTTCTCCTTTAGTAGTATTTCTCCAGGAGACCAAGTTAGAAGAAGTGGAAACCATGAAAGCTGCAAAAAAATTTTGGAGAGAGTTTGGGATCATCTCAACCTTCAAGGGGAGTTTCAGGAGGCTAGGAATATTTTGGTTGAACAATAAATTTACTCGGATAGAGGAAATTAAGACGAAATCCCGGATAATGGTTCTTTTGGAAGAAAAGGAGACAGGGAACAAAATTCCCTTCATAAACATCTATGGGCCAATTCTCCACTACGACGAGGCAGACTTTTGGGCCTCTTTAGAGATCTTAAAGGAACGAAAATTTCACATTAAAAGTGTAATGGGAGGGGACTTTAAAATGGTACTGAATGCCTCAGAAAAAAGAAGTGGTTCCTCAATCAAGGACCACTTCCGAGATAGAATGGAGGAAGTCCTAGCTCGTGGGATCTATTCAATATCAAGCACAAGTCCGGGAATTACACTTCGTCGAACAAAAGGGTTGGTGTCCATTTCCTCGTTGCTCAATTAGACAGATTCTTACTGCACAACAATTGGTTCCTTAGTGGCCTCGACTGCCCCTTGTCTATTGAATCCCTTGGAGACTCTGATCATCGCCCCATTATGATCTCCATGGAAAAGGTTGAAAATCTTGGGCCATTGCCATTTAAATTTAATGCAGATTGGTGCCTAGATGAAAAAGTTGGGAAAATGATAAAACAAACCTGGACTCGGCAAATCCAAGGCTCTCCCAACTATGTCTGAGAATCAAAATTGAAGAAATTCAAGACCGAACTAAGGAAATGGCTCAAATAAAACTATCATCCTCCAGGAAAAAAAGAAAGAAAATTTTCTAGAGCTAGAAGAACACTATAATATGATGGAGAAAAGTCATATTGAAGTCACACATTCAAAAAGAAAAAGACCTCTCCTCTTAGATATTCAGTCTCAGTAGGCAGGAGGGAAATCTGTGGAGGCTCAAATCCCGTAGTCTATGGTTGAAAGCTGGAGACTCAAATACTGCTTATTTCCACAAACAAGCAATGTCTCAAGAGAACAAGAACTGTACCAAGGAAATAAAGGTGGTGAGTGGGTTGACAATTAGCACTGCATCTGAAATTAAACAGGACACATTCAATCATTTCAACTCTCTACTCAATTCGGAGTGCCCTTTTTCTGTTGGGGCATTTGAATTCCTTCGGGACCTTCTCTAGGTTGTCTCTCTGCTCTCCAATCTATCTCTTTTTGATGTAATTCTTGAAGAGGAAGATCATAATTTAGCACCTAGAACCTGAAAAGGCCCCAAGACCAGATGGTTTCTCTATCATATTTTATCGTTTATTTTGGAATGTCATTAAAAAATATCTGATTAGAGTGTTGAACTACACTAGGGTCAAAAAGAAGTTGGGGGCAACACCAATTCTGTCTTCCTTTCTCTAATTCCAAAAGAAGCCAATCCTACCACATTTTCTAGATTTCGCCCCTTCTCTCTCTGCAAATCCTCCTATAAAATTTTGAGGAAAATCGTTGCCAAAAGAATCAAAACCTTGCTGCCCTCCATTATCTATGAGAACCAAGGTGGGTTTATGCAACATCGAAATATTCTAGACAATATCATTATGGTACAGGAAGCAATGCATTCAAGTAATGAAGAGGGAGAAGCTGGAATGGTTATCAAATTGGACATGGAAAATGTGTTTGATCGGGTAAATCACTCCTTCCTCTTTCTTGTCATGGAGAAATTAGGATTTAATATTGACTTTATATCTTGGATCAAAGCTTGCATTGGATCTCCCTGGATCACTCCTCTCATCAATGGGCGTCTTGGGGCCTTCTTTGTTGCCTCAAGTGGATTGTGACAAGGATGCCCCCTTTCTCCCCTTCTTTACATCATCATGGCAGAAGCTCTCAATTGCAATCTTGAGGTTGGGTGACTTAATGGATCCCTTTCAGGGTTTAGTATCGCAAGAAAGATTAGAGAAATCAACCACTCCCAATTTGCTGATGATACCCTCCTAATTGGTGGAGCTTCCTTAGTGATTGCTTCATGATTCAAAAAAATCCTAGATGGGTTCCTTCTTCAATCTGGGGGTATGACCAACAATTTAAAATGTTAGTTAATTGGATGGAATTGCTAAAGGGAATTGTTAAATGCAATTGGCCGATTGTTGGGAATTCCGGTGGATATTCATCACTCTTCTTTTAAATACCTTGGGATTCCAATCTCCCTAAAACAATCATCAATGGAAGAATGGGGGAATTTTCTTCAAAAAAATAGGAATAGAGTGCAGTCTTGGGGTGTTAGATGGCTCAACTTGGCAAGAAGGGTCACCCTCATCAAATCGGTGCTTTCTTCTCTTCCAGTTTATATTGGGGCTGGCCTCTTAGCTCCAAGATACATCAATCAACAAATAAGCAAGCTTATCAAGAAATTCCTTTGGTAGGGAGGAAAGGGTAATGAGCATAAATTCCATCTGGTAAATAGGAATTTGGTTAAACATCCTAAGAAATTTGGAGGTCTAGCAATAAAAGATCACGAATTCATGAACCTGGCATTGGGGGCAAAATTCGTCTGGAGGCTCCTCGGATTCTGATGAGTGGTGGAAAAAAGCCTTCATTAGAAAATACTTTCATAAAATCCATCTCACTAGACTAGAGGATGAATCCTAGAAAAATAAAGGATAAAAAATATGGAGATTATGGAAAGCCTTGTCCTCTCTCATTTTGAATCACCTACGTTGGTTTCTTGGAAATGGGAAACACATTCAATTTGGATCCGAGTATGCAAATGGTATAGACCCAACTCTCTCTAGATGGTTGATTGAACATGGGTTCTCTCATCTTGCGGACATCTCTTGTTGGGATGATCTCGGCATGCAGAATGGGTGTATCTCTCTGAAAATTCCTAATCATCTCCAAGTTTAGTGGGATATGCTGATTAAAAGCCTCTATGGGTTTGCTCCTATAATATTGAGTAAGATGGATATACATGTTTGGTTGGGGGGGAATTCAAAAAAACATTGTGTCAAGGATGGCTACGCCCTCTTATCCATTCCTGCACCCTCCCCTATCCCCTCCCCTCTGTGGAGGGGAATATGGAATGGTGATGGTCTCCCTAAAGTTATAATTTTCTGTTGGGAGCTGGTCCACGAGAAAATATTGATAGCCAAAAAATTAAAAAAGAGGAAAATTAGTGGTCCATCCTGGTGCATTTTGTGTGGCCAATCAAAGGAATGAAGTAAGCATTTGTTTTGTCTCTACCCCTTCTCACTCGAAGTTTGGAACCATGCCCTTGCTCCTTTGGCTCAAATTCCCAACCTTGCAGATGTTTGGAGTGACATGTTTATCCATTGGGGAAATAAAACACCTCGCTCTTTAAATCCCTTGCCTCAACGTTGCTGGATGGAACTTCCTAAATATATGTGTTAGTCAATATGACTGTGCCATAATCAGGATATCTTCCAAAACTTTTGCCAAAGCTCAGAAATAGTTGCAATTAAAGCTATGGTGTTTCTTTTTGAGGTCATCTCTTCACGGGGATACGATGCTTCAGATATGAAAGAATTGACCATCTTCGAAAAATGATGGCTCAGGCTTGCTCCTCCCTCCCCAAAATCCGCCTATTTAAGATCCAATGAAATTATGAAATTTTGCATTAGATTGAAAGGAGAGGATGTCCCCGAATGGTAAAGGAAAGTCAGGAACACCCAGTTGTATTTTGATGGTGTGTTGAAAAGTAACCCCAGGGAAGCTGGATTGGGAGGGGTATTAATCAACCTCGAAGAAAAAATAGAAGTAAAATATTTTTGGGGACTTGGGGTCACCTCTAACAACAAGGCGTAAGCATTAGCACTATGGAAAGGATTAAAAATATGTTTTGACAATGGTGTCAACTCCTTGAACATAAAGGGTGATTCTAGGCTTATCATTCAAAATTGTATTAGGCTTCTCAGGAATGGCTCCCATCTAGCATATGAAACTTCCTCAATCATGGTAAGAATAATATATCTGTTAAAAAGATTTGATAAATTTAATCTATTCCACGTGTTGTGAGCCAACAACTAGATGGTAGACATTCAGGAACATGCAGGGCTTATATTAGGACTTGGTATAGTATGCATAAATCACCACATAACATTATGTCACATCCCTTAGTCAATGGCTTCAGGTCGACATTGTACATTGGGAGTATGGGTCATCATAACATTATGGAACCAGTTAAGGAGGCCAACTCCCCTAGGCGCCTTTGCATGGTGGTAGTTATGTTGGACGGCTACCCGAGGTACCTTCGCATCTTGAACACTGGGATGGTAGGCGATATTTTAACTCATTTTTGTGGTTCCATCGGACGACAGGTCATGTGCGATGAGGCATCAAATTCTCATCGGTTTATACAATATAACAATTTCAACAGGGGATAATAACACCATTTCTACAAGATTTTGGTCTTGGATGGGGGGAAACATGGAAGGTATAGAAATTGATAAGACCCTGCATTGTTTCGCATTTATGAAAGACAAGATGGAGAGGAATTTCAGGGTGGATCAGGTCGTTATATACCTTAGCTGGCTCTAGTCAATTAATCATAAGATATTCATTGTGCAGAAGCAGATTGTTGCAAAAATGTCATCAGCAAGGAATGTTAGTGGGGATGGTTCAGGTTCTAGGAGCTCGGGGTCTGGAAATGGTGCGGGGAATGTTGGTATTGAGATCCTAATTGAGGGCTATTGCAAGCATGTGATAAAGGAAATCATTGACGAATTAAACAAGAATATGGATGTCATTTATGCTCAGTTGTTCGGACTGGGTAAAGACTGGGAGATTATGCAAAAAACAATGGAAGGTCTGCAAATGGACGTTCTGAGCATACAACAAAAGGTTGACAATATAGAAATCAAGGTGGAGATGACTACGGTGGGAGTCTTAAAGGAGGTGTTTAGGGTTGGAAATCCCTCAGCCACCAATGCTGATTGCAGCAAGGATGCTGCTATGTAGGTTCTAGTTGGTGATGATGATGAAGCTGATGTTGTTGCTACGAAGATTTAGGGAGAAGAAGAGAACGAACCAGATAACTTGAACACGTCTGTGGGCGAGCTTGCGAGGAATGACGCTGAGATAGAAAGCAACTGAAAGTACTTTTATTTTATATATATGCAATACCATTGTATAGTCTATAATGGCACTTTTTGGAGAATCTATAGCTATAGCTTTATAAATAGAACATATGTAAATAATAGGGGTAGCAAGAAGGTCCATACTCATTGTAATGAAAGGAAAGATACAGATAGATCAAGTCTGATTTTTGTAAGGGACCTGGCCCATTTCCAGACAGTATAATGAAAATGTTATCCGTTCCCTATATATATATATATATATATATATATATATATATATCATCAAACCCTCGATATACCCTCTTTTTCAATATTCATGATTCTACATATGCCCACATCTAATTTTAAGAGAGGATTAGACTTGATGACATTTTGGGAACCTAACTTGGACAATCACAATCCTTTCTACTTAGATTGACTTTAAGTGTAATAAAACCAATTGATAATGATGAGTCTGTTGTGGCCATATCACCATGATTTAGACTAGTAAGAATGAATTTAAATGGCCAAAAATAGAACCTCTATTAATTGTTGTGAATATCACTTGTAACTAAAATATATTACACCATTCATCCTTTGTCCCTTTCTATTTCTTCATGAATTTAATAAATAAAGCTGGGGCTATGCAATTTGTAGATCTAGGGGGATTTGATGTCCCAAATCTCTAGATACTTGATTAATAGTTTCCCATCATTTATGGTTGGTATCAAATATTAATAGAATGACTCACAACTATAATATCCATGATAGTCTACTTCATAGTTCTTTTCACAATAGCGGGCACAAATGTTGTGGACATAGGAAAAATTCCCTTTTGTCCTTTAAAAAAAAAATTACTTCCTAATAAAAATGGTCAACAAATTGCTATTGGTGAAGAATTACAATTATAATTGTAGATACTTTATCTCTAGTTATAGTCTTTAATTTGCAATCGATAATATTTCTTCAATGTAATTTTACATTTGGATAAGCCAAAACCTTAATTTTGGTAAAAGATCTAAAATAAGTAGTCTTGAAAAATCTCAGTGTGGCTAAAATTTGACAAGGGTCTAGCAATAAAACACCAAGATTAGAAATTTATGTGTTCAAAACCTTATGTGATTGATACTCTATTATGTTGTTGAATTTGTTTGCATGGCTAAATAATTGTTAAAATTTACATAATATTGATTCGCCCCTCCTCTCAGTATTATTCTAGTCTCTAACATTGTGAAATCCTAATACTTAGAAAACGTTATGGTTTGACAGGCAACATGATTTCTAGTGATCCAAAGGATGAAACTTCTTTAAAGGATGATTTATGTTACAACGAGAATATAATGGGGAGAAATATGACTTTATGAATATTGGTCCAATAAAATGGAAGAAATTCCTTGCATGACAAATATGCTCAAATCAATTGACCACATATCCTTAGGTTCTATATAAAATGTGCTATAGGACCATATTATTCAAGAAGAGATGTTTGAATCACTTAAGCTTGATGTAATTGTCAAAAAACTTATCACCTTACAATAGGTGATCTCTCATAATGCAACCCTACAAGATAATAGCTTGGGAAATAGATAAAATTGTACACCAAAAAACAATAACTTTATTAAAATTTCAAGTGATTCATGAAACAAATAGTAATCTTCTTACATATAAAATATCACAACTTGAAGTTAAAGGCATATCAACGAAGCTAAATCATCTATGCCCATACAAGAATACGTATGTTATCAAGGGAACTATCATAAATGGTCTTGATGGAAAAGTAGTGCAATTATGCAAGTTAGATGGTCTTCATTTTCATAGTCATACCTATAATTTTTTCACACAAGCTTGCGCTCACTTTATTCTATGAGAAGGTTATTTGATTTTTTTTAATAAAAAAATATGCACCTTCTATTTATATAAGATAAACAATTATGTTATTGAGGGAACTATTATAAATGGTCTTGATGGAAAAGCAGTACAATTATGCAAGTTAGATGGTCTTCATTTTGATACTCATATCTATAAATTGTTCACACAAAATTGCACTCACTTTAGTCTATAAGAAGGTTATTTTATTTTTTTATAATAAAAAACATGCACCTTCTATTTATATAAGATAAACAAAACTTACATTGGTATATGTTGTTCGCATTCTTTTGGCCATTGGCCTCTATTTGATCTCTCTACTTTAAAGAGATCCTCAGTGATAATTTTCACAACCAATTTTTAGAACAAAAATTTTCAGCAACTAAGGGGCTCATATATGCTTGCCCTATCATCTTACAAAAAACACTCTCATTGGAGCACTGATTTACTTACATGTTTTATATTCCTTGTTACAAAATCAACATCCATTACAATTTCTCCAAAATTTCATACAGTTATTGAAGGCTGGTTGCAATTTTTTCCTTTTGGTACCCTATATTGCTATAATAAGAGCCTACTATTCTCCAAAGGAATCATTACAAAAAAATAGAAAGCCAAAAAATACTATGCATGTTAGGACACAAAAATGTCACAAATATATAACGATAACCATGAATGAAAAAAAAAAGTCCTAGGGGTCAAAAGGAAATCATGTTAAGTGGTCTTCCTTGATTTCTTGGAATTTGCATGTGCTTCGTTCCAATCAAATCTACCTTTTGAGAGACAATTTGCTTCTTTGTTTCTTCTCTTATAAATTGAGTAAAGGGAAGATGAGAAAAATGAGAGTTTGTCTAAGAAAATTTTTGGGAAAGAGGAAGGAGGGAGAAGTTTTGGATGCTTAAAGTGTTTTTTATCCAATTTATGACATTGAGAGAATCACCATAGAATCTGTGAATGTAATGGATATTGAGCTTAAGGGCTAGCTGCAGGATGGAGAAAAGAGTGAAAGGTTCAACAAAATTGTTGGTTGCATATCCAATATTTGTTTAGAGTAAAAATGTGTGTCAGGGAGGTGAAATACCCCACCCCCCTTGACCCCCTCACCTTTTATCCCCCTTATTCTCGTATTTCCTTGAGTAGCTCCATCAAAAAATGCCCGGGAAATTTTTTTAAAATTTATGAGAAGTTTCTTTTATGCAATGGTGTATTCAACAATTAGTGCACCTAAGTGGTGCCCCATTATATGTGAAATTCAAGAAAAAAACATTGGAGCTAGAGGTGAAAATGTGGACTATAATAGAAAATTTGAAATATCCCATTAGTACTAAGTTACTTTTATGAAGATAATTAGTGAGAACAAGAACATATAACCACCATAGGTTCCCACTGCCAAATTCATCTCATGGTGCATAAGAAAAATATATTTAAATAAAGACAAAGATGAATATCACTTCATTCTATGGAGATTAATTTTGTTATAAAAAATTAATGACTTTCTAAAATTACCAAAAACTTGTTAACTAGTAAGTAGCACTTACTAACCTAAAAGTGAGTCTAATGAAATAAAGAAATTTGTGATCAAATCATTGGTATCCATTGTAACTACAAATAAGTGTGAAAACTCAAAGAAAACGAACATGATTTTCAAGATATATATGAAAATTAAGATATATCAACAACTGGGGAAAATGGATATGATGATGAATGGGACTTCTTGTCAATATATTAAAAAATATAATAAACTTTGATCACGTAGCCTAGAATTTTGGTATTATGTGAAATTTATAGATATTATGAGACTTTTTGTAAATATATTAAGAAATATAATAAACTTTGATCACCTAACATAGAATTTTGGTTTTACATGAAATTTATAGATATTATATTACGGGTGTGTTTTTGAATATTATTGGACTAGAAAAACATTTTGTAATTTGGTTTAAATATCAATAGATCATTTTTCAACTTGTTTGAGCTGCTTCTTTTGAATGCTTATGTGAATATTAAAAAATATACCAGATTTGAAGTAAATAATAAAGAACATATGATTATATGTGAATATTCTAAAACACATGTTAAATATGTGAATGTAATTTTGAAAAAAGATAATCACACTATTGGAAATAGATAATGATAGCATTGGAAATTAATACCAATGGATACCAATAATTACACTCTTAGAACACGATTCATGAAAAAAGGATTTCTTTTTATGGTCAAATCATCCCTATATATATATATATACGCAATTGTTGTTGTGTGAATGTTTCAACTGATTAAACTAAAAAAACCCTTAAATATACACTCCTCACATTTCGTAGATGATATTTAGTGTAAATTCATTCATGTTAATTACCATTCAAAACATTATATAAACAACACAATTTAGGAAATCAACGGAGAAAACAAACTCAAAAAATTAAAAATAAAATTCAAAATGCTCTATTACTCAATCTAACTCATCAAACTATATACTTATATAAATATATATCAATTTAATTTAATTTTAAATGTAAATACTAAAATAAAACAACCACTTAAAATAGATATCATATAAAATAAAATAAAACAAACACTTTGAAATAGATAACAGAGAGTTGAAATAGATATCATATTATCCTAAGTAATAAGTAATAAGAATGAAAATGTATAAATAAACCAGCTTAAACTAATTAACCAAAATAATGTTTTTTGTATTTTATTATATTATAGATCATTAAATTGGGAAATTAGAAACTAGACAGTTGCCTATGTAGAGTCAGGAATGGCAAAATAACGGTGAAATTCAATCTATTATTTGGTCGTTTACTTGCAAGGATAACTTGTTTGGTGTTAATCTGGGCTAACCCCATCAATGAGTCCACGTGTGATCACGAAAAGGAAATCAAACAGTCATTTTCTTGCCTTTGCTTGTGGGGTCTCATGGATATGTTTGGTTAATCAATTCTTTCAATCAAGCAACTCACTTTTTCCGTGCAGCAAAATCAATTACGCCAACACCATACATTCACGATGTCCACATCTAAAAGAATAAACAATTTATTGTTCATGGCTACACCACGTTACAGAATTTAATATGCCTGTGAGCCTGAGGTTGCATTTAATGCTGAAACAAATATAATAAATAAAGAGGCATTTTGGGATGTTAATACAGAAAAGGAAAGGTTGATTAATGGAGGGGCGGTGCTCGTGCATCATGTATCTATGGAGTGAGAAAACATTTGAACCATTTGACAGAAGCTTTGGGAAGTCTGGTGAGGTTGTTTCTGTAGTCAACGAAATAGAGACCAAATCTGGATGTGTACCCCGCTGCCCATTCCCAATTGTCCAACAGAGACCACGCGAAATACCCACCAACGTTACACCCATCATCCCTGCACCACCATTTATTATTAGTTACGTCTCCATTAACAATTAATCATAGTTACCTTATAATTCGGAAGAGCAGCTTACTTGATTGCAGCAGAAAGATTGGAGAGATAATCTGCGTGATATTTTATCCGTTTCTGATCGTTCAATGCCTTTTTCAGGGGAATCAAAATATCGTTGGAGTCATCCATCCCTGCCACAGAAATGCCCATATGGAATGGAATTGTTGTGACCATAAAAATGAATTGCAAATAGATAGTAGAGACAACAAAAGACGTCCGCGTTATATGGGTGGCGTCATACTATACCGTTTTCCGTGATAATGACGGGAGGGTTGTTGTAACGTTGTTTTATATAATTCATGAGACTCCGGATTCCTTGAGGCACTATGTAAAGCCATGCTGAGGCTGCCTGCGCTACAAATAAATCAAATACGTTACTTTTATCCCATACATACATCGTCACGACCATTGTAAGAAATTGTGTTTTGATCACTTACTCTGTCACCTATGGCTCTTCCATTCTTGAAGGCTGCAGGAAACCAAAAACCATAGTTAGGAGTCATGAGGTTGGGTTTTATGAAATAAACAGAATCAAACCTAAACAATTATATATTTTTACCAGCTTTTTATGCACGAAAAATACATTTATCTAAAAGTTCATTTCTTCTTTCAAAGTTCTGATTGTCAAAAATGTTTTAAGGCTCTTATATCTGGAAAAAGATTTTGGGCCTGATTGAAATAAAAAAAAAACTAGACAAATCATTACGAAACGTTTCAAATATTTGGAAAGCTATGATTTTAGTTTTAAATTAGTAAGCAATTCGCTGATTTAGAAACTAGAAAGTTCAGATAGACCTTCATCCATGAATAGGCAGATAGGCTGTGAAGGTATTTTTTTTATCTACTAAGCAATTTGCTGATTCAGAAAGTGGGCAAGTGAGAGAAAGTTCAAATAAACCTTCATCCATGGATAGGCAGTGAAGTTCTTTATAGAGTATCTTTTGGATTGGTTCTCTATTTTTTTCTATTATTTGTGAATTGGGAGAGGTTTATAAGTTAGTAACAACATTGGCTCATTTAGGAGGAAATAGCATTGAGAGGAGGATTTGCTAAAGAATGGAAATCTTACATAGAATTTTGAAAAACAATAATGTTAAAATTAAAAAATAAGATCATCAATTGATTTGGTATCTTAATCCCTCCGGAATATATGTTTAAGATAAGCAAGGAAAACATGAAGGCCAACAAAGCATATGATGGAAAATTACAAACTAAATTGTCCATAAAAAAAATCATATCATGATTTTGAAAAATAACACTCTTCCTTGACTGGTTCTTTGGGAAAAAAACTTTCAAGTCAAAGTTGGTGCAACTTATGCAAACATAAAACCATATAACATTTTATTATGTCTTTTTTTTTATTAAAAAAGGTCAGAAATAACATTTTATTATGTCTTTTTTTTAATTAAAAAAGGTCAGTGGCTTTGAAAAATGTATAGGAAAATGAAAATAGACCAGAAACATTCAATCTTTCCCTTTCTCTCAATATTGTTGGGGAATATTGCTGGTTTAAGACAATATCTATCCTTTATAAGGTAGAGAGAGTATCCCCTCACATGTGCAATTCACTCCCTCAACATCTTAAATGCTTCCCTACGCGTGGAGGAAAAACATTCCAGACATAAACTGATAGAAGAGATAATAAATAAAATAATCCTAGACTCACTATACATGAACGCATAAAAGATACTTTCCTGAGGTTGCTTTGATGGAGCATTTCAAAGAAATTTGCCCAAAAAAGGTGTGGGTCGAATCTTATATCTCTCCTTTACCCACTATATCCTTCAAAGTAGTTATTGGGCACGAATCTAATAGTTTATGTGAACTAATGGCACTTAAATTAATTTTTGAAGGGACCCAAAAATATGGAGATTAAGCATTACAAATTTTTGGTGGCTCTTTCTTGATTCTCAAATAAATTAGATATTAGATAGATATTTGACCTGTATGATGATATACAAATGCAATTTACAAGTTTTTTACGAACGTTTTTCTCTCATATTTCTAAGGAAATAAATAGCACAGTAAATAGCAGGTGGATTAGACGTGTATGGAATAAGTGAACCATTACCATCTTATAATATAGTCATTTTATAGTTTTTATGCATATATTTTACATATAACATTCTTAATTATTATAATTATCGTTTTATAGGTTTTATACTTGTAATACTTAATTATTATAATTAAGATTAATTAAGAATAATTAAGTTTTTAATAATATAATTATATTTAGATTAAAAAAAATATAGTTTAATTTATAGATTAAATAGTTTTTCATAAGAATTTATCAAAATTAAGTAATATAATTTCAAGATTTTTTGTTGTTTAAAATACATTTTTGAATGCAGAAATGGATTCAATACCGTGAAAACCTTTAAATGGATTAAACAATTTAAACTCAAGTTTTTAAAAATCTTTGTAGGATTTTGGTTAAAATTAACTAGAAAAATAATCATGAAAAAAGTCCATTTAGTCTATAAATTAGACTAGGCTAAAAAAATATTATTAAAGTAAAAACACTACCAAATATTTTGAATACTACTCATATATTCTGTAGAAATAAGAATTAATTTATGTATTTTTGGAAAGATAAAAATTGATATATTTATAAGTTATAAGAAAATATAGATGAATAGTTTTTATTTAAAAAACATCTTTTCATTTCAAAATAAAATGGGATTATATAATTTTATTTGTTAAAAATAAAATTATTGATTAATAAAATAAAATTATTAATTAATAAAATAAAATAATTAATTTTTAATAAAAATAAAATTTTATATTATTGTTTATGGGGTTTTGGATAAACGGTGATTGGGTGTCTTGTTAAGGCATTTCTAAATATTAAGTTACCTATTCAATTACTTGTCGTATTCAAGTGTTATTTTCAGACATAACTACAATGTAGCTTCACAAATGTTGAACTTACAAAATCAAAATATTATATTATTTTTTTAGTTATATGATTATGTTTTTAATAAAAATATACTATTATCTATTTGCATACAAATGGGAAAAAATAATACTAACATGTTTTTATCTAGAATCATAAATGAAATTTCAAAAATTTTCTATTTTTAATCTATATAGTAGAGCTAACAATGTAATAGGAAAATTATTTCCACTTTCTAGCAGATCAAATAAGTCTTTTTCTTAAAAGTTGTTTGTAGAATTATGTCTACTTTAAGGAACCTTGTTTGGAGAAGAGATAAGATAATGTAAGCCAACCTAAATCCATTTTAAGTCTGGACTTACTAAAGGTGGAGAGGGATCAAATTTCTTGAGATACAAATTTCTTTTAGAATGAAAATATTTCCTTTTAACCATATTCCACATAAATACTATGGATCAATACAATAAATTCTCAATACCATGAATCATTTTTATTTTTATCACTATTTTATTTTTATAAAATTATTTTTATTTTATTTTAACGAAATTAAATTATTTAATATACATTCATTTTTATATTTAATTTAATTAATTAATTTATTTATTTATATATAATTTAATTTAATAAAAATGTTAATCATTATATTATAATATTGAGAATTGAGATAATATGCTGAAAACGCTTCTCAATTCCCTGATAAACCGACAGCTAAAACCTATGTATAAACTTTCGTGTAAGGGATCTCTACTTGTTTTGATTGTGATATGAATCTGCACTTTACAAAACAATAAAATGTAATTAAAACTTGTACGTTTGAAAAATTATAAGTGTATTTCATAAGGTGATTTTTTGAGAGTACGCTTTTAGTAGAAGCTTAATATTTTTAATATTTATTAATGTAATTCATAGTTCCAATCCAGTTAAATACCCCAATATTAGGAACGTTGAAAGTTTGCAAAGCGTCCAGCATGGAAAGGAAATTACTGGAAAGGTAGATGATCGAAACTCACGGAAGGCCAGAGTGCCGGAGTCTGCGAGAGAATCGTTGAGAAGAAGTGAGATGATGTTGGTTTTGTTCTCCTTCACATAATATGTTGTATAATGGTTAATTCCCACGAAATCCAGCGACCCTTTCACGCGATTCGACTCTTCTGACGAGAATGACGGCAGTCGGTTGCCAACTCTCGCTCTCATCGACACCGGATAGTCTCCGAAGAACAGCGGATCCGTGAACCTGCAACCAGTTGTATAATTGTTGAGTATACGTATTGATATGATGTGCATGACGTAAGGACGTTTAATGTCATGGCTATGTACCATCCCAACTGGAAATCTTGCGCTCTCTGTGTGGCTGCAATATCTTCAGGGGAATCGGACATTGGCTCGTACCATATCACATCCAAGGCGATACCGATTCTTCCACCTTGCTTTGCCTGCACCATTCCTTAGTTCCAAATTTGGATGATGTATATATATATATATAATTGAATGCATTTTATGTTACAACGGTACTCCTTACGTAATAGAAATACAATTCATTAATGAAGGAAATAAGCAGAAAGAAAGAAGAAATGTGTAGAAGAATGTGCAATATACCTTATAGTTTGTCCTGTATATGTCCACAGTTTTGGCATGAGAAAGAAGCACGTTATGAGCAACGATATAGGGCTCCGTAGCGGAATTCCCAAAGCGACAAAAGAGGTGGAACAAAATGGAGCATCGCCCCGGAGGATAGAACCCTGTATCGTAGCCCTGTACGGTGAACGTGTGAGGCTCATTGAATGTCATCCAGTTCTTCACTCTGTCCCCAAATTTCTCGAAGCATGTTTCTGCAAACTTTGCATAGTCCTCTCTGCTCCCATGTTCAGCCAACGTCATAACATATCTTATTCACTCCATTTCCTCGCTCGCTCGCTCAGGTAAAAGCCATGAATCTATTTTGCAAACTGATTCCAATTGTAATATTTTCAAGTAAAGATCCTTACATAATTTTAGAGTTTAGCCATCCCTTATAGGCATCCTCTAGCGCTTGTGGAAGGTCCCAGTGATACAGAGTCACATATGGCTCGATTCCTGTAATTTTATTTAAGGGATTAACTTAAAAATCTCCCGATAATCATCAGAATAAGATTACGAGAACGTTCTAGTGGATCAATACCGTTTTCCAAGAGCGCATCTATGAACTTATTGTAATGATCGACCCCTGCTTGGTTCATATCTCCACTTCCATCTATAACATTCATCTCTCAATTAAGGGTGCTTATAACATAAAAACACAATGAGTACTAACAGACTTGAAAGAGGAAGATTGAGGGGTATTGATAATCTTACTGGGGAATATGCGGGACCAAGAGATGGAAAATCTGTAGGCATCCATCCCCATATCTACCATAAGCTGGATATCCTCCTGCAAAACTTATTGATCGCATGATTATACACAGTATATTCCTTGTAACAGGGGGTCTATTTGGATCAGGTTGCAGGGAGCCTCACCCTGTAACGATGATATTGGTCTTCTGCAACGTCTGCGTTGCTGAAATCCAGTATATGCCCTGTAAAAGCAAGGGTGTTCACATTATCCATTAAACATGGAAAGGCGAAAAACATGGGTAGCTCTTAAAAGGTAAAAGCAGTACCAAATTTATGAGAAAGTGTATCCCACACACTGGCTCCTCGTCCATCTTCTTTTACTGCTCCCTCGTACTGCAAAACATCATAGCATTTAGCGATGCCTCAGAATCACACTTGTCAAGAAAAAGGTAGAGTTGTATAAAAAATGTGATTTAAACCTGGAACGCTGAGGAGGCGGTGCCAAATACAAATCCAGGAGGAAAATCCCTTCTGTTGAAATCCACTGTGGAGTTTGGACCACATTGGGCTTCCGATCTTTGCAGTATAGTTAACAAAGCAACGTTCACTGCAATGAATAACAGAGAAGTGTTCATCTTGGGCATCTGCAATCTACTAATGTGTGTTTTGGTGAAGCAACGTTATTGAATGGATTCCGAAATGGAATCATGGCACAGTTTTATTGAGTGTGTCCACGCTTTCTTCAAAGATTTCTCAACTACACGCAAAATTCCTGCGTCAAGCTTTCAAATTCCCTGCCGATCAATAATGGGATATCCCACCGTCCCATTCGCAAGTCCCCACCCATTAAGTCCATCCAGTATACTAAATCTACATTAGGATGTGTTTATGAGGGATTCCAAATAGGCTGAACAACACACACCCATATGAACGAGAAATTTGAACGTAAATGTCTTACTTCATAATAAGGTTTCAATCTATTTACGCAATATTTCATAACAAGGTTTCCAATTTAACTACATATAACTTTTATTAAATTTAAGAACTATTAAATTAATTTTTATTTAATATATTTAGATGTTCATATGTTTTATTAATTTATGTTTTCATACCATAATAAATTCAAATTTATCTTATTATATATTTTCAATTTTTCCTTATTCTATTAAAACCACTTTTTATTTCTATAAAAAAACATAAAAACCACATTTTACTCCTTCAAAAAAATAAATAAAAAATTTAATTTTCACTCAATTAAAAATAAAAATAAAAAATGACATTACAAAAATTAATACTAAAAATGAAAAATGACATTACAAAAATTAATACTAAAAATGTATTGTTGTATTGAGATTTTTGTGATCCACATTAATATTAAAATATTGATATTATAAAAAATAAATAAAAAATAAAAAAATTTAAATATTATATTTAAATAATTAATCTTAATTTTAAAAAATAAAATATTTCTTAATATTAAATAATCTTAAAAAAAATCAATATTAATAAAAAAAAATCATGAATTTTATAATGAAATAGAAAATAAATATAAAAATATCTATAATCTTTATAACAAAAAAAATTGAACATGAAAAAAACCTTCTCTTAACATATCTAACTTATCTCACATTACATCTCAATTTAAAATAAAACAAAAAAATTATTTCACTACCAAGTTTTTTTTTTTATCTGTTCATAAGATTTCTAAATAATGTCTTGTTTTTTTAAAATTTGATAAATTAAATTTAAACTCACTAAATATTATCAACAATTATTTTAATCATTTGAACCAAAGTGTAAAAACACGCTAGTTAATCTTCACAAACAGATGTCGTGTCGTATATAGCACCGTAAATGAATAAAAATATGAGTCGTGTTTATAATGTAATATTTATGGATATTAAGGGGCGGTGAACCGTTCATAAACTAAACATACCCTCACGCTACCAGAACATTGACGTTAAATATAATAATAATAATAATATTATGTGGGCAGTGAAAATAGGACGATTAATAGGTTGGGGACACGCCATAGTTTGACATAAGTTGATGTGCCAAATTCCTTGATAACACACTTAAGAGATATATATATATAAATAATACGTGGAACACTATCGCATCCTGTTTTTGTGTTGAAGTTCCCCAAACCCAAATGAATTTTAATTTTACAGTTGTGTCTATGGAAGACACATGTATCAAATGTCTAAATTACATATACATAAATGTAAAGCATCTTCTGAGTGGAATGTGTCACTTCTCTCGTGTGCACAACTCCGTTTAATTATAATTATAAATATAAATGAATGATATGAGATTGATCCACATTACCAACTACATACAAATTATAGAAGAAATAAGTTAATTGAACATCCTTTCTTAATTTGCAATCAAGTAAACATTTTGTACTAAAATATACATTTAAACTTAGTTGTAACGAGGAAACTTTATTTCTCTACGAAAATATTCATTATAATGAAGCTACTTTTATTTTTAAGTACCATTCACGGCTTTGAAAATAAAATGTAATAATTATTGTTTCTTAAATAAAAAATTGGATGAAGGTGAATTGTGTATTGGTACGAATTTGTGGGATGTTTGGAGATATTAATTATTTTGAATTTAAATTTGTGATTTTTAAGAGGGAAATATATAATTTTAATTATAAAGATCACTCAAATTTATATGAAATAATTAATTACTCCTTCTTTTCTTATTTAAAATTTAAAACATGTTAATGGGATAAATTTAAAAAATATTTTTAATTTTTTATATTATTATTTCTTATATTAAAACATTAATTTCAAGCTCCAAACAATTGAAGTATTAAGCAAGTTAATAATGATTATTGAAGCGTTAAAAGGTACTATCATTGTTTCTTGATTATGGAAATATGTATGGGTTATTCAAAATGGAAGATATAATATGAAAAGGGGTTGTAGTTCACTAGTGAGACAATCACTCACATAAGAGACTATTCTATTCACTAGGCCAACAATACAAATTCCTAAAATATAGGATCTAACAACTGATGAAAAACTATTAGGAAAACAACTCAAACAAACATAATGAGTTCTATTATTGCTAGAATCTTCTAGTTTTCTCCATTATTATTCTAATACTCCCCCCTTAATGGAGAAATGTGTTTTCTGCCACACCCAATTGATTCCTACATACTTCAAAATTTTCTTTTCCAAGAGGCTTTGTAAAGTCATCAGCCACATTTTCATTAGTATTACAATAGACTAAATCGATTTCCTTGGACTGCATGTTTTCCTTAACAAAATGATAATGTGTCTCAATATGTTTTCATCTTTCACGGTACACATGATTGTTGGCTAGTTTGATGGTGCTTTGATTCTCACACTTAATAATTGTTGGGGTTTTCTATACTTCTCCCGCATCTTCAAGAACTCACCTCAACCAAACTGCTTCACATGTATCATTGTGAAAATCTTTGTACTTAGCTTTAGTTGATGAAAAATAAATAATTGGTTGTTTCTTACCACAACATGCCACAATCCCAGATCCAAGGATGAATTCATATCCCGAAGTTTATTTTCTATCATCGGGATTTATGGTCCAATCTGAATCGTACTAGCCTTCCAACCCAACAACAAAATCATCAACATATTTAATATGAAGTTAACAATTCCTTTTAGATATCAAAGTGTTGGTGAAGTTGTCATTGATAGAAAAGGGTGATGAAAAACAGTCATTTGATGCATGCACAGTTGAAGTTGATGGCATGCTTGTGTTCATGCAGGTGTTTTAATGCCCATTGTGATGCTTTAGTTTTTATGCTTGCAGAGCAACAAGGTATGTTGCAAAGGGTGTTCAAGTACTTGATTGAAGCTCTTATGTTGCTAAAGAAAATAAGCACTTATGTTGTTTGCACATGTTATGTAATTAGTTGAGCTTGTTATGCTTACTTGATAGAGATTTGGTCACCATATGCTTATTATTCTTGTTTGACAAAGGCGTGGGCACCATTTGTTTGTGAGGATGTTTTGTGATGCTAAGGCATGTTGTGATGCTGAGGTATGTTGCAATGTGAATACAAAATGCAAAGTTACATGGTCTTGGCATTATGTTGGTGTTTTTAATCATTATAGGTGGTTGGAAATCATATCTGGGGAGCATTCATTTTGTTTTAATATTCAAAATATGAAAAGATGTGAAACAAATTGGTGGAATGCAAAGAATAAAGATTGTTCACTTCATATTCTTGTGTCGAATACTAATAACCAACAAAGTTTGTTTATAAAATATGTGATTTTGGAAGGCTGAAAAGTTAGAGAGTATGTGGAAGAGTTGATTTGTTGTGAGTCCTTGTTCGTGAGTTACTTGGAACAAAGAGACAGAGTTAGAGGAGTGGATTTGAAGCAAATTTGAGGAGAAGAGAAAAAGACATAGATGGAAGTATGCTGAATTATAATCTATGTAAACCAACACATTGTTTCTTGTCTGTATAAGGGGATTTTTACTCTCCTTTCATGTTGTGGCCTGAAAAAGAACAGGTTGGAGCATGTTGAAGTGGAAGTAGGAGCTACCAAGCAAGTTGTATCTTGCAAAACAAAATGAAGTAGCAACCTCCTATAGGTTGTAGCCTACAGAAAATTAATGTAAGAGGGAGTAGAAACTTCCCAACAATTTGTAGCTTACAAAATAAAAGAGATTTTGCAGCCTCCAAAAGCTGATGTAATAAAAGAAGTAGGAATTTCCGTTTACATCACAACAACAACAAAATGTGTCATTTCCTCCCTTTCTGGGTTTCCACTTATATCTAGCATCCACATGTGTTGATTTTGTGTGTTGATGTCTATGTTGTAGTTTACATGTTACATGTTTATATATTAAATATTTTTTTCATATGATGTATTGTTGGTCATTTAATAGTTCAGTTAACCCTTGAAAACAAAAGTAAAAGTTGTCCATGAACGCACTAAAATGATTCACCCTCCCTCATTTTAGTCAAGCTTCCAAAAATTCGTATCAGAGTTGGTTCCTTTTATGTCAGCTTAATCAATGGAAGGTAGATGTGGTTAAGCCATGGACTATCAGAGTCTGCCTATGCCTAGTACTACATACTTTCATGGCTGGATATAGAAGGTAAAAGTTGAACTAATAGGTTATGGAACTAATTTATGGAATCTAATATGTGATGGATACTATAAAGATTTTATAGACCCCCACCCCACATTTACCCAATTTCACTAGTATGCCAGGGTAAACATGAGACAAATAGTTACTGTGAGATAACCCAACCTCTAAGCTTCATTTATGGAAGTGAGGCCAACAAATCAGACTTATTGACCACAAGTTGATATCCTACAGGGCTTATAGGACATTCAGGGGCCAAATAACCACCCCAGTTGACCAACCCTTGAGTTGGACTAATTTTTCAATGATTTAGACTCTCAACCACATGCACAAGCCTGCATGAGTGCAGTTGTGATCGTCTAATTGCATGCAAAATCCTACCTGAGTGCAGTTGTAACCCAAAATCCTCAGTTCACAGGTGTAGTCCTAAGATTTCAGCCACAGTTCTAGGTCTACCTCCAGACTGCTACCCAGAACTTTCTGAGACTTTCCAGAATGATAAATGACTTCAAGACAATGATAATCATACAAAACCTGAACAATGACTTGATATAACCAGACCTAACCATGACAGTTATTTCATCAAACATATGGTGAACATGTAATCTACAGGTCATGAATGCATACTTGAAAATATGAGTCTGAAAGTTATATGAGAATCACCAAGAAGGTATAATGCCCTCCCATAATAGCTGCAATAACACTTGTTAGCCCATTAATTTATTAACCATCAAATACTTATCAAACCCTGAACAAATCCATAGCTAGAGAACATTACATATCCATGCTTATAACCAACATATAACCAAATCATTAATCATGAAATAATAACCATCAAATCACTATAACAAAAAGTACAAGTGCTCATATATTGCAATAGGAAAATAACTCTTATTAACTTATGCAAAATCCAACCAAGTTAGGGATTTCCACCTACCACCCGACCATAGATTAGGTTGAACCAAATCTTTCTTTTAGCCAATCACCCCATGCCATATTCTAAGCATGAATGTGGGATATCAAGACATAAACAACCAAGGATTCTTGGATATTAAACCACCTACACCCTCAGGCTACCGTGATCCCACCAAAACCAATCAAGAGATCACTAAGCCCAAAACAAACTTGGATGCCTCAAAATTTCTTCACCATTACCTTGAGAAATTTTCCTATCTCCTCCCACCTATTGAGGGATTCCCAAAGATTAAACCACCTCCACACCCAACCCTTAGGAATTTTCCTGAGGCCACCTCACCCGGTTCCAAAACCTTCTGACAATCCAAAGCTCAATCAAGAAAAGAATCCCATCGCTCCATGGCTATCCAGAAATGGAAAGGCAAGGTTGAAACCATTGTCACATGAGGAAAAACCCATGCCAATGACAAAAAAAGAAACAAGTAAACAAATGCATGTACCATGCATTCACAAACTAGCTAGGAAATCACACATGCAACATGTTACCTGCAAATCCTCCTATTGAACCTGCTTGATCCAACCTTCCTTGCTTGTCCTTTCCTTTCCTTGTCGTTCCTTTGCCTTCCTTTACTTTCCTTGTCCAATGCTAGTGTGCTTGAAGAATTCTCTAAGAGTGAATTAGTATGAGAGAATAGAGAGAGATCCAAAACTGAACTAACGAAAGTTGAAACTAACAAAAAACTGTGAACTGATCCTCAGAAGCCTTTTATCATTGAGACCTCTATTTTCTTCATTTTCCTCTATTTTCCTCCAATTTCTCATACACATATGTAATCTTTCATCTACCTTTTCTCCTATTTTCCTTTATTCTCATACATAAATGCCAATTAATGCCTCTTTTCCTTTTCCAATTCCTTTGCTAATTTCCTTAGCCATTATAACCCAAAAGTGACACCCATTAGGATATTTTTCCCAACATTTATCTTGGAATACATGTCCCATGACTTTGGTCTTATTTTGTCTTGATCGACTTTATTACATGAAATTTTAACCCGGGTCTGTTACAAACCCCTACTCCTTGGGGGAACACCGTCCTTGGTGTTCTATGACACCTATAACCAACAAGGCCATTGAAAACCAAAACATACTACCCATGGAGATTTATAACTTAGTTTGATGCAATATTTACAATGAACAACCTGCTAAAAAGAAGAACCAACATGACAACCATACCACTTATTGGAGCTTTATAACACAACTCATTGCTATATTTACAATAACAAGCATACATAGATATGTATATATATCAAAACTAATTTTCCTCAATCGAAAAACAATGAAGGGTACAAAGCCCGCATTTGATCAATCATCTCCCATGTAGCTTCATCGAGCCCAAAGTTCTTCCATTGCACTTTACCTTGCTCGATTGCTCAGTTTCAGAGCACGAGTTGTTTCCATTGCAATATGCACTAAGCTTCCAGCTAGAATTATCCTTTTGGTTCCACCTACAATGCACACCATTCAATCACATGATTAACAATATTCACATATCTTTTAAGTAATGAAACATGGAGAACATCATGGACTTTCACTGTTGGTGGTAGTGCAAGTATGTAGGCCACTGGTATAATCAGGATCTCAAAAGGCTTGCAATATTGAGGTGCCAACTTGACAGATGACCCAATCCTCAAGGAGCTCTTCTTGGGATTAATGTGAATGTACACATGTTCCCGAACCTGAAACTATTCAAAATGATGTCTGAAACAACAATTCTTTCAAGCAATCAATTTTCTAATGACCTAATTGACAAGAACAAAGCAAAAGCCAAACAATTTATTATCAAAGGAAATCAAAACCAAAAGAAAACAAGATGAAGGCTTTTCAAAGACCGAGGAACACTCAAGGACACAAGGAGAACTAGATGGAACAAAGCAAATCAGAGAGCAAAGCACAAAATGGAAATTTTTGCATCAAATAGGGGTCAGTGCAGGTGCTAAAAGGAAACCTGTTTTTTGCAGCGTAGGTGCAGAGAGGGCTAGGGAGCGCTACAACGCTTTGTCTCTAAACTAGGGGGAGCACTGCAACTCTCTGTCACCAGACCAAGGGGAGCGCTAATCAAGATTAGGACAAGTTCCGACACAAAATACCAAATCAAGCTCAATGAAAGGTCTTGTTATACAGTATTTTGTTACACTCCCAGTCTCATATCCTAAGTGTCTCACTTTGTGTCATCAATGTCGCAAAGTGACTAAAGCTATAAAAAACAATGTATTCACCATGAAACATGTTCAAAAGCATCCTTGAAGGAAGGAGAAGACTTGCCTTGAATAAATTTGAAAAAACTTGTCCAAAACCTTGTTTTGCAAGCCTAACGCTACTTTTAGTAGGAAAACCTGCGCTGGTAACCTTTTGTCTAACTAGTGACTAGCATTAGCAATGCGCCTTTTGATAGGAAAATCTAAGCTGGCCCTCTTTACGTAGTTTTTCCTAAAATGGAGGAGAAGCTTCTCCTACTAGAAGTCTCGAGAACGATGAGCTAGTTGTAGTTGAATTAGGATTAGAGCAATACCTCCCATTCCTGGTTATTGATCCTACTTTCATGGATCTTCCCCTTGAAATGTGGAACCTCTCCATCCTTTTATGGATCCTCAACTCCCTCTCCTTCCCTATAAATCACACCCCTACCATCTAATTTTGGTTAGTTGTTGGTTGGCTATTGCTTGGTTTCCTTCCTATGTTGAAACTATGCCCAAATCATGCCCATCTTTCTAAGGAGAAAGGAGTGCTTGAAGGTCTTGGTTAGGACTTGGAAACTCATCCAAAGGAGGCTTCTAACATCAAGGATTAAGTGGTTGTATGCTTCCCTTACTTTCTATTAATAATACCTTATGTGTTTGATTTCCATAAGTGTGTAAATCATTACTCATTTAGTGTGATAGTCTTGATCTATCACATAGTTTATGTTAGAATGGATTTTTTTATGTATGCGTTTGTCACCTCTATTTGATCTTCCTTGCAAGTATTCATCCATAATGGCGTAAATAGGATGGAACTTGGAAGCAAGAAAATCAAAGACGACATCAACGGGTGTTAGCATCAGAGTGGGGTAGGTCATATATCCTCCTTTGTATTTTATGATATAAACTAGGAAAGTTTGCACATATTTGTCTAGTTTGTTGCTAGATCCTCCCATAGGACTAGAGGGATCGTTTTTGTCAGCAGAAAGGATTACATACACAACAAAATGGTGACTCCACTAGGGATTTACAACCCTTCAAACCTCATTTTTATGTTTGGTCTTTTTTATTAGTTTGACCAACCTCCTTTTGATATGTGATTTAGGGTCATTTTGGGTCTGCATTCTGCGTAGTACATTCTTTAGAGTGTCAAGTCTATATCTCTCCTTGGATTTCTCCTCATTTTCCTAATTCTTTCTCACTCGATGCACTTTTTGTAAGAAACAATCACGTTGTCAACACTGATCTTTCTCATTATAGTCACATTGAAGACCCTGTTAGCACGGATTTTGACCATAAAAGTAGCGTTGATTTACCTTATCAGCGTGGATTTTTACCATAAAAGTATCGTTGATCACAAAAATGAGATTTTTTAAGGGTTTTTATCAGAAAGGTCTAGTGTGTCTTGATCTCTGGAGTGTTCTCCTGCGCTGTGTGAATAGAATTTTCCATTATTTTTTTTTATTTCTTATTGGTTTGTAAAAACCCATCCCATTGTTTGAAGTAGTGAAAGTGAATATTGGTTGAGTCTTTAGTTATTGCGTCAATTGAATTTACTGTTTATTGCTTGTATGTGTGGAAGGAATATTGATTTCTTGTTGATTAAAGCATTATTAGTTCTTTTGAGAACCATAAAAGAAATCATTTTTTCATTCGCTTAGCTTTCATCTCAAAGTTTACTTTTTGAATTGCATTAGATTACATTGCATTGAAAAGCCATTTTTGGGATTATTGTTGAGCATAGATTACATTGCTTAGTGTTGAAAGCTGAAAAGTACATTTCCATGCATTAAGAAGAAAAGTAAAAAAAAATATCATTTTAGTTTTGGTAGGAGAATTGGAATAGTGAAAGCGAAAATTCTAGGTAGGAAGCTTTGTTTGTTGCATACTTGATTATTGCATCAATGTTTGCATTTTTTCCCTACACTAGATAGCTTTCATCAAAATGATTTTTTCTCATATTAGTTGCATCATAGGTGTGTTCAGGTGACATCGATCTTTGAGCCTTAAAACTGAAACTTAATCCAAGATCAACGTTAAAATTTACCTCAATTAATCTAAGGAGCATTTGGAACATTAACGAAAATATTTAGAGGTCTAGGCTAGAGATGTGTTTTGGCATCATTAAACATAGGAACTATCTCTATTTTCCAATGTTGTATCCCGAGGGTGAAATCATGTTCCACGTATGAAAGTGTATAGGACCGTTCTCCAGTACTTTCAAAAATATCAGAGGTGCTCCACACATGGTAAGTATATGGGAACGCTCTCATCAAATGATTACACTTTAGACATCACTACTACATACCGCACTCCCATGTATCGTCGCATATATTTTAGGAGTACCCAATAGGTTGTTATCCCTCCATAGGTAACTGAGTTTGTCGCCTTGTATACTTTGATACAATGAACACAACATTTAGGGATATTGGTTGTAATACGTTAAGTCCTTAGTTCGCCAAGGTGTATATTGCAGTTCACGGTTGCTTGGTAAACCTTTATGCCTAGTTACCCCTTTTTGATTTATTTTTGTTAAGTTCTAAAATCAATTAATTGACCACAAAAAAACATCCTTCCTATGGAAATACTCCTTAGTATATCTTAGGTTGAGACTAATGGCAACAGTTCCCGAGTTCACCAACCAAGGAAACCCCTCTAACGGGAATCCTGGTCCTTCTCCTTCTTTTGGAAATGTTGGTGCTCCCTATATGGAAATGTTTTCCCTTCCTGGGTTTACCACTGGTTTACCAGTTTGGTTATTCTCGACCCCTATGGTTCTGAATGTCCAAAATTCTCCTCAATCGTGCTCTCCTTAGCCTGAATAGTATCAACCTTTGGTTGAGCCTAAAGTTGACTCTTTTCCTTCTTCGCCTATTCGGTCTTCTTCCTCTTCTTCCTCTTCATCTAGTGAAAGCCTGCAAGCTAGTAACTAAGTGGATAAGAAGAATAAGAAAAGGAAGATTAAGAAGAAGAAAAATAAGCAAAGGGCCAACCAAGTGACCATTGCTACAGATGCAACTGATGTTGGAAAATCTTCCAGTCAACCTCATAAAGTGAAATTCCCTTGCAAGCTTTGTAAGGGTGACCACCTTCTTAGAGATTGTCCTGGTATTCCCAAGGTATTAGAAGTGTGGTCCACAAGCTCACATCAGCCTCTCGAGATCATGCTAGTGATAAACCCTTAACTAGTGATAGCAAAGTCCATGGGAAAAAGGGTAGAGTCAAATTTACCTATAAGTTATGTGAAGGAAATCATCTTATTCACCTTTGTCATAATTAATATTAATGATATTTAAAATATGATAATTTAGTGAATTATAGAGATAGGAGTGTTTATTTTGGAATAGGGCTTCCACAATTTTAATTTAATTATCAATAATTATTAGGTCGATTGTAGGGATTTAACCTCCAAGAAACATTCTAGAATATTCATAGTAGTATACATAAATCAAATGTTGAGTATTTTATCTTCACAGTAGTTATGTCATTTTACCCTTTTAATTAAATTTATTAATTTTAAAAAATGTTATATGGACAATTGTGGTGTTAAATAAGTTATGGTTTTTTGGGCATGTGGTATTAATAAGTCATGGTATGGTAGCAAATAAGAATATTATTACAAAATGGGTGTGAATCTTTATAAATAATGTCATTACATGTTTTTTTTTAAATGTATAGATGTTTAATTTATATATTGATTATTTTTATCATTAATAATAATAATAATTTTAAATAAAGTTAGCTATCTTTTATGGTTTTTTTAGTTTTATGATCCAGGTGGATATTGGTGGCCACCTGCCAAGTCCACCTGGACCCCCACCATTGTCTTTCTCAGCATTTTCAGTTTCCTTAATTGTAGCACAACTTACTATTTTTAGCAGTTTTTCGGGTCCTGAACTTCCGGAGCCGTTTTGAGGCCCTAAACGACGTTTTTTGGGGAATCCGGGGGCAACATGGGTCCATGAAATGGACCGATGTTGCCCGTTCCAACAATGATAGTGCTCGGATAGATCTTTCTAATGAGCTATTGTACGCGTCAAACGGAGATCATATGCCAAAGTTACGACCCTGGGAAGTTGATGTACCAATTTACCCCAAACGGGGCCCACAGTTTGGCGTTTCATCTCCTAGGGTTAGGTTTTGGAATTTTAAGGGTTTTCCATTGTTTCTCAACAATAAATAGGCCTTCGAGCCTCATTGTAAGACAGTTCAGAGGCATGTAGCCATCACATCTCTTCTCAGAGATAAGCTACCATCGCCCTAGCTGCTTTATTTCCGTTTCTGGTTGTAAGCATATTTCAGTATTTTCCATTAATGAAATGAAGTATTGTTTCCGCTGCATCTTTGTGTATATGGTTATCTCTGTAATTTGTTGCGTTCCTGTTTAAATCCGGATCAGTGGTATCAGAGCGGTCTGCTTTTTCTCTGTTTTTCTTTGCATGTCCCCAACAAGGTCGGGATATAAGGAGTTAGGGCTTGAACTGGTTGAACCTTTGCAAGACCAGCCTCGCAAATCCCGACGGCTTCCCATGGCGGACGAGAAGAAAGACAAGGGGGCAGGAGATCCCATCAAAATCTTGCTCGAAGAAGCCCTCGAGCGACAACGGAACGCGATGATGGACAGCTTTGCCCAGATCCTTCAGCGGCTACCCAGAAGCAACGCATCGGCTTCCAGCAGCTACTCTGGAAACGCCACACCCTTTAAGGTACAAATTAATTTTGAAATCCCCATATTCGAGGGTCAGATAGACGCAGATGCCGTAGATAAATGGTTAAATCTGTTAGAGGGTTATTTTTATGTTCATGAATTTTCGAGTCGGGAAAAGATTGTTTTTGCTCTTCTCAAAGCAGCCTCCCACGTCAAGGACTGGTGGGAAACCTACTGCGAGCAGAAGGATGAAAGTACTGGCTCACTATTTTCAGCCGCACCCACCTGGGATTCGTTCCGGGATGCCATCAAGGAGCAGCACTACCCTGTCGGAAGCTATGAGGATGAATACATAAAGTGGACCACCCTGCGGCAGGGAAGGGACCAAGACGTGCCGGAGTTCACCAATCTTTTCCATACCCTTCGCACAAAGTTGGGTATCAAGGATTCGGAGCAACATTTGGTACTCAAATACCGTGGCTGCCTGCACAAGTACATCTAGGAAGAAATACAATTCCTAAACATCCCCTCGCTCGGCGCAGCATACCGATATGCCGTCAAGGTCGAGCAGAAGTTTAAACAAAAGAAGCGATACTTTGGATCTGTGAATCCAAAGCAGGGGAAAGGTGCCCCTAAACCACAGAACAAAGGACAAAGCCAAGGCGGGACAGCCCAAGACAACCAGCCGAAGCTGCAAGCAAAGAACAGCGCCGCGAAGCCGAGAAAGGACACTGGAAAATGGTGCGAGTTCCATAAGAGCTCCACTCACAACACAAGTGAGTGTCAGGCCAAGCAGTCACTGGTGGCTGAGCTAAAGGTTTCAGAATCATATGCATGTTCCGACTCTAAGTCAGAACCCGATAAGGGGTATGAAAAAGGGAAGCAAATCATTGATGCGGATCCCAGCGCCACTGTTGCTACCGCAAAGATCCAGAAAAATGAACCCGAAGATCCAGAGGAGGAGGAGCGTCTCTTCCACTCCCAGATGTGGGTAAAGGGCTCCCCGATACAGTTCATTGTTGATAGCGGGAGTCAAAAGAACCTCATTTCGGCAAAGGTCATGAAGCGGTTGGGCTTACCAACCACAACACATCCACAACCATACACCATTGGGTGGCTTCACCAAGGACGAGATCTTCGCGTGAGCCAGCAGTGTCGCCTTCCATACAACATCAAGCCCTTCACGGATGAGGTATTGTGTGACATTGCTCCCCTTGAAGTTTGTGATGTATTACTAGGACAACCATACTTGTGGAAGCGACATGCTGTGTATGAATCAAGGCCCCGTGCTGTTATTATTACATTGGGAAATAAGTTGTTCAGGATACCAGAGGTAGCACCACCTGCCGCCATCTCTTTGATTACTGCAAAACAATGCAGTAAGATCATTTCCAAAACCAGGAAATTTTTTTTCCTGATGATACGCCCTCAAGGAAAGAAGAAGACAGTGGCCGCGGCCTCCAAACGGGGTCCCTCTGCACGACAACTACAGATGGACAAGGTTGTGGAGGAGTACGAGGACATCTTCACCTCCCCGGTAGGGGTTCCTCTGCACTGTCAAGTCAAGCACTCCATCGATCTGACCCCAGGTGCGCCACTACCCAATGGACCAATTTATCGGCGCTCCGTTCTGGAGAACGATGAAATCAAGAGGCAGATTCAGGAGCTCCTGCAGAAAGGTCACATCCGTCCGAGTTCATCGCCCTGTGGGAGCCCGATCGTGTTGGTACAGAAGAAGGATGGGACGTAGAGACTCTGTATTGACTATCGGGCGCTGAAGAAGCCACTGCTAAACTCTTCTTTGAACGAGTGTGGGTGCACTTTGGGATCCCACAGTCTATCATCTCAGATCGGGACAATCGGTTTCTCAGCATATTTTGGTCCAGTCTCTGGTCAATGCTGGACACCAAACTCACGAAGTCCACAACCTTCCATCCTCAAACTGATGGCCAGAAAGAGGTTGTCAACATGATGATTGTGCACATTCTGCGCATGTATAACTCAAAGCATCCACGCACATGGGACGAGAGCCTCCCCTATGTTCAGCACAGCTACAACCGAGCTCTTCACAGCTCCACTGGCCATAGCCCTTTTCAGGTGGGTTTGGGATTCCAGCCATTATGCCCCATTGATGTGGCCATGCCACTTGCAGCTACTCACATGAATTCAGCTCATGTCCAGTCCGAAACAGATAAGGCCACCAGCTTCATTGAGCGCATCCAACATATTCGCCAGCAGGTCCATGACATTCTTAAGAAATCAAATGCTAAGTACAAGCAGCGACATGATCAACACCGGGTGCCACACAAGTTTCAGGTGGGCGACAAAGTCTGGTTGCATTTGCAAAAGGAACGCCTTAATGGAGCCTATCGGAAATTGAGACCACTCCGATATGGTCCTTACACCATTACTAAGGCTATGGGAGACAATGCATTTGAGCTCAGCATTCCCCCATTCCTTGGCCTGCACCCAGTGTTCAATGTGGACCGCCTTCGGCCATACTTTCCACCATTGCTAGACACATCCGACATTGCAGAACAACTCAAACCCACAGAATTAAATCCAGATTGCATGGAACAAGCTGCAACTGATCGGATCATGGACACACAGATCAAGAACACTCGCCAACAAAATATCCAACTGTATCGAGTTGTCAAAGCAGGCCAACTCCTTCAGCAGGGCAAGTGGCTCACCAGGGAACAAGTTCAGCAGAATTTTCCTCATCTCATGGAGGAGCTCAACGCAATGGGGACCATTGCTTCCTAAGGGGGGAGGAATGATCCAGGTGGATATTGGTGGCCACCTGCCAAGTCCACCTGGACCCCCACCATTGTCTTTCTCAGCATTTTCAGTTTCCTTAATTGTATCACAACTTGCTATTTTTAGCAGTTTTTCGGGTCCTGAACTTCCGGAGCCGTTTTGAGGCCCTAAACGACGTTTTTTGGGGAATCCGGGGGCAACATGGGTCCATGTAATGGACCGATGTTGCATGGACCGATGTTGCCCGTTCCAACAATGATAGTGCTCGGATAGATCTTTCTAATGAGCTATTGTACGCGTCAAACGGAGATCATATGCCAAAGTTACGACCCCGGGAAGTTGATGTACCAATTTACCCCAAACGGGGCCCACAGTTTGGTGTTTCATCTCCTAGGGTTAGGTTTTGGAATGTTAAGGGTTTTCCATTGTTTCTCAACAATAAATAGGCCTTTGAGCCTCATTGTAAGACAGTTCAGAGGCATGTAGCCATCACATCTCTTCTCAGAGATAAGCTATCATCGCCCTAGCTGGTTTATTTCCATTTCTGGTTGTAAGCATATTTCAGTGTTTTCCATTAATGAAATGAAGTATTATTTCCGCTGCATCTTTGTGTATATGGTTATCTCTGTAATTTGTTGCGTTCCTGTTTAAATCTGGATCATTTTAGCTCTTGGGGATGTATGGTAAAGTGTTTTGATAATTATTATGGTTTGATGTATTTACCATCCATTTAATTTATATGACTATGCTACTTTTATTTTTATTTTTAATCTCATAAATGTACTATAAAATTATATATTGATGCCTCAACACATCAACTTCCATTTCATCCATTATGGCATAGATACATTTTCCGTTCATATACAAGTAAAAACATGATAAGAGCCATACATAACTACTATCATAAAACATTTACATAACCAACATAATATCAGTAGAAGTGCCAATGAAATCACAACCTTATAAACCACATATAATCCAGTATAATACTCATAGAAATACAAGAATAAATAACCTCATATTGATGATGCAATATCCAAACTCGGGATGGGACTTCCACGTTCCACCCTACCATAGAATGGTTGAGCCAAATCTCTCTTCAACCATTTACCCCAATGCCATATTCTAAGCATGAATGTGGGATCTCATAAACACATCAATCCAAAACCATCCAGGGCTTCCAAAGGCCATCCACCTCAATCCATCAAACAATGATTCCACCTCATGGTTGGACATCACAAAACCATCATCAGATGGGTCTCTATCTCAGTCATCCTGGGCTCTAGAGAATTTGTTCCAACCAAGTATCCAGGACTAGTAACTCAACCCACAAATGTCGTTGGGCTCCAGAGCGTTTGTCCAACCAAGGCTCCAGGACTAGTAACACAACCCACCAAGGGCTCCAGAGGATTTGTCCAACCAAGGCTACGAGACTAGTAACTCAACCCAAGCAGTTGCAGGGCTCCAGAGCATTTGTCCAACCAAGGCTCTAGGAACTAGTAACTCAACCCAAGCTAAGGAAACATGAGAACCAACAAAAAACAAACAAGGAAATACGCCCACAATCTCCATGGCTATCCAAGAAATGAAAAGGCTAGGAAATCCACTGTCAATCCAGGGAATCCTCCATGCCAGTGACAGATCATGGCCAATAATCCACATGCATATGCCATGCATGCCAAAACTAGTGAGGAAAACATACGTGCAACTCAGTACCTACAATCAAATCCTATTGTAGTTGCTGATCCGATGTCCTCTTGCGCTTTCCTTCTCTTCCTTTGCCTTCTTGCTCCAAAAATCCAAGTATGCCACACCCTCCAAGAGTGCTCCAAGAAAAATCTTAAGTATCCAAGAGCACGAGAGAGAGAGAGAATAATGAGAGAGCTCCAACACTGGAAAAAGGTTAGCAAAAGATTTACAACTGATCCTCATAAACCTTTTTTATGAATGAAGCCTCTATTTTCTTCATTTTCCATTATTTTTCCTTCAATTTCCTCCTCACATGCAACTTGTGAGGAATAATGAGAGAGAGAGAATAATAAGAGAGCTCCAACATTGAACTGAAAAAAGGTTAGCAAAATCTTGCCAACTAAACCTCAAAAGTCTTTTTATGAATTAGGCCTCTATTTTCTTCATTTTCCATGATTTTCCTTCAATTTCCTCCTCACATGCAATCTGTGACCTTTCACCTCCCTTTTCTCCTAATTTCCATTATTTTCATAAATAAATGTGTCAAAAATGTCATTTTTCCTTTCCAAAGCCTTAACCATTGCATTCAACTTGGAATAAGTGTCCCATCAACCATGGTTATTATTTTTCCTTTATTAATTTTTATTACATGGAATTTTCACGAGGGTTGTTACAAGTTTGAGGGCAATATGTAGTTCTCATATTCAACTATGTACCTTGAAGTTTAAATAGTTCATGCCAAAATTTGCTAGTGAACGTGGGATCATAATACAAGATAATGGAGGTGGGCTAACTACGTGACTTAAAGATATAATAAGTTAAGGCCTGAGCAACTAAGGAAGGAGTGAAAGGATGATCTAGGGCATACAATGAACATCTTTTGAAAGATGGTCAACTACCACCAGGACGATTGAGTTTTTGCCCAGTTTTGGGAGTCTTGTGATCATTAGAGAAATTTTGAGGTCTAAAATGGGCCTCCTAAGGAATATCATAAAATAATAGTGGAAAAATAAAATAAGATTAGACTACATCATCAAATTTTAGAGGAAAAAAGAAAAAAAACATGTTTTTCAAATCGTATTTTCAACTTATCTCCCAATAATTTTACTCAATTTTTTTAGCGGGAGCACTCATTGGATGTGGAATTTAATTTTTCATCCAAGGAGTACCCATGTTGTATACTTTCGATAAACCTTTCTACATGAAGAATTAGAAATACATGAAAAAACATGATTGCAATCACATTTTTCATGTACTTCTCATTTTTCATGTATCATGGTCCATAAAAAATATGCAACATGGGTACTCCTTGGATGAAGAATTAAATTCCACATCCAATAAGTGCTGCTGCTCAAAATTTGAGTAAAATTGTAGGGAGATAAGTTGAAAAAAAAATTATTTTATTTTTATTTTTTTACTCCAAAAATGGTGAATCACCCCCATGGTTGACATCATCATCTTGAATCCTATTGGTTCTTATAAAGTTTATTTTGTTTGTACATATTTGTTTTAAGGCCCATTTAGATCTCAAAATATCTCTAATGAAAATCCACTGAAATGTCTTTCCAAATATGTTTTTGGATTGATAAAGGTTGCAATGTACATGGTGTTTTCACTATCTCTCCCTCATTTCTTTGGAAACCATCACAATATGTATGAAATCCTATATATTTATTTTCATGCCTTCCTAAAAGAATGAATATTTAGTTCTTTCATATGTTTTATCAAAACTAGAGTGAGCTATTATTAGTGATGAATATAGCTCCTCTAATATTCATTATTTTAGGGTTGAATCTTTTGGTAAAACAATGCACTCTTTATACAACAACGTATCTTGTTTCTATCTATAACTTTAGGTGAGCTGGAATCTATCTAAATTCATTGGATGATTTTGCTTAAAATATTGTTTTCCAACCATTCCCTCTAGCTTTCCTCAAGCCATCCTAGACTTCGTAATGGTAAGGAAAGGACTCACCCATACTCCACAAATTTTTACTGGCCTACATGATTCAGAGATGCTCATGCATACACCTGCAAATGTCTGGTCCGTGAGAGGTGTCCCGACAGAAGCAAGAAATTAGTTGCCCCGTTGCAACCCATTGCAGTGGAAGAACATTTTCAATAGTGGGGCTTGGATACTATTGGAAAAATATTTCTGCATTAGTCAAAAAAGCACCATCATATTCTCAATGCTACAGATTATTTCACGGGGTGGGCAAAAGAAATTCCACTCAAACAGGTGAATGATCAAGAAGTCATAAATTTCCTTCAAAAAAACATCATTTCCAGGTTCGACATTCCTACTTCACTTGTTTTCGACAATGCAACATACTTTTCATCGCTAAGACTTTACGATTTTTCATTTGAAAATGGTATTATATTGAAAAATTCAACTAACTATTATCCACAGGGGAATTGTCTTTCTAAATCCACAAATAAGAACCTAATCCTTATCATCAAAAAGACCATATTCTCTTAGCAACAAAATTGGGACTATGCTTTGGTAAATGATTTATGGGCTGACCGAGTCACACCAAAGCCCCCTCTGAACACCTCCCCTTAATTCCTAGTATATGGAAAATAATCCATCCTCCTACCCAACATCTAAACTTTCACAAGAAACCCAAGGTAAGCCATGCTTATTAATGCAGCGTACGATGGACACCCTTCATAAATTATAGGAAGAAAGGTTGAAACGGAAAGAAAAAATTTCACTCCATCAGAATCGTATCAAGAGATGGTTCGACAAGAAGTTTGTAGGGAAGAACAACTTCAATGTGGGTGACTTAGTCTTAAAGTGGGACAAAGAACATGAGGACAAAGGAAAACACACTAAGTTTCAATCCCTGTGGATTGAGCCATTCACTATACACGAAAAGCTTGTCTAGCACACAATCACTCGACGAGAAGATTGACTCTCTCCCTGTTAATGGCCAAGACATGAAACACTACTTTCAATAGGGTTGTGCCCTACATTGTGTACATAGTCTTTCTTTTCTTGTTGGTTTGAGTTTTGTTTTGTTTTATTCATATGAATAAGTGGTGGCCATGAACATGTTAAGGCTTCTTAGTATGTTTGTGGTCGAACTCTAAAGAGTCTTGTGACACTTCAACGTTCAGCTAACCTTTTGTCCATCTTCCTTGTGTTGGTTATATCTTTTGGCCGATGAAGTTGCGACGGAAAATCAAATCCATTTGTAAGGAGAGTTTTTGTCCAACCATGAACCCATGTCTATTCCGGAAACCCAATGCCTACACTCAGTCTTTATGTTTCGATTTTTTCATGTTTGTCCAATTAGTAGAAGCAAAGAAGTAGAAAAATCTAAACGAACAACCCTAAATCATAGATCTTTATATGCTTCTTTGAATGAACAACCTCTTCTGATCTCAATAAGTTGGGATCCCTCTTCCACCCCAAAATAAATAAGTGTCGATTCACAGTCCTATTAAAATAGATAAATAAAGGCGAAAGAAGAGAACGGCTTCTTGTGCAAAGAGGTGAAGCAAGCAACTCCACTAGGGTATTGTCCAGGCTCGCTGGTAGAAGAGCAACGTTTTTGTTCCTTCATGGCTCTGCTTGGGCACTGTCCAGGCCTAGTGGTAGTGGAGCAACACCAGAGATGAAAAATTATACTCTGAAAATCTTAAGCTCGCGGGCTACACTAACCTTCCCAGATCGAAACATTGTGATATCACTAAATATTATGTTGTGTTCAATTGAGAAGGAATACGAGGGGCTGTGTCTATTGATGGGATAAGTGGGAAGACAAAAGTAATCTGCACAATGAACCTATACTCCCTAAAGAAACAAGGCCCTGCATAAAAGAAGTTAACCGAGATAGAGAAGTTGGAATTCAACTAGTGTATCCCCAAGCGTTGTAGCTACTACAACACCCTTCAAAATTTTGGCTTACACTCAATTTTGGAGCCTTCCTTGGTCTTATACATTGTTTTCGCAAACACCAAAGCTTATTTCATGAGATTTATTGAAGTATTTTTTTCCCTTTTGCATGTTAGGTAAACTGTTATCTTTTGGCATGTTTGGTTGTCACACAATGTGTAGAATCTTATTCTGTTGGTTTCAAGGGTCTATGTTTTTGTATATGATTTGTTCTAACTATGTAAACATTCATCACACTTATTCACAAAGTTCTCAGAATTATCGCACAAGTGTCGTCACAGTCATCCCAATGTCTATCTTAAGCGTCACACTCATCATAGATGGCCGTAGAGTGGTCACACGGAGGGAAATGCATTGTTCACGTGTCATGGGTGATCTATGTTGTTGTGTCTTCAAGTATTCTAAGTGTGAGATCACAGTCAAAGTCTTATCACTGTTCACATCAGTCTAACCGGTCTTACACTTAGCATTTCTAAGAAGGCTTCCCGACTAACTTGGTCTCACCTGGCATCCCTGAACTGCGCGCTATGCAGTTCCAAACCTCTATCTAAGACATTACCCTTTGACACTGTGTAGTGTGCAGTTCCTTTCTCCCAGGACTGCTACACTGCACAATTCTTGTGCTTAAGCTCCAACCTTGATCTCCAGAATTGTGCAATCATTCCTACCAACCTAGCCTTCATTGCGCATTGCAAAATCACAAGCCTCAAGCTCATCCTTTCAGCCTCTGAACTGCGCAATTGTGTAGTAGCCCTTCCTCTCCCTTATCTCTGAAAACTGCGCAGTGTTTCCTCTCAGTGCTCATCCCCTTAGCTTGTCCCATTAGCTTCCAAAACTGTGCAGTCTTATTCTCCATTGATGCCTGCAATGTGCAGTCTCAGGGCTTAAGATTTCCCCCTGGCTGCTGGAACTATGCATTGCGCAGTCACTGAACCCTGTTTCCCGACCTGTCACATGGTTTCAGCTCAGTTAATGGATCAAAGTGCACTATCTTAGACTAGGGGGTTTTCAAGATGAGGTCATCTCGTTATGAGTGAATTCTATATGTAGGTACTCTATCACACCATGGCAAGATGATGAAGAAGGAGAAGAAGGAGGGAAGCTTGCTAAAAGGCACACTTGTAACTAAATACACAAGCTAATCAATCAAGAGAAGCAGAAGGGACATCAGTTTGCGACTGAAACTCAAGACTTAAGATCATTTAAGATTCCTTATCACCAAGTCATATGAAGGTGAAAAGAAGAGGTAGACACTTAGCACTTACCAGCAACATTGGCTTGACATTGCCACATCATCATGTAGTTTATGTTAGTAGTGTCATAAACTTTCACGTGTGCTAATATAGTTAAACTATTTCGATTGTTTTAGTATTTATCTTATTGAGAATGTGTTTTAATGGTTGTTATTGTTGTCCCATCCTTGTGGACTATTTCGCAGGATATTAGACAAATCTTTTTTCATTTGTTGGTTGTAAGGACCATCACATCCTCTTGGGCTATTCCACTGGATGTTAAACGAATCCTTCAAGCTCATGTGTGTCTCTTCTTGGGTGGTACTACTGCCTCTCACTAAGAGTCTCACTTTTCTCCCCTCTTCGCAGTATAATAACCTTGACACATTTACAACTGAATACTCACTAGGCACACCTTCTTGTTTTCGAAGGCACCATTGCATCCCTCTCTCTCGCTGATAGTTAGAGCCAAGGAAAATATTTAAGGATTCGGAAATCGGGCCTTTATACCAAATGGGACTCCTACACCAAACGGTGTGAGGTCTAATTGGGACTTTTTATCAGGGAGATCCCTTGAATGTTGGTGGGTCCAGCACCGTCAATGGGTACTGACTTAGGGAAAAGGAGATTGGATCCATCGACTATTAATCTTGCCCCCATCATCCCTATTCAACGACAAACCTTTTTCCAATTTCGATTTCCTTCCTAAACTTCTAGTGAAGTGGTCATTACAAGGATTGACCACTTCCATTACCAGAAGTTTAGGGAGGCAATCTAAATTGAAAAATGGTGTGAATAAGAATGATGGGTGGAAGATTAGCAGTTGTTGCATATCCTCTATTTTTCCTTGAGTTAGTGCCTTTCCCCTTCTCATTTCTTTCTTAGTGCTAGTCTCGCTTCTTTTAGATTGATTCTTGAATGGTTTTTCTTTTTCCTGATTTTCTTTTTCTGTTGTTCCTTTGATCTTTTGTTTTAATTTAGTTTCATTATCTATAAATTAATTTATACTTATACCTATAAATTAATTTATACTTATACTTATTATTATTATTGATCCCCTCCCCCCCACCCGCCCCCCTGTCCCCTCCCCCGCCGGCCAACACACACACACACACACATATATTAACAATTTGTTATTTCTTTTATTATTTTTCTTCAATATTATTATTTTTAACATTATTAAATTAGATGGCTTTCTTTTATATATTAGTGTTGGTATCAAAATAATAATAACCTTATGTGATAAGAAATCTTTTAGGAGATAATCACATTAGAGATAATTTATCGGGTTTCTAACCATCTAGTGTCTTGATGATGAACCACACTAGATGGTTAGAAACGATGAGTAAATCTTATTTAAAAGTTATTATCATCTTTACATAAATATATTTTTCAAAAATTGTGAATAAATCCTATTTAAAAGTCATTATCATCTTTATATATCCTATAAAAGAAATTATACATTTTCGTTTTACTAAATTATTAAATATATATAAAATAATAAACTCTTATCGAAGAAATTATCAATTTAATATAGTATGTGACTTGATGATGACGACTTTAGAAATAACTTATAGGAGTTTTCTTGTGGAAGACCAAATAATTACTTAAAAAGTTTTATTTAGTGGATTTTATATATTTTTTTAAATTTTAGTAATTTGAGATATATTTTGAAATGAATGTTTTTAATTTTAAATTTTAAATTGTTGTTTATTTATATTCGTAAAAAAATTAATTTATATTATTATACTAATTTTATATAGTATTTAACTTGATGTTAATTTGATGATAAATTATTGATTATTAAATATAATTTATTATTAGTGCCTTGGGTTTATTAATCTACGAGTTTATATTTTTAGGGTATGATATTATTGATAAGGTTTATAATATTAATTTTAAAGTTTAATTGGATTTATAATTTATTGGGTTTACAATATAAAATTTTTGGGTTTATTAATCTCTTGAATTTATAATATTATTAATTGGTTACATTTATAATATTAATCTCTTGGATTCTCATTATTAATTCTTTTGTTTTTTAATATTGATATCTTAGCCCACAGGGTTTTGGATTGACGGTGAATGGGTGCACTGTTAAGGCACTCCTTGCGATAGGTCACTGGTTCAAATCCCCCGTGGGTACTTAGGTTAGTCTTAACTAGAAAAAAAAAAATATTGATATCTTAGGTTTATAATATTAATAATTTATAGATTAATGATATCAATATTTATTATATTATTGATAATATTAACAATATTATCATATTATTATAATATAATAATTATTATTATAACTTATCATTATAATTATAATTCTATCTTATTTATAATATTATAATAATGATATTTTATAATTTAATTATTATTATATTATATATTTATAATATTAATATTAATATTAAGATTGAATCTATATCTTATAAAAAACCCCGTATATATTAATTATATTTAATAATATAATTATGCATGTGATGGATATAAGTCTGTATGTAATAATTATATTTAATGATGATGATGATGGTAGTTAATATCCACTGAATATAAGTCTGTATGTAATAATTATATTTAATGATGATGATGATGGTAGTTAATATCCACTGAATATAACTCTGTATGTAATAATTATATTTAATGATGATGATGATGGTAGTTAATATCCACTGAATATAAGTCTGTATGTAATAATTATATTTAATGATGATGATGGTAGTTAATATCCACCGAATATAAGTATGTATGTAATAATTATATTTAATGATGATGATGGTAGTTAATATCCACCGAATATAAGTATGTATGTAATAATTATATTTAATGATGATGATGGTAGTTAATATCCACCGAATATAAGTCTGTATGTAATAATTATATTTAATGATGATGATAGTAGTTAATATCCACTGAGATCAAATTTTGATCTATGATTGATATAAACTTATTAACTAAATTTAGTAATATAATTATGCTAATTAAATAAAATCTAATTTATTATTAGGATAAAAGGTGCTTCTTTGCCCAATAAATTCTTATCCCTGTATTGGATGTAAATATAATATCGGTGGATGTTTGAAAGGGATGGATTCGAGGATCATCTGGTCCAACTGTCAATCGCAGGCGATTTGAAAAGTCGATGGAGGAATTTTGCGCATATTGTAAAAGTGTCGGCAGAGAGCGTCCACACGAAAGACAAGACTACTGTATTAGAAAAGAACAAGTCTTGGAACAGAGCTTAGAAAACTGTGGCATTGGAAGTAAGGCAGTTCAGATTGCAGATGCCAAAGATGAGCACCTCCCTGTTTTTCGTTGCCGTGACTGCTCTTACATTAACGATATTGCAAAGATCGGAAGCCCAATGTGGTCCAAACTCCACAGTGGATTTCAAAAGAAAGAGTTTTCCTCCTGGATTTGTATTTGGCACCGCCTCCTCAGCGTTCCAGGTTTCAATCACATTTTTTATACAACTCTACCTTTTCTTGACAAGTGTGATTCTGAAGCATTGCTAAATGCTATTTTGTTTTGCAGTACGAGGGAGCAGTAAAAGAAGATGGGCGAGGAGCCAGCGTGTGGGATACATACTCCCATAAATTTGGTACTGCTTTTACTTTTCAGGGGAACACATGGTAAATTTCATCGTTTAATGTTTGATATGTAATCTGAAGTTCTGAACACCATTCTTTTTACAGGGCGTATACTGGATTTCAGCAACGCAGACACTGCAGACGACCAATATAATCGTTACAGGGTGAAGCTAACTGCAACCTGATCCAAATAAACGCCTGTTAGAAGGAATGTAGTGTTTATAATCATCATGCCGTCAATAAGTTGTGCAGGAGGATATGGAGCTTATGGTGGATTTGGGGATGGATGCCTACAGATTTTCCATCTCTTGGTCCCGAATATTCCCAAGTAAGATTATCAATACCCCTCAATCATTCTTCTTTCTTTCAGGTCTGTTAGTACTCATGGTGTTTTTATGTTATAAGCACCCTTAACTGAGAGATGAATGTTATAGATGGAAGTGGAGATATGAACCAAGCAGGAGTGGATCATTACAACAAGTTCATAGATGCGCTCCTGGAAAAGGGTATGCAATCCATTAGAAGGTTCTGATCAACTTATTCTGATGATGATTTGTAGATTCCTTTAAGCTCACCTCTTGAGAGAATGTTACAGGAATCAAGCCATATGTGACTCTGTATCATTGGGATCTTCCACAAGCGCTAGAGGATGCTTATAAGGGCTGGTTGAACTCTAATATTATGTAAAGATCCTTACTCATGACCCCCTTACAATTGAAATCTCTTTTTATAATAGATTCATGGCTATTAGCTGAGGGAGGGAATGGAATGAATAAAATCTGTTATATTGGTTGAACTTGCGAGCAGAGAGGACTATGCGAATTTTGCAGAAACATGCTTCGAGAAATTTGGGGACAGAGTAAAGAACTGGATGACATTCAATGAGCCTCACACAGTGTCCGTTCAGGGCTACGATGCAGGCCTCTTTGCTCCTGGACGATGCTCCGTTCTGTTGCACCTCTTTTGCCGCGCTGGGAATTCCGCTACGGAGCCCTATATCGTTGCTCATAACATCCTTCTTTCTCACGCCAAAACCGTAGACATTTACAGGACAAAGTATAAGGTATGTATATTCATTTCTTCTCTTTTTTTTCTGGTTATTTTCTCCATGAATCATTTGTGTACTGACATTAAGTAAGTAAGGACTGACTGGTTGCCCCAGGTTTTAACACCCCTATTCCACGATGAAATCCATCAATTTTCTATATACATACATCTTTCAGATTTGGAATTGATGACTGTTGCAGGCAAAGCAAGGCGGAAGAATTGGTATCGCTTTGGATGTGATCTGGTACGAGCCAATGTCAGATTCCCCTGAAGACATTGCTGCTACACATAGAGCACAAGATTTCCAGTTGGGATGGTACATGGCATGACATTAAACCTTTATCATCCATCATGCAGATCTCACATCATAATACGTATGCTCAACAACTATCTATACCGAGAAGAGTAACATTGCTCTGGGTGCAGGTTCATGGATCCGCTGTTCTTCGGAGACTATCCGGCGTCGATGCGAGAAAGAGTCGGCAACCGACTGCCGTTATTCTCGTCGGAAGAGTCGAATCAGATAAAAGGTTCGTTGGATTTCGTGGGCATTAACCATTATACTACATATTACGCCAGGAACAACAAGACCCACATCATCTCGGCTCTTCTCAACGATACGCTGTCCGATTCCGGCGTTGTTACCCTCCGTGAGTTTCGATCACCTAACTTCCCGGTTCTCTGATTTTTTGACTTTCTTTCCGAGATTCACGTTTTCAAAACTTGTACGATTATCCGTAATTATCAATTTCAGTAGCTAACCATGATCAGATTCGTACCACCACTTTATTCTAATTTTACTCACGATATCGTAGCTGGGTTCAACAACATACTTCTTTTCAACTCCACTGCGTTATTTTTAACAGCGGATTCACATGACCATGCAAAACAGAAACATTTTGGATTCAAATTTCAGCTCTATTCTCTTATTTCGCCCTGCGGATACACATCACCATACAAAACGGAAACATATTATTGGATTTAATCCCTCCCTCCATGGATGGAATTGCCCCCATCACGGTTGATTTGCCCGGAAATGCAGTTAAATTTTTTCACTACCCATTTTGTTAAAATGATCAAAATGACATTAAAACAATTGCCCCCATCACGGGGTGATTTGCCCAGAAATACCGTTAAAATCTTTCACTACCCATTTTGTTAAAATGATCAGAATGGCATTAGAGCTGCAGAAACCGTCAAATTTGACGGGTACGGGTAAGGTGTTTCAGATATCCTGAATCCTTCCCTTTGACCATTTTGAAAATCATTATATTTATGAAACGATTCTTTACATCTTCAATCTCCATATTTTCAATTTCCATAAAACAAGAGGATGATAATTTTGCATTATTACTCTTTATTTTTTTATTTTATTTATCCAAAACTAGAATTTATATTAATAAAAATTTGTATTCCAAGCAAAATAGTTAAATTGACGAAATTGGAAAGAAAACTAGTTGGTGGACTTTTTTTCAAAGAGAAAAAGCGAAATAGATTATATTAAGAATATATAAAGATCAAGTATACATGGTGTGTAAAGGCCTCTGTCATATTGAGCAAATCAGTTGTGAATGGGGTGAAAACACATGAATTCCCCAATAGAGTTCTGTAGATACTATCCAAAATGAAGCATATGTAAATCATCCGGAAAGTAACATAAGGAGCGCACATGCTCAGAGTAACTAAATCATAAACAGAAAGATAGAACTTAGGCAAACGGATAAAGTTGGCCTGACTCTCATCACAAAATGGCAGCATGAATATATATATTTCCATTAGGTTTCATTTGCATTTTTACTTAGCTTTTCTTTTTCTTTTCTAAACCAAAATTAGAATTTATATTAAAAAAAAATTGTGGTTGAGTACAACATTTACAACAAAATTTGAAAGTGAACTAGTTGGTTGATTGAGACAAAAGCATAAAGCTAGTCTAACTCTCTCCACAAAATGCCAACATGAGACTATATTTAGGCTAGACAACTAGAAGGCATAAATTCTCCAAAAACTCTTAGAATATAACAAGGTTTATCTTCAATAACTTAAACATCAAAGGAAGGGGAGGAACATGTGACCAATATTCGGTCCCATATCCAAAGCTTGTTCATTTAATTTAGAAATAATTTATTGAGAGGAGCTGGCAAAGGTGCTTGCTAAGGAAGAATCTGTACTATGTTGTCCCAAAGATTGTATGTCTTCCATCTTCTAGGGCAGGGTTAAGATTTCATCTTTTGGTTGCTTAATTGTAGTGCAATGCTCAATTAGAATTTCGATAGGTGAAGTAAGACTAGATACCATCTAATTGTGGTTCAATTGAAGAGTAACAATGTCTTCATGCAGTTTGTTTACTTGGTCTTCCTAAGGTTCAATTTGAAACCCACAACCCTTTTCCTTCTTCATTGAAAAACTACTACAACTAGTTGAAGCTTGATATATCACTTGAAAATCTTGACTTTTACTCTTGTTGCTTCCTAAATCAAATGGTCTCCTATTTCTAGTATAACAATGTTTGCACAAAACAATTGAAACACATAATAATACAATGATCAACATGCCAACTAGTGAGACCGTGATGTAGATGCCTAAAGAGGAGGCCCCCATCCCTAAATAGAAAATATCCTCATGAGGAAAAGATGTTATGCAAACCAAGGAATTCATACAATAACCAAAGTGTATAGCTCCTAAAACACATCTTATCATAAACAATAGCAAAATTAAAAGTTACGGAGCAAGAAATGACACCCAATGCAATTGAAATGTCATTGTTCACAATAAACTCCTTTGAGTCGTTCAATTGTTGAGTGTTGGAATCCCCCGTGAAACAAACTGTTGAATTTGAAGTGCTTTCCCCCAGAGCTTGAAATCTCAAATGCCTATCTTTGTATGCCTTTTAGACCCAAGGAATGTTTCCCAAAAGCTAAACACAAGAAAGGGGAAAGCAACATGTTTCCAAATGTTCTTGCAGACTTTGCAATTTAATTTAGGAGATACAGAATTCAAATTATTATGAGACATATCGTTAATAGATTTGAAAAGGTATTGAGCTTCCTTGATATGTGGAAGGTGCAAACTAATCGACATATAATTCCCAATTTATGAGAGCCAATCATGAGCTAGAGTCACCTTCTCTTGCTCCACCTAAGGGTGCACACATTAGATGAAATAAGGATCATCATACAATACCCAAATTTCTTATCCAATTACATTGGCTTCATTTTCATCTAATGTAAAATGTCCTAAATCCAGTTGTTGATCCATACCTCATCATCACAATACCAAACTAACATGAAATCACCTAAATGGACTTAAGAGTACAAGGGGTAAATAATGGATGTCATCTTTCCTCCCACCAACATTATATTTCCCCGAGCCACTTTGACAGTTGTAGTGAAACAATCCCAAAAGTAGATGGGATATGATATGGCCATCATTTAGCCATCACACTTAACACTATCATGGCCTAAATTGCATCATTGTGTAGACTCCCATTGAATATAAAGAAGGTTCATAGATGGTAATCAAACCCAAAAAACCTTACATTTTCCATTGTGCATGACACCTGACCTAGACTTACACCACTTATCTCATTTCATAATGTGACACCTAGGCCCTTAAGGGAACATACCTAAATGAATTCATGATCATTGTTAAGGAAGAGGGAACAATTATACTTGCTCAATAACCCTTAGTTCACCCATTGTCATATGCACCTTTTGTTTTCCACTTCATCTATTAATTTTTTTTCCTTGAGCGCATGATATACCTTTATCAAGGAAAATGTGGATAGAATAGCCTTGATCATTCTCAAAAAAAAATTTAGTCTATTGTTGTGGGGGACGGAATTAACAGTGATATGTTGAATAAGAAGCTTAGAGTCACCAACGATTATCAATGAGCTAATATGGCATCTTTTTCTATTTGTAATCTTAGAAGAGATGCACATGCTTCCATTTGATTATTTGAAGGTGATCCCATACCCCAAGCATAAGACAATTCTACATTTCCTCGGGGGCAAAATATAACCCCTGTTGCACCTACCACCCCTATTATTTATTATTTTATTTAATCAACAATTTTAACATAAAATAGTTGTGAGATCTTTTAACATGAACAATCTTCTTCCTTCTTATATAGCCACCCTTCTAAAAAGAAGGTAAAAAGATATGTAAAATCTAGTTCAAGAAGTATGTATATAGTAAAGATTTGAGCATGTTGTATTCTAAATATTTTATGAATTTGATTTTTATGGCTTTCTAAAATAATATTAAGGGAAATATTATTTTTAACTTGAAGTTTAAAAGAATCATTTTGAATTGATAAAATTGCATAAGCTAACTATTAACATTATATAATCTAATTATATTAAAGATATTTAAAAGTGTTAAATATATTTTTCATTAAGAATAACAAGTTTATTTGAACAATCCTTATGGTTAGCTAAATTGGTCGAGTTCCTATTGTTAAACTACCTCACTATTGAGAGGTCATGGGGTCAATTTTCCTTAACACTCTCGGGGTTAGGCTCCATTAATAAGCTGACAGGTAGTGATCCCTTTGGGCGGATCTTCCTAGAATAATATTTCTGTGGATATAGTAGTCACCGATCTCTAGAGTTCGTGAACGACATAAAAGAAACAAGTTTATTTGAATCTAAAATTATAAATTTAACAAAAACAACATAAAGGATTAAAATTCCCCATGGTGGTTGTTTGCATGGGGGATTGCATCCACTATTTTAAATGTGTGGTGGGCATTTAAGAAGGGTAGCAGAACAACCCCCAAAATGGCATTTTGCATGTAATACAGAACAAATAACCTTGATGGGGAAGATGGTTATTCTGTGGGAAGTCATCAATTTGATCTTTTTCATCACGTGAGAGTCTTGGGAAGGAAGATTCATCCTGAACTTAATTTACGAAGGTACCTCAAAGATAATCATGGAAGTTGTTGGGTAGTTAATCCACTATTGTGACACAGGGTGGTGGGAGAATTTTATAGCTCGATCCCAAGATAGAGAGAAGCATGATAATGTTGGGCTAACAAACACTCTTCCTACTATTTACAATTTATTACACAAACACCCATCATGGGCTCTTTGGAGATTTTTAAAAAATACGGTTTTTGGGAGGCACTAATTTAAATGGAGTATGATTCAATGTAGGTTCTACTATGGAGCTACTGTTGCATGCAGGCTTCATTTTGGTCTTTAGTTGGAAGCTAACCAACATTAAGCTCATCACCTCTAGATTGTTATGGGATCTGCTAAGGAGTTCCAAGTTCGATATGATAAGTGCCTATGTTATGAATAATGCTTCGTTAGTAAACTTCTTGTTCTTGTGTCTTGGGATAGTGGCATTCTGTGTTGAAAATAGCAACAAGAAATGTTAAAAATAACATCAAGAAAAATCCTAATTTAATTTTTCCTTGAATTAAATTGGGAAATAAATTGTAATTCTAATCCTCATAACAACTTGTAATAGTTAACTAAGTTAATTTAACTTAGTTGGCTCAGTTATTTGAGTTGTGAGTCTATCTAGAGTCATGTAGATTGGTTCCTAAATTTTAGGGGCCCAGGTTGAGTTATTTTGAGTTATAATTATTTTATTCAATTTAACTAAGTTAAATTTAGTTAAACTAGTTCCAACTCATAGAGGAATTAGTGGGAGATCCAATAGTGGAGTGTAACCTGTAGTAGTGGCATGTAACCAGCATTGCTCAACCAGTAAACTAAAGATTCACTTATAATTAACTCATGCATGTCAGATCATAGAAAGACCCATTTGAGATTGGAGTTCAGGGACAGTGTACTATCAGTTGTATAATCATCTGAATTGTATAGATGGTGCATGCAATCATAGGAAGGCCTATGATGGATTGCACAGTTATGGATGAGGAATTTCCCAATTAAATATGGACTAATTCCCTAGGAAACTGCGCAAGGAAATAGGAGCTTGGCAGACAACAGATTTGGCTAAGTATTGGATGGAGCTTGTTTGTGAAGCAGTGAGATAGATTGAGATAGTGTAGAGGTTGCTCGGGCTTGACAAAAACATTGTAATCTTCTCATATTTTCTTATTAATGTAATACAAAAAATAACAGGGGTTTTTAGCTGTGGCTTTCCCTAGGAAATTAGTGTTATGTGTGATTGAATTCTTTCTTTTTTATGCTCTGTGATTTCATCGATTGTTTATTGTTTCCGCTGATGAGTAGAGTAGATTCAAGTCAATTGTTTTAGCATATTATAATCTTCAGTTTGAATCTACACGGAATTTCTACATTTTGGTTATTTTTCCGCTCCCTCGATCTGTTAATTATGGGTGGTATGTTCCTTCATTTCCTCTTTTAAGCTTATTTCTTGAGTTCATATCATCTACCTCATCAGTCACTCTGCCTAGTTTTCTTAAGGTTGATTTTCTCCAGCTCTTTTCATCTCACTACCCTACCACCTCTACTAATTATGCTTTTAGTCAATCTTTAGTGTTTTCCCATGTCTCTCGTCTTATAGCCTCATCCTGGGCTTCAAACTCTCCCTCCCTTATTGTGTTTTCTCCCTCCTTCTTCACACTTCATGGCTAGGGAACGACTGTCCTCTATTCAGTGAGAAGGAAGAAGAGGTCCTCTTTCCCCCTCTACATCCCTTGTTACATCTCCCCCTTCTACTATCCAAACTTTTGTTCAAATTGTCACTCGCTTTGTCATGGCCAGATATAGGGATATCATCCCTAAAGTGGTTTGAAGAGAAGTTTATGATGTGAAAGACCAGGTCAAATATATAGAAGATTCATTCCTGCCATGCAGGCCAATTAGGAAACCAAGCATTGGATACCTGAAATAAACAACCTTACTAGAGCCCATTATTCCTCCCACGTGTAAATTTTCAACCTATATTGACATATCAAAAATCTCATCAGTAGGGTGCTTATAGACCATGCAAACACAACAAGAAATTATGATCTATATGGTTGAACTACTGGACAAAGTGGACAGGTTAAACAAGAAATCTTTTGTTCTTTCCAAGAAATTAGCAAACTATGATTTTTCTTCCTTGAATGATGATAACCAACCACATCCACCGATCATGATGGATTCTCCTATAGGGTAATGATTAAGTGAGCTAGATGTTTTAAACAAAGTTTCTAAGATGGCATTGTCATCATCATGACTATTATCTTTTGGTTTAGTTTATTTTCTATTTCTTTTTACAATTTGAAATACAATTTAATATTCGATGAGATATCTAACTATAAAATTTTAAACTTATGCTACCAGTCTATTTTCCAAAGTATCAGACTAGTAAGATGCAATACTTATCTAGCATAATAATATCAAAGGCCCGATGTTACAAAAAAAATACATAAAATAATTAAAACAAGAAAAGTTCAAAGTCATAAAATGTTTAACCTCTTTTTATTTTGAATATTCCACATATCATAACATGTCAATTCCTCTTTTTATTTGGAATGTTCCACATATCATAACACATCAATTCCCAAAATTACAAGTTTTGTTTTTCTTTTATTTTTATTCTTCAAACAAGTGTGACCTACCTTAGGATGAGAAAAAAGTGAAGTTTGCTAGGATTCTGTATGAGGTTTAGCAAATTATAAATTTCAAGATTGAAATTCATCAAAGGCAGTTACATCATATAATTAGTGCTTCCACTCTAACTTGTGACTTAAGAATATCTAGTCATAGAATTGAACTCCATTGCACATAATCATTTTTCACTTCTAAACCATGAGTCTAATGCAACACAACTAAATCAAGGGTATGCATACTTAAATAGGTCTAATAACCATATGACTTTACATGTAACTTCCACTATACGAAGAACCATAACAAAAACCAACCACAAGTTAAAAAATGAATTTTCACTCTTATGGATCAACTCAACTATGCCAATGGATGTGTATTAATGATCCTCATTCTCAAGTAAAGTTGAATGGCTAAGTTGATTTATGTGCCCAAACAAGAGAATGAGCATTCCTATGTCCAAGTTAAGTTGAATTCTCATTTTTATCACAAGGCCCAAATCTTGTAGCATGAGCACATTATAAGAAGGGATATTTGATTTTCATTTTAGAAACATCGTGAAATTTGGATCCATCATTCAACTCAAACAAACAAAAATAAACCAAACTTCACTCATATACACTAAAAGAAAATCATCCTTATGTATTTTCCACCAACAACAAACCTCAAACTCAATGAAAATCATGGTGATGAACAACAATCCAAATGCTTCTTAAAACCTCTTTCTTAGAGATTAGATCACACCTCTTCTATTTTGAATCATGGTGATAATAACTTATTAAATGGAATAAATCAATCTTTTAATAAGTTTTTTTTATTTAAATGATTTAGATCATCTTAAAATGAGTCAAAATCTCTAATAATAAAATTTTAGATCAAAATTTTCATTAGAATTCAAATAAAATTATCCACTAACTTAATACTCTAATACATTAACTTAGTTAATCTAACACTAAAAAAATCACAAAATAAAAATTAAAACCTTACCACTTAAGCGTATAATACCAGTATTTAACAATTAACTATCCCAAATGGTTAGATAACTCATAGAGGTTCCCACGTAATAGCACAACTAATTGTTACACAACTCATTGACCTTACGATTCCGTCACATATGGAGTCGTCCTTATTCGCATGGGTGATCATCTATACATCACATGACATCAGCAATTGAAGGGTTAAAGCTAACGCCTATATGCTCAACAGTGATCAAATTTGAATGGCAGGTCTTAATTTCATTTAGAAGGGCACATATTCAGGTCGCACTTCTATAATGAAAAGCATAAAAAAAAGAGCAATTCAATTGACAACAGTAAATTATTTTCAAATTTCTTTTTATTTTTTCACAGGAGAATGGTGGAACAACCCCATGGATGTTGTGTATAAGGCAGGGCTGATATGAGCCGCAACTAATATATCAGATGCATTTACCATTAATAGATAAACAGGAGACCTATATTCCTGCTCCAGTTCAAATAAGGATTAATTTTGTAGGAAATTTTTGTGACCAGAATGTTCAAGCCAATATACAAGTAGCTCAATCAAATTTAAGTTTATTGCATGAATGAAAAAATTTAGTGAAATTCTAAACAGGTTTAGGATTCAACAAAAGAGTGTGCAAAGGTGTATATGTTTTTGGTATCTCCTTTTTAATATGAAAACATACCAGGAATTGGGAATCCACAAACAAATCAAATCCAGTATGTTAGGAAGCCTGTTGAATGTGCTCCTCTCCAAGCATAAATCGTGCTTAAACCTTGCTTGACAGACGTTTGCTAAATGATGAATCTATGCTCCTCTCCAGCTTAAATCCTCGTCAAACCTTGCTTTGGGCAGCTTTCAGGCACAACCCAGTGAGATTACAGACCTAATACATGGCCCATAATGACATCTAGTCGCTCTCCACTGAAACTACCTAATGTAATGGTATCAAAGGGTAATTGTGACATAATAATTAATAAGAGCTTCCATCATATTCACAATTAGAAAAAACAACTCAAAAAGAAACTGCTGTTTTTGAAATGGGAGAGACTCAGAAACTGCCAAATGTAATGGTATCAAAAGGTAATTGTGATATAATAATTAATAAGAACTTGCACCATATGCACAATTAGAAAAAACAACTCAAAAGGAAACTGTTGTTTTTGAAATGGGAGTTTCTGAAATGGGATTTAAGTTTTAATATGAAAAGAAATTTACATATTCAACATTCCTAAAATTCTAATTTCAGAAAAAATGAAATTTAAATAAAAGGTTGACAATTTAACAACACTTCGGTACAAAATTTTAAGATATTATTCCAATTTTTTTTTAAATGACAAAAACCATTTTTTTAATTTTTTTTGACTGGTAAAATTTTCTCCCTACTTCTCTGACGTGCCAGAGACCCTTTGAAGAGCTCTGATGTGTTCAATTTTGATCCCTGAATTGCTCAACACCACGACTCTGCAAAAATCAAAATGGATCCAAAACGTGGAAAGGTAACTCTTTGTTATTATTTCCTCCCGTTGACAATGGCCACCACTAAGCCTTAGTGGGAACCGCAATTCACAAAAATGATCACGTTCCTCCATGTTTGTGCTGCAAACTCAGTCCAGCCCCAAAGGCCAAACAGAGAACGGCAAAGTCAATTCACATCATTCCTCAGTGTGAAAAATGAAAAAGACTTTTCATTTTAATATAGAAAAGGTCGTAATATTATGTTTATTTTTTATATATGGTGGGAAAATTTATCATAATTTATATGTCAAACCAGTAATAAGTATAATTATCTCTAGCTGTTATCCATTGTAATATTAACATTATGCAAACTGATACTTATAAATATTGTTATTGTAGTTTAAGTAAAATTAAAATTTAGAGTTATTTTGTTAGAAAGTTTTGAATTCCAAGTTTTGAGAACTCATGATTTTGTGAATAATATATATAAGTGAATGGTGTATATATATATATAATCAGGGTAGATTTATTGATTGCTACGGATTAAATTTCTAGAAGTTTAAACCTTTTTCTTTCTTTTTTTTGTATCTTGAGAAATTTGATCTCAAAACTTGATATTGGACAAGATATATATTTTATTTTATATTATCAAATGAATATATGTTTATGGTTTTTTTGGGTATTTTTTTAAATCCAAATTCTATTATAGAGATTTGGTATACTAAATTTGAGTTGTGTAATATGTAAAATCTGAATACTCTAAAAAAAATAATTTAGAGAGATGAATTTATTGATGTATTCAAAAGTATATTTCAAAGTAGTTTTTAAGTGTGACGTGGCCTGGCGACAAAAGGCTCTAATCTTGATGTGCCTTGTTTAAACTGTTTTTCACTGCATATATGGATTCAAGACCCACAAAACCCATGAGGCACTTTGATTATGAAAATTTTACCTCTAAAACTTGTGATTTCAGTAAATCCCTACAGATTCTATACAAATTAAACTGGAAAACTTTCTAAAAAAATTGCACTTAAAAACTATCCTTATTTTAAATAACAAAAAATCACAATATATTTAAGATTATAACATAATATTCCAACAAACCTATCAAAACATCAAAATATAAAAATATATATATGAGTTATATATATATATATATATATATATATATATAATTATTATTATTACTATTCAGTTGTTTGACACGCCTAAAAATATATAAGGTGGAACCTTGCTGTATGACCTGAGACACCATTAAAGATGGTGATTGAAACACTGTAAGATTCTTGATTAACGATGACGGAAGACTAGAAAGATGTCAGGTATCTTCAGATGAAAGCTCCAGTGCCAGTGGTCCGGGAGCAGGATTCTGATGCTTGTCAGAGTTGAGTGATAAAAATAATCTGCTTTCCAGATAGACTGTTTTATAGGTAACCTCCGGAAGTTGTTTTTTCTTCTATATAATTTTGGTTTCAAAATTTTTGAAGTGTAAATTAATCGTTTTGTGCGGGGTTTATTTAGTGTTGGGTCATAAGTTTAAATTTCATGAAAAGAAATTAATGATAAGTTATTTTGGTGAAATTAAATTTTCCAAAAAATATTTAAGTTAGATATAAATTAACAATATCTCATTATATAGCTAATACAATTTCGATTATAAACATTTCATGGTCACCTTATCTGTCTCTTTCTATCCAATAAAAGTGCTGCCCTCAATTAATAATAATAATGGTGATGGTTGTTTAATATGAATTTAAATTTATTAAAAAAAATAAAAATAAATATGAATGAGTATATAAAAAAATGGAAAATATGTGACATATATCATAATAGTGGCGATTAAAAGGTACAACGTTATAATGGTTAATGATCCTAGTTTAAGATGAATGTAAGTTATGTAATAAAAATACGATAATCTATGTGTATATTAGTTTGGATTTGTGTGTGTCATTCAACTTAGTTTTTTCGGTTTCTTGCAGCCTTCAAGAATGGAAGAGCTATTGGTGACAAAGTAAGTGACCAAAACACAAAATTCAAAGAGTCTTACGCCGGTCGTGGTAACACAGGACATGAAATTGACATTTATTTGTAGTGCAGGCATCCTCAGTATGGCTTTACATAGTGCCTCAAGGAATCCGGAGTCTCATGAATTACATAAAACGACGTTACAACAACCCTCCCGTCATTATCACGGAAAACGGTATGTTATAATTATAGTATGACGCGCACGTCTTTTGTTGTTCCACAGCACTTGATCTTTGTCGTCATTAGTCTTAATAGCAATTCCATTCCGTATGGGCATTGGGCAGGGATGGATGACCCCAACAATAATTTGATTCCCCTGAAAAAGGCATTGAACGATCAGAAACGGATAAAATATCACGCACATTATCTCTCCAATCTTTCTGCTGCAATCAAGTAAGCTGCTCTTCCGAATTATAAGGTAACTATGATTAATTGTTAATGGAGACGTAACTAATAATAAATAAAAAATGGTGGTGCAGGGATGATGGGTGTAAGGTTGGCGGGTATTTTGCGTGGTCTCTGTTGGACAATTGGGAATGGGCAGCGGGGTACACATCCAGATTTGGGCTCTATTTCGTTGACTACAGACACAACCTCACCAGACATCCCAAAGCTTCTGTCCAATGGTTCAAATGTTTTCTCACTCCATAGATACATGGCGTGTCTGTTATTAAACGTTTTCCTTCCTTTATTGCCAGATTGGCGTGAACATTCAAAAATAGCCAATACATACGTTTGGCTATCACATTCGTTTAAGCAATAAATGCAACCTCACGGGCATATTTGAGTCTTAACTTCTCACAAAATCCCGTTGGTGAAGCAATGAACAATAAACTGTTTATTCATCGTGAATGTCATTCCGTTTCCTTAGCTCTGCTACTTTAAGGTAATTGATTGGACTTCATGAAAATATACTTTTACTGGATAGTTGGCATAGCTAGCCTGCAGCAAAGCGTACTTCACTGCTACGTGAAGTTGTGTTAAAGCATTAACCTCTATGTGAAAGTGTGTATAGTTAGCATTAACTGAAATGTGAAGTTGTAAAGTTAAAGTTAATGCAGCATTTTTAATGGTTTTTGACTTTGACCAGATGGTTATTGGTAACAATTTTTAATTGTTTAATGATAAGTAAGATAACACGTCAATTTAGTTTTCAATGACATAACCTATCCTCACTTAGCTGCATATTAATTTGATTTACTAATTTCCACCCGTTACGTAGTTCCATGATAATTTGATTTACTGATTTTTTTAGTAGTATTGTGTATCATTTTTGTCTTATTATGTTTTTTTTTCTAGAAAGAAAATCTTGATATTATATTGAGGAGATATACAGACAAAAAGTTCAGGTGACCTGAACACCTTATGGCTCAAAAACAGCTTGAAAGAGCTTGCAGTTTAATAGGCAGCATCTGAAAAAAGCCTCATGAGGCAGATAACCATCATATGACATACCCTTTTAACATGTACCTATAATCAGAATTTGAGAAGAAAAACAAACCCCATGGAAACCATTCAGCTGTTCGGGGAGTGCAGAGCAGAGACTGATCTAAGTAACTTCATGCATTTTTCTTGTACAATTATTTTAGTGGTCATTGATTAGTATAGATGGAGATAACAAAAAAATTAGCGTGATTTAGTCAAGTTAGTTTGGGTGTTAAACAAAGGCAAAGCACGCCATAAATATGGCCAAATTTTAATTGGTTTGAACAATATGTTTAAGATTGGATAAATATGACTTCAATAATGTGAAGGATGTATCTTGGGCAAGCAATATAGAGAGACATTTCCAGCAGAAAACTCAGTAAGGGCAAAGGCACCTTTGGAGATTGTCCACTCAGATTTATGTGGACCAATGCAGACACCATCAATTGGTGGCAGCCACTATTTATTGACCTTCATAGATGACTACACAAGGAAGACATGGGTCTTTCTCCTAAAACAAAAAAGTGAAGTGTTTGAGCGCTTTCACCAATACAAGGCTCTTGTTGAGAAGCAAAGCGGACACTACATCAAATTCCTCCAAACTGACAGAGGTGGAGAATACATCTCAAATGACTTCCTTCGATTTTGCAGGGAGCATGGAATTCACAAGCAATTTACAACAAGGTATACACCTCAGCAAAATGGTGTGGCAGAAAGGAAGAATAGGACCATTATGGAAATGGCAAGGAGTATGATGAAGGCAAAGCATTTGCCAAATGATTATTGGGTTGAAGCTGTCGCTTGTGCAACATATATCTTGAATAGATGTCCAACCAAAAGCGTCCAGAACATAGTTCCTGAAGAGGCATGGAGTGGAAGAAAGCATAGTGTCACTCACATGAGAGTTTTTGGATGTGTGGCATATGCACATGTCCCGGATGAGTTGAGGAAGAAGTTGGACAACAAGGGGGAGAAATGTATATTTGTTGGATACAGTGATGAATCCAAGGCATACAAACTCTACAATCCATTAACCAAGAAGGTCATAATCAGCAGAGATGTGCAGTTCATAGAAGAGGAAGCATGGGATGGAAGTTTAGAAAAGACAATCAATGTCAAAGCATGTATACCACATGAGGACAAAGAGGAATTAACAGCAACAAGTAATTCCTCAACAATGACTCCCTCTACTCCTATTCAAGCGCAACAAAGCAGGTAGCAAGCAACACCATCAACAAATAATAGGACAATTTTGTGCAGCCAAGCAAGTGCTTCTCCAAGCACACCGCAAAGCGCAACACCAAGTGACATGTCAAGCCCATCTTCAACAAGCACAAGAAGACCAAAATTCAGAAATTTAAATGAAATTTATGAGCAAGAAGAAGTTGATAGCAGCGTTGGTTTGAATTCCTTATTTGCATTATTTTGTCATGTAGATGACCCAATCCATTTTGAAGATGCAGTCAAAGAAGAAAAATGGGTTGCGGCAATGGAGGAAGAAATAGAAGCAATAGAAAGGAATGACACATGGGAGTTAGTGAGCCTTCCAAAAGGAAAACATGTCATTGGAGCGAAGTGGGTATATAAGACCAAAAGTAACATTGAGGGAAAGATTGAAATGCACAAAGCAAGGCTAGTCGTCCAAGGATACAAGCAGCAGCATGACAGAGATTACGCGGAGACATTCGCGCCAGTCATGAGGATGGAAACAGAGCGCGCAGTTGTGGCAATTGTCGCACAGCATAAATGGAGAGTGTATCAAATGGACGTAAAATCAACGTTCTTAAATGGGGTGCTGAAAGAAGAAGTGTATGTTGCGCAATCGCCTGGCTATGAGGTAGAAGGCCAAGAAGGCAAAGTGTATCGGTTGAGGAAAGCTCTTTAAGGGTTGAAGCAAGCACCGCGTGCATGATACAGTAGGATAGATGTCTACTTGTTGGACAATGGTTTCGACAAATGTGATGGTGAATCCACTCTCTACATCAAAGAGAGCGAAGGTAAAATTCTCATTGTTGTCTTATATGTAGATGATTTGATTTTTACAGGTAGTGATGATTTCTTCATCGTTGATTTCAAACAAGTCATGAAGAGTAAATTTGAAATCACTAAGTTGGGATTGTTAAGATATTTTTTGGGCATAGAAGTGAAGCAAACAGAAAATGGCATTTTTATCTCTCAAGCGAAGTATGTGGCAGACATTTTGGAGAGGTTTAAAATGCAGAACAACAAGCCCGCACCAACTCCAACTATCATGGGGTTGAAGTTGAGCAAAGAAGATTGCAACAACAATGTCAATCCAACATTATACAAAAGCATGATAGGCAGCTTGATGTATTTGACCGCCACTAGGTCGGATATAATGTATGCAGTAAGTTTGGTGTCGAGGTTTATGGAGACACCCAAGGAGACACATTGGCAAGCAGCGAAAAGGATTTTAAGGTATGTTAATGGGACAAAACATTATGGCATTTTGTACACAGCAACAAATGATTTCAAGCTGGGTGGTTACACTGACAATGATTGGGCTAGAAGTGTCGATGACAGAAAGAGCACGTTAGGATATGTTTTTCATTTGGGTTCCAGAGCCATTTCATGGGCCTCCAAGAAGCAGCCAATAATGTCATTGTCAACAACAAAAGTTGAATGTCGCAGCAACAGTAGCAACGTGTTAGGCAGTTTGAATGAGAAGGATGTTGAGGGATCTTCGTCGTGACCAAGAGGGAACGATAACTATTTTTTGCGACAACACCTCAGCAATTGCATTGCCAAAGAATTTTGTCTTTCACAAGAGGACCAAGCATATTAATGTTAAATATCATTTTATCAGAGAGTTGATTAACAATGATGAAATTGTGTTGCAGCATTGCAAGTCATAGGAACAATTCGCTGATATCTTCACAAAACCATTGGCATGCGAAAGTTTTGTTTATCTCAGAAACTGTTTGGGAACTGTCAATGGAGACAATTGTGATTAAGCGGGAGTGTTGGAAATATTAATCCCAACCATCGCGTTAAACACCCTGACAACAAGTATTTTTGCAGGTTGCATCTCTGTTTGAAGATGGAAGGACTGAAGCCAGAACAGAAGTACCGCGCGAACCATTCCTCAACACAACAAAGAATTTAAGGCATTTAATGTATTTTGGTAATTAGATATGGGCAAGCATTCATTCCGCGATTATTGCCCATACTCCACAGACACCTGCGCGATTTCCACACTCAACAACAACAACGTATTAATTATTTTGCTATGTCATGTATTAATGTCAAATTGTGTGTTGAGATAAATATGTATGTAAAAATCATTTTGCAAGCAAGAGAAAAAAGAGAGCGGAGCAAATTTTGGTGGGCACGTGAAAAACAACGCTTACTATGTTTTACTGTGTGTTATTCTGAGTAAGTGTAAATGAACTGCCCAAAATCAGCTTCACCAAAGTCATTACTCTCCTCTCCACTTAATTAATTAATTTATTTATTTTAACACATTTTACCCGATAACCATATCAGCATCACATATTAGTATAAACTTATCAAGTAACAATGTCCACCACTCCAAAATATATATATAGAGTATTTTTCACCCATATCACTATAAGCTTATCAAGTAGCAATGTCCACCATTCCAAATATATATCTTGGAGCCCCACCCCTCTTTTAACAAGTGTGATAATAATGTCCAGAGCTTACTACAATGTATGGCCCATTACGACACGAATTCATAGTAGATGTCCCATCGAAGAATCAAACAAGTAATCTGTTCTAAATATCTATGGAAGGATGCCACTCGAAGGTCCCTTAATAACCATAAGCTCAATTTCATTAAAATATGCACATATCTTTTTAACCAAGTGTGCTTGATGCCAAATGTGTGACTTTCAAATGTTCTGAAATCTACATATACCCAGAAAAATGTATAAAGGTAGTGTACATAAATCTATATATTCAATTATCCAATCTCGCCAGCACGCACGCCTCAATAGATATACCGCATAAAAACATGTAAGGAATAAATATACCACATCTTCTGCAAAATTTTACAACCACTTTATTCTAATTTTACTTGGAACATCTTCACGGTGCCAACAACATAATTCTCCCAACATAGTTTTTTCAACATAGTTTTTTCAACGACACTACGTTATTCTGCCAATTTTTTTTTTTCAGAAAGAAAAAACCGACCTAGATTATTCTGCCAAATTTTACAACCACTTTATTCTAATTTTACTTGGAACATCTTCACGGGGGCCAACAACATAATTCTCCCAACATAGTGTTTTCAACTACACTACGTTATTTTTAACTGCGGATTCACGTGACCATCCAAAACAGTCACCATACAGAATGGAAGAAGTTTGCATTTAATCCCTCCCCTACGACAATTTTGGGAATGCTTATATTTATGAAACGTTTTTCACATTTTTAATCTCCATAAAATAATACCATATTAGTTTTGTTTCTTTATTTATTTATATATATATATATTCTAGATATATAATTATTATTTAATTTCAAATTCAAATTCAAGCAAGACATTAAATTGGTGTATAAGATTTTGCTCGTAATTTAACTATTAAGTCTATAAAAGCATACATACTCTATTCCTTTGGTTTTGAATCTATGAAATCTTAAGAGGGAACACATGCTCATAACCATTAGGCCCACTTACGTTGTATACATACTTTTCCATTATGGTTTCATCACATTCTTTTTTTAAATCAAAATCAAAATTTATGTTAATAAAATTTGTGTTTGGAGCACATTAGTTACAACAAAATTTGAAAAAGAACTAGTTGGTTGATTGATGCAAGGATCAAGTTGGCCTCACTTTCACCGCAAAATTAACACATGAGACAATATATATACTTTTTCCATTATTGTTTCATTTGCATTATTATTTTGTTTCTTTTCTGGTTTTAATAAAAACAAACTAGAATTTATATTAATGAAAATTTGTGTTTGGAACACAACAATTACAAAATTTCTAAGAGAACTAGTTGGTTGATTGAGACAAAAGGATAAAGCTAGCCTAACTCTCACCACAAAAGGCCAACATGAGACTATATCTAGGCTAGACAGCCAAAAGTCTCCAAAAGCCCTAGAATATAACGAGGTTTAACTTCCATAACTTAAAACATTAAAGGGAACGAGAGGAACAACTTGTCCAAGATTCAATCCCATATCCAAAGCTAGTTTATTTAAGTTAGGAACAATCTTTTCATCTTTTGGTTGCTTAATCATATTGCAATCCTCAATTGGAATTTCCTTAGATGAAGTAAGACTAGATACCATTTGACTATGGTTCAATTGAAGAGAAACAATGTCTTTGTGCAGTTTGTGCATTTGGTCTTGCTAAGGTTCAGTTTGAAACCCACAACCCTCTTCCTTCTTCATTGAAAAGCTACTACAACCAGTTGAAGCTTGCTCAACCACTTGAAAAGCTTGACTTTTACTCTTATTGCTTCCTATGACAAAAGGTCTCCTATTTGCAGTATAAAAATGTTTGGATAAAACAATTGAAATACATAATAATACAACAACCAACACACTACTAGTGAGATTGTGATGCAGATTCCTAAAGAGGAGGCCCCGATCCCCGGATACAGAATCTTTATGAGGATAAGACATCATGCAAACCAAGAAATTCATACAACTACTAAAGTGTATAGCTATGAAAATACACAACTTATCAAAAAGGAGAATAAAATTAAGATATATGGGGAAAGAAACAACACCTAATGCAATTGAAATGCCAGTGTTCATAATGAATTCCTTTGAGACACTAAATTATTGATCATCAGAATCCCCAGTGAAACAAACTTTTGAATTTGAAGTGCTTACTCTCAAGAGCTTGAAATTCCGAATGCCTATCTTTGTATGCCTTTTTGACCTAGAGAATGTTTCCCAAAAGCTAAACACAAGAAAGAAGAAAGCAACATGTTTCCAAATGTTCTTTCAAACTTCGTATTTACTCTGGGAGATAGGAAATTCAAACTATGACATATTGTTAATAAATTTGACAAGGTACTGCACCTCCTTGTTGCGTGGAAGATACAAACTAATCGACATATAATTCCCAATTCGTGAGAACCAATCATAAGCCAAAGTCACCTTCCCCTACTATGCCTGCTAATACATGAATGAGATGGGACAAAGGGCCATCACATAATGCCCAAATTCCTTATCCAATGACCTAGGCTTCATTTTCATCTGATGTAAAAAGTCATGAATCCACTAGCTAATCCATACCATATCGTCATCGTACCAAACGAACATGAAATCGCCTAAAGGGACTAAAGAGTGCAGGTGAGAAATAATGACTGTCGTTGTTCCTCCCACCAACATTATATTTCCTTAAGCCACCTTGAACACATGTAATGAATCGATCTCATAAGTAGATAAGATATGGTATGACCATCACTCAAACATCACACTACCATCAATATGGCCTAAACTACACCATTTCATAGACCCATTGAATGTAAATAAGATTGATAGACCAGGTAATCCAATATAAACAGCCTTTTATTTTCCCTTGTGCATGACACCTAACCTAGACTTTATCACTTATCTCTTTCATAATGTGAAACTTAGGCCCTTAAGGGAAAATACCTAAATGAATTCATGATCATTGTCAAGGAATAGGGCACAACGAGACTTGCTAAGTGACCCTTAGTTCACCCATTGTCATATGAACCCCTTTGTTTTCCATTTCATTTGCTAATTGATTGTTTGCCTTGAGCACATGATATACCTTTACCAAGGGAAATATGGACATAATAGCCTTGACCTTTTTGAAATGTTTTTCGGTCTACTGTCATGAGGGAGGGAATTAGAAATGATATGTTGACTAAGTCATGAACAATTATCAATGAGCTAAAATTACATTATTTTGCTATTTGTAATCCTTGAACAAGTGCATATGCTTCTGCTTGATTGTTTGAAAGTGATCCCATACCCCAAGCATAAGAAAATTCTACATTTCCACCAAGACAAATGATAACCCTTCGCCACACTTATCGCCCCTATTATTTAGTATTTTCTTTAGTCAACAATTCTCACATAAAACACTTGTGAGGTCCTTTAACATCAACACTCTTCTTTCTTCTTCTATCAACAGGTATCCAAAAAGAAGATAAAAATATTTGTAAAATCAAGATCAAGAAGTGTATATATGGTGAAGATTTGAGTATGTTGTATTATAAATATTTTATGAATATTTTTATGGATTTTTAAAATAATATTAAGGGATGATACAGGTGGCTCCAGAGAGACACAAGACAAAGATGGCTCAAAAATCAAAGTGTTTGTGTTGTGCTCAAACTAGGACCAAATCGAAGACCTCGTCGTCCTGATCGTGGTGGTGTGAATGGCTCGTCAAACCGAGCTTGTATGCGAAAGATAGAGCTCTTCAAAGTTTGGCATGACAGGGGAAAAGTGGGGCCCCAGAGCGTGCCATATGGCATCCCAGTAAGCAAGTGTGACCCACATGGCAGCCCATCAGCGATTGACACTTGGCATTCTCTCATTCGTCTCCTAAAACTGCATAAGAGACAAAATCATTTTTAAATGGGTAATAAATCACCATCAACAAAATATGTTTTAATATAGTTATTAAAATAACTATATTACACGTTAAAACAACAAACACTTGGTTGCAGGTTCGGCGGCAACAAACCCAGCCGAACCCTTTAAAATCGCAATTGCATTTCTATATGGGATCGGGATTGGCGGCAATAACCCCCACCGAACCCTCCTCCACATTTCCCGCATATATGTCCGACCATATATCCATATATTATAACAAAACTCTGTATTAAGGGGCGGGCGTAGGCCATCGGCGGTGGACCCGGCCCACACCCCGAAACCATATATATCGCATAACAGATATCGGCCCCGACCCAAAAAATATGCCACCGATTTTGTAGCCGATAACAATATCGGCGAAAACCCGGATGAAGCGCCGATAGATATGCCGATCCGACCATCGATGAATGCGATCGCCGATATGGATATCGACGAAACCCTATATTGAGCGCCGATATATGCGTCATCGCCCATTGCAACTGCCGATTGCCAATATTAATGCAACATCGCAGGGTTTCCGGGGTTTTTGGTTAATAAAAGGTTTATATATGGGAGAGATGGGATTTGATCCCCTAACCTTTCTTTAACCATTTGCCGCTTTTAACCAACACACCAACCACCTGACGTTGGTAAATCCACCGATGAGTTTTATATAAAATCAGATTTTCACCTCTGCACACAGTTCCAGACAGAGAGAGAGGGAGGCACGAATTTCGAGGTATAATGCAGGCATGGATTTCAAGGCAATGAATTAATTAATATTTTAATGCAGGAACCATGAATTTTGTAAGAAGGCAAAATTCTCACTTTGTCAGAATTTGACAAGTTTTATATGGTTTTTACACCTCTCATCGCCACGAACACAATGGTGTTGTTCGTTTCTTCATCAGAGGTCTGCATTTTCCAGTCATTTCCAGAATTCACGTGGAACCATGATTTCAGCAAAAATAGGGAGCAAAACCATGAGCCATGAAATTTTCCCAAGGAGGTAAAATTTTGACATTTCAGAATATAGTCAAGTTTATACTTGTTTTTCATGGTTTTCCGCAGGGATCACAATGGAGAGATCAGATTCGCCATCTCAGTTGCAGATTTACAGTCCATCCATGGAATAGAATCTTTGAGGAATCCTGGGGGAATCTAAAAGATTCCTTGAGCCCAAAATTCTCAACTTCTCAGAATTCGGATTTTGGACAGTCGATTCAGCACTACTCGACGCCACAAAGCTGATGGTGGCTTCAGATTTCTTATTCTCTCATTTCTTATTCTCGTCACTTTTCCAAGTGCCAGTGCAAATGTCCACATTCATGTGCGAGCAGCCATCTTCATGAGATCGATGCCTTGAGAGCAATGGTCCGAGCAGCTTCAGCAGTGAGACATCCACTTCTTCAGATGGCCCTTGGTTGTGAGGTATATGATGTGTTCATGTACTTCTTCTTTCTGCATTATGTTGTACAGATCCATGATTGATGTTGATGCAGGATCTTGTTTATTACATGTTGTCATGATCCCTTGCTTGATTTGATGCGGAATCTTTTATGTGATGTAATTTTTGTCATAACTTATCATGTTATGCTTTGAGATACCTTGTTGTATGTTGTTGGGATACTCTTGTTTTCATCATGCATGTGTTTTTCTTTGACATCCCTTTTGTGCCATGTTGGCGGGATGCGCACCATGCATGTTTTGTGTCATACTGATAGGAGTCTTTTGATTGAGAGTTCTAGTTGTGGAACATCTCTTAGAGCCACTCCTGTGTGAGGGAATTCTTCCTTGTATGATCGAGACATCATCTCTTGTGTACACCATCTTTATTGACAACACATAATGTAGCGGCCTACACCATCTTGACACCGGGGCCCGGAGACGTAGTCCCTCTTGGACGAACTCCGTTATCAACGGCTTATGTTTTCATGTGTTGATTGTTATGTTCCTCTTCTTTACAGCATGCAGATGTATTCATTAATGTTCCTTTAAAAGCAATTTTAACACATCACGAAAGTAAAAGGTCTTGGAAGGGTCCTTCTTCACACCCGGACCTGGATCAAGTGGTATCAGAGCGGTCTTTACGTTGATGTGAATTGCAGTGTGAACAATGACAGAGGATGAAAGAGCAATGTATGAGACCATGCTTAACATTTCCAAGAAAGTGGAAATTGTGTATGAAACTCTATAGAAAAAACAGAGGAAAAGGAGCGATTACAACTTCAGTTGAAAGCCACAGAAGAGGCCATGAAAGAACTGAAGCAAAACAAACATAATCTTCAAACAGAGAATGATGAATTGTAGATGCATCTACATGAAGAGAAGGAGGAGAAACAAAGCTTTCTACTATAGATGCAAGCAAAGGACGAGGCCTTGGAAAAGCTGCAGCGAGACCCATGTAAGGTAAAAATTAGTTCTCCATCATCATGTATGTTTCCTGATGATGATTTTGCTGTGTTTGAAAATCATACCACAGGAATTGGCTCCAAACTGCTGAAGAGAATGGGATATGAAGGAAAAGGCTTGGGCGTTAATGGCCAAGGCATTGTCAATCCCATCAAAGTAGAGGAATTACCTCGTCAGGTAGGACTTGGGTATGTCAGGAAAGAAGTTGGGGAATGCGATCCACCAACAACAAATGATGAGCAGCCCTCATCAGTTCTTTCCAAATCGAAAGAGAAGGTAAAAGATGTTGATTTCCTTTCAATTTCATCTTCTGATAGTATGATGTCTGTTGGAGATTTGGAGATCCCAATTACAGGGACAAATATGAGGCTCCTTACAAAGACAAGGCACGAGGGGAAAGAGCTTGGTGCTAACAACCAAGGCATCACTCAACCTTTGGAGGTTGTGCATGAGCATCGATTTGTAGGCTCGAGATACACTAAAGGAGAGTGCTCAAAGGTGTCAGATTCGTCTAAGACATCGTCGAGGAAAGAGAATGATGGGAAAACATCCCCATCATCCCATGGTAGTTTCCATTGCAGGGAGAGAGCTGAGGCAAGCTCTCATCGCCATACTGACATCAAAGATAGCAAAGGAAGGTATAATCACTTTCGATCTTCGAATGTTCATTTTGATCATGTTGTTAATAATGAACAAAGACTAAGGCATCGGGAAAAATGTACTTTTTGTGGTTTAACTAACCATACCTTTTCTAAGTGTTGGAAAAGAATGGCAGCACTCATGAGGCGTGAAAAACCCTCTCGATAGCATGAAAAGAAACAGGTTAAGCAGATATGGAGGAAGAAAACCTACTACAGTCATTGCGATAGAAATGGCCATCAAAAGGCCACTTGCTAGAAGCTACATCCAGAGCAGTGCCTTAAAGACAAAGCGTCGGTGCATGAACCGGGAAGAGCAGTTGTTCGATAAGAAAAACCGCCTCAAGGAGGTGACCCATTCACATTGATTAATGAGAAATGGTTTCTAGACATGTTGTTGTTTCATGCTCATTCTTTTGTAAATAATTTGTTGCATTTTAAAATGTAAAAGTGATGATGTGTTTCCATCACTTGGTCAGCAACAATGATGTTTGGAGTCGTATTTTGAGTTGCATGTTAAAACTCTGAAAGTGATGTTATGTTTCTGTCACTTGTCAAAACAATAGTGTTTGGCCTTGTGAATGTAAATCATTTGTTGTAGTGATGATGTGCTTACCATCAGTTTTTGAAGCAACCATGATGAGTTGGCCTTGTTGTCATAGCTGGGGTGTTACGTCCATCTTGTTGTAAACTTGACCATCGAGTATGTGTCATAAACTCGTGGCAAGTATGGGACGTTTGGGTCTTTGGTTGGTCTTATCATTCAAGCATGTAATTGCAAACAATGTACTACAGGTTGCAGAAGTAGCAGGTGTCGGCTTGTCACTTAAGGCTCCAAATAACAAAGGTGAAGGAGATGGAAGCAAGACCTTTTAAGGACATTTATGATGCATACAGGGTATAGAGAAAGATGCAGATTATTTTCGATGCTTTTGGAGGACCAAAAGCTCCTCAGTGGGGAGGATTAATCCGGGTGGCTCTAGAGAGACACAGGACAAAGATGGCTAAAAAATCAAAGTGTTTGGATTGTGCTCGAACTAGGACCAGATCGAAGACCTTGTCGTCCTGATCATGGTGGTGCAAATGGCTCGTCAAACCGAGCTCGTATGCGAAAGATAGAGCTCTTCAAAGTTTGACATGACAGGGGAAAAGTGGGGCCCACAGCATGCCACATGGCATCCCAGTAAGCAGGTGGGACCCACATGGCAGCCCATCAGCCATTGACACTTGGCATTCTCTCATTTGTCTCCTAAAACTGCATAAGAGACAAAATCATTTTTAAATGGGTAATAAATCACCATCAACAAAATATGTTTTAATATAGTTATTAAAATAATTATATAACACATTAAAACAGCGAACACTTGGTTGCGGGATCGGGGGCAACAAACCCCGCCGAACCCTTTAAAATCACAATCGCATCTCTATATGGGATCGGGATCGACGGCAATAACCCCTGCCAAACCCTCCTCCACATTTCCCGCATATACCGACCATATATCCATATATTATAACAAAACTCTGTATTAAGGGGCGGGCACAGGCTAGCGGCGGTGGACCTGGCCCACACCCTGAAACCATATATATATATCGCACAATAGATATTGCCCCGACCCGAAAAATATGTCGCCGATTATATCATTGATAACAATATCGGTGAAAACCCGGATGAAGCGTCGATATATATGCAGATCTCACCACCGATGAATGCGATCGCCGATATGGATATCGGCGAAACCCTATATCGAATGCCGATACATGTGCCAGCGCCCATTGCAACTGCCAATTGCCGATATTAATGCAACAGTGCGGGGTTTCCGGGGTTTTTGGTTAATAAAAGGTTTATATATGGGAGAGGCAGGATTTGATCCCTCGACCTCTCTTTAAGTATTTGCCGCTTTTAACCAACACGCCAACCACCTAACATTGGTAAATCCACCGATGAGTTTTATATAAACTGAAATTTTCACCTCTGCACACAGTTCCAGACAGAGAGAGAGGGAGGCATGAATTTCGAGGCAGAATGCAGGCACAGATTTCAAGGCAGTGAATTAATTAATATTTTAATGCAGGAACCATGAATTTTGCAGGGGGGCAAAATTATCACTTTGTCAGAATTTGACAAGTTTTAAATGGTTTTTACACCTCTCATCACCATGAACATAATGGTGTTGTTCGTTTCTTCATCAGAGGTCTGCATTTTCCAGTCATTTCCAGAATGCACGTGGAACCATGATTTTAGAAAAAACAGGGAGCGGAACCATGAGCCATGAAATTTTCCCGAGGTAAAATTTTGACATTTCAGAATATAGTCAAGTTTATACTTGTTTTTCATGGTTTTCCGCAGGGATCGCAATGGAGAGATCAGATTCGCCATCTGAGTTGTAGATTTACAGTCCATACATGGGACAAAATCTTTGAGGAATCCCCAGGGAATCTAAAAGATTCCTTGAGCCCAAAATTCTTAACTTCTCAGAATTCGGATTTTGGACAGTCGATTCAGCACTACTCGACGCCACAAAGCTGACGGTGGCTTAAGATTTCTTATTCTATCATTTCTTCTTCTCGTAACTTTTCCAAGTGCCAGTGCAGATGTCCACATTCATGTGCGAGCAGCCATCTTCATGAGATCAATGCCTTGAGAGAAATGGTCCAAGCAGTTTCAGTAGTGAGACATCCACTTCTTCAGATGGCCCTTGGTTGTGAGGTATATGATGTGTTCATGTACTTCTTCTTTCTGCATTATGTTGTACAGATCCATGATTGATGTTGATGCAGGATCTTGTTTATTACATGTTGTCATGATTCCTTGCTTGATTTGATGTGGAATCTTTTATGTGATGTACTTTCTGTCATAACTTATCATGTTATGCTTTGAGATCCCTTGTTGTATGTTGTTGGGATACTCTTGTTGTCGTCATGCATGTGTTTTGCTTTGACATCCCTTTTGTGCCATGTTGGCGGGATGCGCACCATGCATGTTTTGTGTCATACTGATAGGAGTCTTTTGATTGAGAGTTCTAGTTGTGGAACATCTCTTAGAGCCACTCCTGCATGAGGGCATTCTTCCTTGTATGATTGAGACATCATCTCTTGTGTACATCATCTTTATTGACAACACATAATGCAGCGGCCTACACCATCTTGACACCGGGGCCCAGAGATGTAGTCCCTCCTGGATGAACTCCATTATCAATGGCTTATGTTTTCATGTGCTGATGATTGTTACGTTTCTCTTCTTTACAACATGTAGACGTATTCATTAATGTTCCTTTAAAAGTAATTTTAACACATCACAAAAGTAAAAGGTCTTGGAAGGGTCCTTCTTCACACCCAGACCTGGATCAAGGGAACTATAATTTTTAACTTGAAGTTTAAAGAATAATTTTGAATTGGTAAAATTGCATAAGCTAAATATCAACATTATACAATGTAATTCTATTAAAGATATTTAAATGTGCTAAATCAATTTTTCATTAAAAATAACAAGTTTATTTGAATCTAAAATTATAATTTTAGCAAAAACAACATAAAAGAGTTAAAATTGCTCACGGTGGGTGTTTGCATGGGGAGCTTGCCTCCATTTTCTGAAATGTGTGCTAGGAATTTAAGAAAGGGTGGCAGAACAACCCCCAAATGGCATTCTATAAGTAATATCATACAATCAAGTTTGATGGGGAAATTGATTAATCTATGGGAGGTCATCGATGTGATTGTTTTTGTTGTCGCATGGAAGTATTGGGAAGGAAGATCCATCCTAAATTCAATTTATAGAGTTACCTTGAAGATAATCATAGAAGTTGTTGGGCGGTTAATGCACTATTATGACACAGTTTGGTGGGAGAATTTTATAGCTCAATCCCAAGATGGAGAGTAGCATGATAATGTTGGGTTGATAGACACTTTTCCTGTAGTTTACAATATTTCATCTATTGTTCCCATTTACCTCTCTACTGTCATGATGATATGAAATTGATGAGCATAAGATGAGTACCGAGTGGTTGGATGCTTGGGGGAAAAAGAGTATGTTGATGACTTTCTAAAGAGATCTATGAATCTACATCTAGAACCATAGAAGGATACGAATAACTCAATGCTTTGTCTCCCCCACACTTAGGATAATGCATGATACTGGAAAATCAATTCTAATTGCTTTCTTTTGCTGATACTTGACATATTGATGAATATTTAAAGTGTTGCTTCAAATTGTTGCTTTTATCAATAGAGTACCCATCATTACAAAGTGGCATTCCTTCATCAACAAGGCACAATATCCTTCACTACCTCTAGCTTGTTGTCCAAATTTGAATGTTACATCATGTTTGAGTAGAAGGATTGTAGATTTGGATTGTACTATTGTGCTATTAATTTGGTAAAATTTTGACATGATCAAGTTTTATCTCCATGAAGTCTTGGACCAGTGCTTGAAGATTCTTGACTTTGGATTATCTTGAATCCTCTAAATTGTTCTAGAATTTGACTTTAATGGCTTATAATAACAGTCATTTGAGCCTTTATTGATTTTGTTTGGATTAAACAAATCACTAAAAGGGGTTGAATCTCCACAGGTGAAGACTATTGGTGAAGAAAATTGGACTAGAAATGGCCTCATTCAATTTGGGGTTGCTATTATCACAAATTTAGAAGTTTCATCACTATGGCTAGAGTTGATGGAAGAATTGTTAATTAGACTTTTATTGTTGTACTTCTAATTTTGAAGAATTTGAGCAAAATTTGGCATGTTTGTTGCTACATTTTTTTTGAAAAGGCTGCAATCCACTGTTAATTCCATTAAACCATATAGTCTTCATCAAAACCAGAATCCATGGTACAATTCTTACCATGCGAATGAGTTTTCCAAAGTCAAGCATGAAAATAAATCATTATATTACCAATCACTAATGACAATCGTTAACCAATGTGAGACAACTCATCGATAATGTAAATGAGTGTCAAGGTACATGAGTGCATTTTGCCAATAGGTACGAATGAATGAGTTTAAATCAAGTCACTTGCAGGATATGATAATCAAGAGACATTTAGTTATTCCCTTGTTTTCAGTAAGGAAATCTGCCATTGATGTATGCAGACTCCAAGGCACTCAAAAGAAACTTTGATCTTGGTCCCAGATAAGGTGTTGAAGTCAATGGGACAATATCTGTTGGAAGGTGGGCCTTAAGGAATCCCACATTAACCAACTCAATCATAGAACCAAAAGTGATTTGAAGAACCATAATAAAATACTAAAACCAACATGAATTTACAAGACTTATTTTGAACTTTGCTTGCTAGTTGCCTGATTTTCAAGCAAATCTCAAGTCCAAATGCACTAGTAAACTGGTTTTCACAGCAAGACCTTTTTTCCGTGTACTATTCTTTCTACTTATTCATTACAATATCCTACCCTACTTGAAGAAAGAAAACCTTTTCTCAAGTGTAGGAATATTTCCAGTGAAGCCATGTGTGTAACAAGATAACAAATATGGTCATGTTCAAGTTGAGAATATATGCCTTGATATATACCAAAACATGAGAAACCAACTACTTTGATTGAGATGATGTCAAGAATTGTTGAAGAAGAGAGTGGCGCTCCAGCGTAATGATTGTCTTGAACCAAATTTCCATATAGTTGTGATGCCCTTGGTTTTCTTATTCATTTGGATCACTCTGTATGTCCTCTTTTTCAATGTCATTTAGATATTTTATTATTGGATGGTTGATCTCTTATATGCATAAAATATTTGATGATAGGCATGCCAAGGACTCCTTGATCTCAGGTTCTAATGTCTGCTCTCCATCAGATGTGATCCATGATTCTTCGGTCTCCTCTAGATCTTCTTTTGAATGTTGTTCATGAAATTTTTTTCCTTGTATTGCTTCCTGGAGTGTTATGCTCCTGATGGTGTTCAGGTTTTGCTCCTCCTAGGATGCATAGATGTTTCCAATGCTACTAGGATTTGAGAGATTTCTTGGAGTAGAAATCTTCTTTAGTCAACAAATTCTCGAACATGCTTGAATTTTTGGTTGATAATCATTGTCTAGCACTTGGATTAGTAGATGGAGGGTTCTTATAACACCTTAAAAATAATTGAATTTTAATCCATTGAAACAAATAAAATGAAATCAATTGCAAAATTACAGAAAACCACACTTTGAACTCTTCATGCTACTGAGACCTAGCTATCACCAAGTTATTTATTGGCACAAATTAGTTCATAAATAAAGAAAATACACTCACATGAAAGGAACAATCAAGGCTTTGGAGAAACCTCCATGTGGTGATGTGCAGGTTCTTACCTCTTACCTTTTCTCATCCACCAAGTTAGGTAATTCAGTTAATTCAATTGTATTAGAATTTTGTTACATTTAATTTATCATTCCAGGTTGGTAAGCTTATGAAGTGTAATGCACAATATATGCTAGGATCTAGCTCCTAATCTAATCTAGTAAAAATTAACATTGAAATTAAACTCTAGTCTATGAAAAATATTTGATGAGTTGGCTATCTCAATACAAACTTGGTTCTAAAACATCATAAATCCTCATAACCATTGATGAGCCCGAAAAATGGATAATTATTTGGGCTCATTCAACCTCCTAATTCGACTTAATCCACCATTCTCATTAGTTTATTGCATGTTTTTTATTATATTTATGCTAATAGAGTGAATTGGGTTAGTCATTATTCCAACAAGTCTAATGTGTGCTTTGTGTAGCCTTTTTGGTGAATTTGGAGACAAAGTCAATGGTTGAAATGAGCACTTGGCAGCCAAATTCGTGGAGAGTATTTTTAAGAAGGTGTTCCCTTCATTTATGGGCCCTTACCTCGAATTCTCCACCATCAGCTCGGAGTTCAAGGGCCACCAAATCAATTAGCATAAGGGCAGCCAAGCAAGTCAAGTAGGACTGCTGTTAACTACAAGTTTTGGGCAGCCGAGTCCCTAAAGTTTAGGAGGACTGTCGGGGTCCTCAATTTGTATAAATAAGAGGGCTTAGGGCCTCATTTCAGTTAGTCATTTTGGGTAGCTAGTGGTTAGTCAATTTGTAGCTAGTAGTTAGTCATTTTATAGTCATTTTGCAGTTCGATTTTTAGGCAATATATTAGCTTTGCTTTCAGCACATTTTCAAGTTTCCCTTGTGGACAATTTTGATGTAACTCTTCTTTTCTTGCTCAATAAAGATGAATCCAGCTTTGCACCAGCTCTAAATCACTCTTAGGAGGCTATAGCTCTTCGGGTTGGGCCCATCTCAAGCGCCCAATACCTCCTTTGATTATCTTTATGTGTTTTTGCTGCATTCTTAGAATAAAATCTGCTATTTAGATCTAAACCTTGTTTTGTTATTTAGTTTGTTTTTTGATGAGTAAAATAGCTTTTCATGCTCAGATTGAGTTGATAGGTTGTTAACAGAAAAAGCTTCAAGAAAAGGGCCAACAAACATCTATGGTTTCACCTCTCCCTTAGTGGGATTGGGAGCTGTGACTAGGATGACTTTGCTGCCCACAAAAACACTGACTTTGCTTTGCCATGCAATCATTAGTGTTTGGTTTTCATTTGCAGAAGTTGGTTACATGTTCAGATCTTTGAATACTTCATTGCATAGTTAATATACATGGTTTCCTTGTAGATAAAGCTGTTGTCCAATCTCGTTGTTGTTAGCCAAATCATATTAAGGGTAGCATAACTAGATCTTTGTTTTCTTGCATGTCCTTGTTGGTTCAGTTGGAAACACAAATTGCAGAGCACCTATACCACTTCTCTATCTGCCCAGACTCCCTCAAACCCATCTTCTCCATCTCCTAACTTGGTTTCTTGCCTCACATTGCCACATTGCCCTCATAACCCTACCTTTTGTGCAGCATTATTCCAGCCTTCTTGGAACAAGTCCAGCCATCTACACCTTCTCCTCAACTCCATCCTCCAAGTCTTGAACTCCCCTACACCCATATTTCACCTCCATACTCATTCCTCCACATTTTTTCCTCCATCCATGCTTCAAAACCCCATTTCTGAACATCCTGTAGAAAAATTACAGAACATCCTGTAGAAATCCTAGAACATCCTGTAGAACCCCTGCAGACTTCCTGTAGAAGCTCACGAATGAGGTTTCTTGATATCCAAACTCTGTGAAACTCTTTGGAAGGGTGTTGGGGACTCCTTAGACCCTCTCTGTACCATCCCAACCTTTTCCAAGCATTTCTCCTCCTTGATCCACCCCTGCACAGTGAAAAGCCAGTTAAAAGCACATGCATGATAATTCTAATAACTTAGTCAAAAATACAAAAAGATGTTTTCTTCAGCTAGAGGCAGTGTAGACACATGTATTTTACCTTCATAGAAGTAATGGCATCTCTTTTCGTAGTTTGCATTCTCTCCTTTGCGTCAGTAAGACTAGCTGGTAGAATTAGGGTTGGCTAGGGTTTGCGTTTCTTTTTGGCTTTTAGTTTCTTTCCGCAAGTAGGTTAGCTTCTTTTGAGTTAGCTTTCATCCTTTAGTAAAAAAGCTTCTTCTAAGAGCTCATAGAAGTTGGCTTAAGCCCCTAGCGGACTTGTGCCAGCTGACCAAGTGACAGCTGCGGCAAGAGCTAGTACTTGTGCATACAGCACCGTCGCTTCCAAGTTTGTTACGAACTACCGGGTTGATAAAATTAAAGAAGGGATTTCCAGGAGTTGTAGCATTATTGCTGCAATACTGGGGCCCACCATCTTTTTGGCACCGTTGCCGGGGAAGCGTCAGAGTATTGGTGATTGCCGCTTTTCTTCTATTTTCTACTACAACCTTCTGCTAAGTATTTTATTTCATTTCCATTATGCAATTTCGTTTCTGCAAAAGTAGATTAGTATTTCCCGCTTTCATAGATTAGCATTTCTCGCTTTCATAGATTAGCATTTCAATTCCGCAATTTCATTTCTGCAAGCGTAGCCTAGCATTTCATTCCTGCAATTTCATTTGAGCAAAATAGATTAGTCTGATTTCATTTCAATTCCACATTTTCATTTCAGCAAGATAGTTAGTTGCAGTTCAATCTATTTTAGTTTTTGCAGGTACAAGTAGAAAAAAGAAAAAACAACCAAAAAGATTTCCTTTCATGCCTTGTAGGAGTAGAGATAATTTAGAAAAATATTTGCACAACACCCCCCACTGCTTCACACAGCCAACCTTCTCTCTTCTTCGATGGTTGTGATTAAGAAGAAGCCCTAGGTGGACATCAAGGCATCTTTAAAGAACCTCTAGGGGAGAAGAAGAAGAAAACATTCCTCTGGAGCGAATGGCTACAAGCAGAAATGTTGGGAGTAGCACCTTGTCCAAAGATGAATTTGAAAATCAGATCAAAGATTTCAAGAGTGATATGAGGCAGTTTCTTGCCATGCAACTGGATACCTTGCGGATCCAAAAGAAGCAAGAAGAAGCCAAGAGGGCTTTGGCCATTTTTTGTCCTAGGTGCACTAGAAAGCATCCTAGGAACGAATGTCCATTGTATTCCATAGAAGTGTGTTTTGTATGTGAAGAATGTCATCCTACAGATCAGTGCCCTTCCTTACCCAGAATCAAAGCTGCATATCAAAGAGCCAAAGGAGCCACTGAATCACTCTATTATATGAACCAAAGGAGGCCACATGAACCTAGATCTTATCAGCAAGAACTGCAAGGGACATCCGAGACCTATTATGACCCCTATCAAGCCACTTTCATGCCTTCTTGGGGTCCCCCTGCCCATCCTTCCTAGTTCACATCTCCTCCTTGTTCCTTCATAGATCCATATTATGCCCAACCAGCTGCTCATTCGTTTCACTCTTATGCTCAGCCACAGCCTCAGTGGAATGCACCTCATCAGGGGTGGAGGCCCCAATACAACTCTCCTCCCACTTCTTTTCCTCCACCACCTGCTCATCCACAACCATCGCCTCCTGCTCCACCAAGGCAACCCCAAATGCCTACCCAACCCCAACCCCATCCACATCCATCTCAAATATACACCCCCACTCAGCTACCCATACCACCATTTCCAAATCCACACATTGGAGTAGCTCAACTCCATTACAATGCTGAGGCACAACATGTCCAAATGACTCCTCTTGAGCTCAACGATCTTCACCATAGCTCAGGAAGAGTGTTGCAAAGCGGAGACTATATTGAAAGCATTGAAGGACCACATCCGGCAAAAGAAGATTCAAAAGAGGAGATCAAAGAACCATGGGCTGCACTTGATGAAGAGAAGAGATCAGAATTAGAGATCGAGAGAGTTCCCTCATGGTTACCATCAAATCCTCCATGTACTCAAGAGAAAGATCAGCAAAAAGAGGAAGATGAGAAGGTCATGATAGAAGGTGACATGAATAATGATCCAGATCAGCAAAAGGACCAAGGATATCAAAGCTATATTGAGACATGGTTCCAGACAGTCACTAAGTTGCAGCAGTACTCTTTTCCTCAGCTATGTTTGATCCCTTCAAAGTCAGATCATTTGGTCTCTGAAATTCGGATACCTGTCAAAGCATGCATTTCGAGCCTTCACATCATTTTGTCTCTAATCTCGATGTGCACATGGCTCCATTGGAAGTATTCTTATACTTGAGAATGATTTTGTTTTTCAAGTAGGGTAGGGTAGAAAAAAAAGAAAAAAGAAAAAAAGAGAAAAAAAAATGAAAATAAGAAGAGAATAAAAATCTAAGGTGAAAACCTCCTCGGAGGCGCCTTAGATTGGCTCATTGATTGAAAACCTCCATGAGGCGGTCAATGGGTTGGGAAAAAAGAGAAAAGAGAATAAGATCTCTGGGTGAAAACCTCCCTTGGAGGTGCCCAGGGCAGGCAATTAGGGTGAAAACCTCCATGAGGCACCCTAGTTGTTTTTCAAAAAAAAAAAGAGAAAAAGAAAAAGAAAAATAAATCTAATTTCCATTGAATAATTTCATGTTGCAGCAATGACATTGCAGGTCAGGAGGATCACTCAAAACAAAGACAAAGGAGTTTTTGTGCCTTCTAGAGGAAGTTCTATATTTCTATAGGAAACATCCTGTAGAACCTTCAAGCGAGCTAGATTCGATTTTGGAAGGGGATCTAAAGCTTGGAATCCATTGGTTATGCCTGCAAGCATCCATGTTCCCATTCCTCACCCTTTTCCATCATCTTTTCCACCTCGTTGTGCTTCTTCATTGTGCTTCTACAAGAAGTTCCTGTAGAAATTGTAGGAAGCTAGAAATTGATTTCAAAAAGGTGGTTTGGCGAAGATGGTAGCTTCCTCAAGGGTTCAGAAGTCCTCCTGCATTCTTCAAACTCCTCCTCCATCATCTCCATACCTGCATCACAGCGCAAGTTCATTTTTCATACCATGCAACAAAATTGCAAAATGCCTTGAAGCAAAAATACCTAGAACAGAATTTGTTTTTGCCTTAACTTGAAAACCATGCATCCATTTGAAAAACCGTTTTACAGAGAATCATACAGGGGTGATGGAAACATGCTTGAGCAGTTTCAGCCAATTCCGGTGCACGGTTTCCAAGAAATTAGCCTCCATCACCATCAGCCATTTTTGAATTTTCTCCATATTCGTGCATCCGTTTCGAAAACTATTTCATGGGGAGATGCATATGGGTGATAGTAACCTACCCAAGCAGTTTCAGCCAATTCCGATGCACGGTTTCCGAGAAATTGATCTCTGAAATCTTCAGCCATTTTCCATTTTTCTCGAAATCTGTGCATCCATTGATCACGATTTTGCTATGGGAGGTGCATCATGATGATAGGAACATGCTCGGAAATTTTCAGATCAATCCGGTTTACCGTTTGGGAGCAATGGTGAAAACAAGTTCTGGTCCGGTGAAAATTCAGCAGCAACAACTTGAAGGTGCAGATTTGAACGTGGAAACAAATGCCTGCAGCTTAGATCTGGTCAGAGGACACCTGCACAAGGAAAAACAACCAAAAATCATCAGCCAAGCCCTCATGCAACCAAAGGATCCAGGCATGCAGCAGCAGAATATGAGCATGCAGCAGCAAAAAGCACTTCACAGCAGCCATTTGACTTCAGGTACGTGACTAAAACCTGTTCCTCTATTGCATGAATCTAATTAAAGAAATGCATGAACGAATGGAATGGTGAAATTAAGCCACGAATATAGCAAGGTTAACTTGACATCCAGTTCTCTAGCGCTCAAGGAAAAATCACGCAGCATACGTGTATGGTCATTCATGAGAAATTTGAAAAACACAGTTAGTGGTAGATCTGTTGAACTCCAGTGCACAGGACGTCAAATAATTAACAGATAGAGGAGAACATACAGTTTATAACATCACTGTAGTTCAAATGAAGACAGCACACGTTTTTGCCACCTCACCACAAATCACGCAGTAATTAAAGGAATGCTCGGCTGAAGACTCACGTTAACTGTTGTTCATTTACACTTGCAAACCTCTTTGGCTGAATCCTCTGCCTCTGAATTCTGTTAAACTGACGTCCTTCGCCAAGTTTTTCGGCTTGTTCAAAATTCTCCCGCATACCAAGATCGTTCAGAGGCGCAGGGGCACTCTACAGGCGTTTCTACAGGAAGCTGCGCTACAGGAGACCCAACATACAATGAAGCTTGGACTGTTCACATCGAGGGTGGAAATTCTCAGTGAGGTAGGCCTGAACAGAACTTTCCCATGCAAATAATTCAAAAGGTGGTGAATTCGATGTGTTGAGGGGGTAGGAAAAATGTGAATGCAAGTCTGTCTATGAATTCAAAAGCCGTTTTCTTATTGCTGCCTAGAATTGTCTTCAGTGCAACATAGCCCATGCTTTGGAGAAGACCAAATATTTAGATTCAGACATATACTGAAAAATATGAAGAAAAATACCATTTCTCTTGCCAGTTTACTGCAGATCTAATTGCAATGAATCATACAGATTTTATTATCACTAGCACATATCAAGAGATTGTTGGGAGCAAGGATACTATTGGCCAGTATGACAGGAACTGCTTTCACCCTTGTTGGTCTTTATCGTGTGGTTCATGGAATTGATGTTTTTGATCCCAAGTTCAACATTGTTTCTCCTGGAGCAGACATGAAGAGTTGTTTCCCTTATACAGGGAAGCAACATCATCTTACTGCTTTACATGGTTCAATTGAAAAACTCTTGTTCAATCCCGAACAGACAGCTGAACACATGTGTATTTTGAATGACCATAAAAAGCCCATTATCTTTTCTATGGCAAGACTCAATAGAGTGAAAAACATGACAGGACTGGTTGAATGGTTTGCAAAGAAAAAAACACTTGAGGGATACTGTCCTCCACATTCTGGGGAGGAAACCATATACACGATTCCCATTCTGATCAGTGCAAGCCAAAACAGAGCGTGAGGAAGCAAGATATTGAGGCAGAGAAGAAAACTAAGGGTAAGGAAGCTAAGGGAAAGAAAACCTAGGGTAAAGCATCACAGTGAAACCATCACAAGGAAAGCAAGAGGAAGAGCAAGAAAGAAAAAGAAGGAAGAAACAGAGTGGAAAAGGAGAAATGGGCCAAATTGCTAAGCCTAAAACTGTGGGAGGAACAATGGCACAAACACCTCGGAAAAAAGATTGCAGACCCAGGCAGAAAAGACTGAAAAAGGCCAAACAAGTAAAGGCACACCCAAGGCAACCACAGCAAAATCAAAAGAGAAGGCACCCTCAGCCAAGCAGGCCAAAACAGTGAAGACTGTTTCTACAGGAAGACAGAAAACAGCCACTACAGGACTTTCTACAGGAAGTTTGGGGAAAGGGCAGCAGAAGGAGAAATTGGCCGAGATTTTAGCTAGGGAGGCAGCACCTATGCTGGCCACCCTAAGCACATCCATCCCCTCCATGAACACTCATTTTTTTCAGGGTTCGGACACAATTTAGTCATGGTTCAACCTTCTACAGGAAGCTACAGGACTTTCTACAGGAAGTTTTGTATTTTTACCAGAAACATCCTGTAGAAGCCTTTGGGCAGGCCAGAATCAATTATGGAGAGGGATTTGAAGCTTGAAGTCTATTGAGGAGGCATGCAACCACTCTTTTCTTCCATCCTCCATTGGTTTCATCTCCTTTCACCACCATTTCCGCCATCAGATTGAATATACTTGCACAATCATACCAAAGTTGAGAATTCTCTAGGAAAAGAAGCACAAGCAGTGAAAAGAAGCAAAGAGAAAAGCATGGTTTCATGACAGAGAAGAGGACATCACTTCAGAAGCTTGGCATAACAAGGAGGCCACCAGGGCCATCAAAGATGAGGAGATAGATTGGTTGCTCAGAGGATGAGCAACACTTTCAGTAGGGGGTGATGATGAGCCCCAAAAATGGATAATTATTTGGGCTCATTCAACCTCCTAATTCGACTTAATCCACCATTCTCATTAGTTTATTGCATGTTTTTTATTATATTTATGCTAATAGAGTGAATTGGGTTAGTCATTATGCCAACAAGTCTAATGTGTGCTTTGTGTAGCCTTTTTGGTGAATTTGGAGACAAAGTCAATGGTTGAAATGAGCACTTGGCAGCCAAATTCGTGGAGAGTATTTTTAGGAAGGTGTTCCCTTCATTTATGGGCCCTTACCTCGAATTCTCCACCATCAGTTCGGAGTTCAAGGGCCACCAAATCAATTAGCACAAGGGCAGCCAAGCAAGTCAAGTAGGACTGCTGTTAACTACAAGTTTTGGGCAGCCGAGTCCCTAAAGTTTAGGAGGACTGTTGGGGTCCTCAATTTGTATAAATAAGAGGGCTTAGGGCCTCATTTCAGTTAGTCATTTTTGGTAGCTAGTGGTTAGTCAATTTGTAGCTAGTAGTTAGTCATTTTATAGTCATTTTGTAGTTCGATTTTTAGGCAATAGATTAGCTTTGCTTTCAACACATTTTCAAGTTTCCCTTGTGGACAGTTTTGATGTAACTCTTCTTTTCTTGCTCAATAAAGATGAATCCAACTTTGCACCAGCTCTAAATCACTCTTAGGAGGCTATAGCTCTTGGGGTTGGGCCCATCTCAAGCGCCCAATACCTCCTTTGATTATCTTTATGTGTTTTTGCTGCATTCTTAGAATAAAATCTGTTATTTAGATCTAAACCTTGTTTTGTTATTTAGTTTGTTTTTTGATGAGTAAAATAGCTTTTCATGATCAGATTTAGTTGATAAGTTGTTAACAGAAAAAGCTTCAAGAAAAGGGCCAACAAACATCTATGGTTTCACCTCTCCCTTAGTGGGATTGGGAGCTGTGACTAGGATGACTTTGCTGCCCACAAAAACACTGACTTTGCTTTGCCATGCAATCATCAGTGTTTGGTTTTCATTTGCAGAAGTTGGTTACATGTTCAGATCTTTGAATGCTTCATTGCATAGTTAATATACATGGTTTCCTTGCAAATAAAGCTGTTGTTCAATCTCGTTGCTGTTAGCCAAATCATATTAAGGGTAGCATAATTAGATCTTTGTTTTCTTGCATGTCCTTGTTGGTTCAGTTGGAAACACAAATTGCAGAGCACCTATACCACTTCTCTATCTGCCCAGACTCCCTCAAACCCATCTTCTCCATCTCCTAACTTGGTTTCTTGCCTCACATTGCCACATTGCCCTCATAACCCTACCTTTTGTGCAGCATTATTCCAGCCTTCTTGGAACAAGTCCAGCCATCTACACCTTCTCCTCAACTCCATCCTCCAAGTCTTGAACTCCCCTACACCCCTATTTCACCTCCATACTCATTCCTCCACCTTTTTTCCTCCATCCATGCTTCAAAACCCCATTTCTGAACATCCTGTAGAAAAATTACAGAACATCCTGTAGAAATCCTAGAACATCCTGTAGAACCCCTGCAGACTTCCTGTAGAAGCTCACGAATGAGGTTTCTTGATAGCCAAACTCTGTGAAACTCTTTGGAAGGGTGTTGGGGACTCCTTAGACCCTCTCTGTACCATCCCAACCTTTTCCAAGCATTTCTCCTCCTTGATCCACCCCTGCACAGTGAAAAGCCAGTTAAAAGCACATGCATGATAATTCTAATAACTTAGTCAAAAATACAAAAAGATGTTTTCTTCAACTAGAGGCATTGTAGACACATGTATTTTACCTTCATAGAAGTAATGGCATCTCTTTTCGTAGTTTTCATTCTCTCCTTTGCGTCAGTAAGACTAGCTGGTAGAATTAGGGTTTGCTAGGGTTTGCGTTTCTTTTTGGCTTTTAGTTTCTTTCCGCAAGTAGGTTAGCTTCTTTTGAGTTAGCTTTCATCCATCAGTTAAAAAGCTTCTTCTAAGAGCTCATAGAAGTTGGCTTAAGCCCCTAGCGGACTTGTGCCAGCTGACCAAGTGACAGCTGCGGCAAGAGCTAGTACTTGTGCATACAGCACCATCGCTTCCAAGTTTGTTACGAACTACCGGGTTGATAAAATTAAAGAAGGGAGTTCCAGGAGTTGTAGCATTATTGCTGCAATACTGGGGCCCACCAACCATGTAGATAATCGTGATAAAAACTCCAACAAGCTATTTTTCAAATATAAATTAGAAATGTATAGTTGAGTTTGTGATTATAAACTTCGATTTCTATTCACTCAGAAGATATATTTGATTAGCCTTGATTGCATTGTTTCACACATGAAAATTGAATTCAAAGCATTTAAGAGGAAATTAAACAATTCAAGTAAAGGTACCATGTGTCCTGGCACAGGGAGCCCTTTCGGGTTAGGTTGCACACACTGGAGGAAACTTAAAACTTTGTGGTTATTAAATCAAATCAAACCATACATAATGCATTCATACACATGAGAAAAAATCGATTCATCAAGACTATATTAAGAGTATAAGGTTCTTCTACATCCAAGCTTACTCCTATCAAAAGAATCATTGTATTTATGAGGATTTTAAAACAATAACAAATTCAAAGTTTTAATGCACCAATTCAAGACAAAGTGACAAACCACAAATAATGTCAATATTTATGATATCAACTACATTTTAATAGATCTTAGATCAAAATATATCCCAATATCTAATGAATTCACCAAAACATAGCTCGTTCCAACATCTTTTCTGACTAGGCATTGTGCGACATATTGGCAAACTATCCATTCACGGAATCTGGGAAAATAGGGTTCAAAGAATCAAGGAAATATTTCATGTCCTTCACATTTTGAGGAAACCATCCACAGGGAGCATAAATGAGCTCATTTTGAAAAAAAAACCATGTTTAATTTTTCAAAATTCATCTTCATTTGCTCAGAAATTGCACCATAAGTTGATTGCCCAAAAAATATTATTAATTTGGATCATTTGTTTTGATCAAATGTTGGAGGCTCACACATGCAACCTGGGTGAGCTTTGAACAACACAAATCCATATTGGGGGTCTTAGAAATAAAACCTATGTGCTCAATTTCCTTCTAGAATTGTGTTAATACCTCGATCATAGAGATGACCACTAAAACCAGCTTCAAGAACAAAGTTGATAAATTGTTATTAGTAAAATAAAAGTATAATCCTAATTAATTTATAAAAAATAAAGGAAATATGTGATAATTAACCTCTTTCGGCATAAGAAATGTATCGTGGTGTTTTTACGGGAAATTATGGTAAATGAAGTGATCAATGAGTGAATGAATTACACGGGTAGTTAAATTATTGATTGTAAAATTGGTAAAACGGTGACAAATCAGTGACCAAACAATAAAACACCTCTCTCTCTCTCTCTCTCTCTCTCTCTCTATATATATATATATATATATAGTATTTTCTCAAAATTTTAAACTAATAAAATAAAAGTTTAATTATATTTTAGTTGGGTGTTAAATTATTTGGAGAGAATATCTTATATCTAAATATATTTAGCAAATTTTTAAAACAAAAAATTATTAATGAGTACTTGTTTTAGTTTAGATATTGGAAATATTCATCCCCATCTACTCTATTACAACAACCATTTCTCTAAAAATTGAGGGAACTTATAACCACAAAGTCAATATATGGTCCAACTTGGTGTTAGCATCTTGTAGATGTAGACATATTCAACTTATCAAAGTCCATATAAAGGAACAATCATCTGCTTTAATACATAAGTGGCTAGTTGTATGTACATGGTTCATTCAACTTCTCGATGAATTCCCCCTATATGTGCAAATTTAAAACAACCTTGTAGTGATTCTAAGAGTTAATTAGTGTAACAAAAGTAGTCGCTCTCTACTAACACCTCTCCCTCAAGATTCACGTCATTTTGATGCATAGATAAAATTTGTGTGCAAGTTTTTGGGCTTAGAACATCACAAGTCCAAAATCAACATATGGCCCACTTGGCACACAAATGTTAATGACTTATTGTATAAGAAACAAACTTCCCCTTCACGGGAAATTAACATGAACGTAACCATTGGCAATTATACCTCTAAAACAATTGGGCATACCTAAGAGTCTTGATGTGACACATACATAGAATCTAAGTCACTTGGTTTGAAATCAAATTCAACCACCTTGATGTTTGACAAAAATTTAATAATGATTTTTTTAAAGTAAAAGTTGGCATTAAATTCGACATATGAAAAAATTTAAAAATTTAAAAATATATGTAGGTTGTAGCTTGTAATAGAGTCCCAAAGTCATAGTTTGCAAAGGCATAGGCATACTCAACATTGTTGGTTAATCTAGCATAGTCAACATGTAGAGGAGGGACATGAGGTGGGTGCTCTGTCGAGAAGAGAATCTAAGTCAACTCGAGGAGGGGCCAAATGGACTATAGTCATTGCTAGCATGTTAGGATTACAATTGTGTGGAGGGAAATGGTGAAACAATTTGAGGCTCAACACATCAAAAGAGATGAAACAACTCGGAAGGAGCCAAAACCATGCGGAATTAACTTAGGGTTATTTTTAATCCCAATAATTTTTTAAGGTCAAATTTCAAAATTGGGCCCAATTTATTCATTTAAAATATGATTCCAAGCCAAATTTGTTTGATTCTATTTGAGATTCAGCAAATTACAAATTTCAAGATTGAAATTCATCGAATGCAGTGATAACATAGAATTAGTGCTTTCACATTGACTTGTAACTTGAAACTAACTAGCCATAGACTTGAACTCCATTGCACATAATCATTTTTCAATTCCTGATCATGAATCTGATACAACACAATCAAATCAAGGGTATGCATACTTAAATAGGTCCAATAACCATATGCCTTTACATGCAACTTCCACTACACCAAACCAACAAGTTAAAAAATGAATGCTCACTTTTATGGATCAACTCAATTATGTCAAATGGAAGTGAATTAATGAACCTCATCTCAAGAAAATTAATGGCTAATTCGATTTATGTGCCCAAACAAGAGGATGCACATTCACATGTCCAATTTAAGTCGAATTCTCATTTTTTATCATAAGGCCAAAATCTTGTAGCATGGACACATTGTAACAAGGTGATCCAAATTGGGTCATTATATTGTTTGTTGTCCATCTCGATGCATTTGGAGTGGGAAAAGTGGAGGAATCAACTCACGAGACCATTTTACTGGTGGGACCTAGTTTGGCAAAACGGGGTCTAAAACCTTTCAGGAGTGTTTTGAGGCATCAAATAACATTTTTGGGGGTAAAACTTTATCGTTTTGGCATGAAACCTTTTAATGTTATTCTACACACAAATATCTTTCCAATGATCAAGAAGCACGTCAATGAGAGTCTATATGCAAAAGACTGAGAAGTTGACCTTCCTGTTTTCACCACCATGGTTCAAGAGGATGCCACATCAGCCTCCATTATTCATGGAAAAAGGGGTTAGCCACATGAATTCGATGTAAAATACTCTATAAGAGTTTATATTGTAACTCTAGTTAAGAGTTGATGTAGTCAAACTTAACCACTAGTAGGTTATCGGGCTATGTTATAATCGAGCCACTAGGAGGAGGAGGCATTCTATTCTTTCAAGTGCATTTGTTCCATAGCTGAGAAAATAGACAAGAGGGATAGGAGGTAGAGCACATAGAGAGGATTTGTGCATTGTAGCAGCCCACGTGCCACAGACCATATTTATTTGCACTTTAAGTGGATCGAAGCAGAAGGAGAAACATGATGCTTCTAAGGAGGGAAAGAAGAAGCAAAAGGGGGGGAAATATAAAAATACGGTAGCCACAACACACCAGTGCAAATATCCTAGCAACCACTGCAATATTGATGGCCATACAATGGAGAAGTGTTGGAAGTTTCATCCAGAGTTGAACCTGAAGAACAAGAAGAAAGATAATAAGAAGAAGAACCTCATGGCCATTGATTCGAGCAACCAAGTTATAAGAAACTCAGACGTGAATGAGAAGATCGTTTGTCCATTAGTGCAAAAGGAGGTGAATCTGAGTAGCCTTCAACAAGAAGAGAAAGAAATGGCCAAACTCTTCCATATAAAGACACATCTCAAGAAGAGAAAGATTGATTCTTTGTTGGACTCATAATCACAAAAAAATCTCAATGCAATAGAGTTGGTCAAGAAGTTGGGGATGGAAGTTTGTGATCATTCAAACCCATATTCATTGGGATGGGTAAATAAGGATGGAGAGTTGAAGGTAAAAAAACAGTGAAACATAGATTTGCTATCAATGTTTATTTTATTGATGAAGTAGATCTAGATGTGGTTCCCCTTGATGTATGTGGAGTCATGTTTGGGAGTCCATACATGTACATGAGAGATGCAATATTCATGAGGAGAGTCAACCAGTATCAGCTCATTAAGGATGGAAAATTGTCCATCATCAACGCGCACAAAGGCAAGTAAAAAATTTCACTGGTAAGTGCCAACCAAGCCAAGAAATTAATAAGTTCCATCAAGAAATATGTTTTATTGTTTTTATGAGAAAGAAAATTTGAAGAAGAGTCAATAAGAGGCAAGGCATCCCTAGAGAGGTGTACTAAGAAACAAAAACAATAATTGGAGGATTTGTTACAGGCATACATGGATGTGTTCCAAGAACCTAAAGGGTTACCACCTAAGAGAGAAGTGGAGCATGGGATCCAGCTATTATGAGACTCCACATTACCAAATGTTGGGTTGTACAAGAAGTTTCTTATAGAAGCAAGTGAGGCGAATAAAAAATTGCAGTAGCTACTAGAACAGGGTGTCATTCGACTAAGTACATCACCATGTGGGCCACCCATCATCATTGTGCCAAAGAAGGATGGGACTTGGCATATGTGTATAGATTACAGGGTGTTGAACAAAATCACACTCAAGAATAGATACCCCCTGCCTAGGATAGATGATCTGCTAGATCAGTTGTAGCAAGAAAAATACTTCACCAAGTTGGACTTGAAGTCTGGCTATCACCAGGTTCACGTCAAAGAAGAAGATACCTGGAAGACTTCCTTCAAAACCAGGAAAGGTTTGTATGAGTGGTTAGTCATGCCATTTGGCATATGTAATGCACCAGCTACGTTTATTAGATTAATGAATGATGTATTGAACCCTTTTATAGATTCATTTGTTATTGTCTATTTGGATGATATATTGTTATATAGTGCTACCTGGGAAGAGAAAATTTCACATTTGACGCAAGTGATGGAAACATTCAAGAAGCACCAGTTGCTGGCAAATCTCAAGAAGTGTGAGTTTGTGTAACAGTATTTGGTGTATCTGGAGTATGTGATCAGTGGAGGAGAGTTGAAGATAGATCTTTCCAAGATGGAGGCCATCATGAAATGGTTGATGCCTATTAATATTTTTGAGGTCAAAAGTTTCATTGGGGTAACACATTACCTGAGGACATTCATAGCCTCCTTTCCAGCTGTAGCAACACCGCTCCATGCCATAACAACAAGTGGCAAGAGTTTCTAGTGGGAAAAAGGTCAGTAGAAGGCTTTCTAGGAGCTAAAGAAGAAGATCAATCAAGCACTAGTTTTAGCATTACCAAACTTGCAACAACCCTTTGAAGTGGAGATAGATGTGAATGGGTATGTTATGGCAGGTGTCTTGATGCAGGGAGGAAGGCTTGTATGCTACCATTCTGAAGTATTTCATGAGGTTGTTCTTAACTACCCTACCTATGACAAGGAGCTCTATGCCATGGTGCAAGTTGTGAAGAAGTGGAAGCAATATCTGATGGGAAAGGAGACAGTAATCCACACAAATCACCAATCGTCACAGTGCTTGCAGGCCCAGAGTAATCTATAGCACACCAGGCATTACAAGTGGATGGGGTTTTTACATCAGTTTCATTTGGTGATCAAATATAAGAAGGGAAACACAAACAAGTTGGCCGACTTGCTTTCGAGGCCACTGACATCAACGATCACAACTTTGAGGACTCTTATGCACATGGATACATTCACACATGATGCATACATAGAGGCATATTCAGAGGACGAGGACTTCAAGGAGGTGTATCAATAGTTGCAAATTCAGATTTATGTGCATGACGACAAAAATACCGTTGACTACCATCTCCAGGATGGGTTACTCTACAGGCTGGATAAGCTATGTATTCCTAAAGGTGAGTGATTCCAATTGATTAGAGAGGTTCACACCTCCAAGGTTGCAGGGCACTTTGGTGTAGGGAAGAACGTGGCTAACTTGCATAGGTATGTGTATTGGTCCAAAATGCAAGAGTAGGTAGATAGGTTCATAAGGGGAAGCATGCTTTGTTGTACCAACAAGCCTAAGAACATGAAACATGGTCTATATCATCCCTTACCTATACCTACTTGTCATTGGGAAAGCATTTCCATGGACTTTGTGGGAGGTTTACCAACAACAAGGAAGGGACATGACTACTTGTTTGTGGTGATTGACTAGTTTAGCAAGATGTGTGTTATGATGCCCTATACAAAGACTATCAACGGGCAAGAAGAAGCAAACTTATTCTTTGGACAGGTTTGGGTTTTTTTGGGATACCAAGGAGCATCATTTCAGAAAAGGATACAAGATTTCTCAATGCATTCCAGACTACATTGTGGGAGAAGATGGACACAAAGTTGAAGAGATCTACAACATTCCATACACAAAAAGATGGGCAAACAAAAGTAGTCAACAAGACTTTGGTGCAGCTTTTAAGAGGATACAACTAGAAGCATCTGAAGACCTGAGATGAAAATATGGTATATATACAACATTCTTACAATAGAGCAGCCCACACTTCTATAGGAAAGTCCCCATTTGAAACTTGTTTTGGATATTTGCCACCTTCACCTTTGGATATTGCATATGGGTAGCAAGGAGGAGTGAGGGGAAATCTTACAAGAGATGCTTTGAGGGATGAAAATTTTATAGAGAAGATCAAATAGATCCATATACAAGTACAAGAAACACTACAAAAGTTGCAAAATAAGTATAAGGCCAGGCATGATCAACACAAAATAGAGAAATCATTCAAGGTGGGAGACAAAATATAGCTATAGTTGAACAAGGAGAGGTTGCAGGGGCCTGGTAAGAAAATAAAGGCTTTGAGGTATGGTTCCTTTGAGATACTAGAAAAGGTGGGTGATAATGCTTATCGACTCAGTTTACCACCATATATGTGCATATACTCAGTTGTGAATGTGGAGAATTTGAAACTCTATGAGCCTTTCATGCTAGACTAGGAACAGGAACAAGTCCTACCTTATGTGGAGGATATGGCGCTAGATGCTCATGTAGAGTTGACAGAAGAAACAGTTTTTTAGGAGAGGTCCAGAACTACAAGATAAGAGAAACATGGCCTTCGAGAGATTAGGTTGAAGGGACAACTTCCAGGCAAAGCTAAATGGTACACTATAGAGAAGGTGGAGGAAAAATTTCCTCACCTCATTCAGTAGAAGATTTTGGGGACCAAAATCCTCCCAAAATGGGGAGGTGTGATCCGAATTGGATAATTAAATTATTTGTCATCCATCTTGATGCATTAAAAGTGGAAAAAGTGGAGTAATCATCTCATGGGACAGTTTTACTGATCGCACCTAGGTTGGCGAAATGGGGTCTAAAACCTTTTGGGAGAATTTTGAGGCATCAAATGACATTTTTTGGGGGTAAAAAATTTCTTCTTTTGTGTTGCATTTATTCAAGTTATTCTACACACAAAGATCTTTCCAATCGCGCAAGAAGTGTGTCAATCAAAGTCCGTATGCAAAAGTTATGTCACTCAAAAGTTGACTTTCATGTTTTCAACACCATGGTTCAAGAGGATGTCGCATTAGTCCCAATTATTCATGGAAAAAGGGGCTAGCCACGTGATCATGATGTAAAAGACTCTAGAAGAGTCTATATTGTAACTTTAGTTAAGAGTTGATGTAGTCAAACTTAACAATTAGTAGACTATCAGGTTGTGTTATAATTGAGCCAGTAGGAGGAAGAGACATTCCATTATTTTGAGTGCATTTGTTCCAAAGACGAGCAAAATAGCCAAGAGGGATAGGAGGTAGAGCACATAAAGAGGATTTGTGCAATATAGCAGCCCACGGGTCGCATGCCATATTTCTTTGTACATACGGCCATATTTCCAGACAGAGAAAAAGAGTAGAGCGACCTCATCTTCCAGCTGGGTTTTCTCCCAAAAGGGTTTTCCAGAGCATATCTTGTGTCTTATGTGTGTGTGAGCTTTTATTTTGCCGTTCTCTATTTTCTACGTAATTTCTATTCGCATGCATGCACTAATTACAGTAAAATATACAGATCTAAAAATTCATTAAAACTGTAATAGTGTAAAATTTCAGAGTTTTAATATAATATTATCATATCTATTGTGACGAACTATCTAGTAAAATACAAATTTACAAATCACAAGAAGTATTTAATTTTCATCTTGGAAACATCATGAAAATTGTATCCATCATTCAACTCAAACACAGTAAGTCATACTTCACTCATATTCAATAAATAAACAATCCTTCTATATCTATCACCAACAACAATCCTAAAACTCAATAAAACCATGGTGATCAACATCAATCCAATCCAAATACTTTTTAAAAAAAAAATCTTATAAACTATCCCATATCTCATGTATTTTAAATCATCGTCATAATGACTTATTAAGTAAATTAACTCAATATTTTAATGAGCTTTTAAAATTTAAATAATCAATATTTTAAGTCCAAATCCAAAATCAAATTTTTATAATAAAAATTCAATTAAAATTATCCACCATCTTACTACATTTAAATATATATACATCATTTCAAATTCTTTTAATTATAAAACAATAATATAAATTAAATAAATAAACCTACATCAATATCTCCCATCAACACTAAAACAATCATATGACCTTAAGCATCAGAATTTCATTATTTAACAAATAACTATCCCAAATTCTTAGAGGCCACATTCCAACATAATCATAATCGCCCATGAAGTGATAGCATCACCAAAGGTAATTTCAATACTTAACTATCCAGAATTGTTACGCAACTCATTGAGTTACCATTGTAATACATGGAGTCATCCCTTAATCGCTATCAGTGATAATCGGTGCGGTACATCACATCATATCAGCAATCCAAGGCTTATAGCAAACACTAATGGATAGGCCATTTGCTCAAGTCCATGGCTTTATAAAGTTTGGTGCACATGCATATTCAAAAAATTAAAATGAATCCAAAACGCGGAGAGGTGACTCATGCTCGTTATTTCCTCCGTTTTAGATGGGCCACGACTAAGTCTCAGTGGGAACCACACTTCACAAAAAGGATCACGTTTGGGTGGAATAATTAATTCTAATGTCTGTGCTGTAATTTAAATTTCGGAATAAATGAAATATTATTATTTAATTTTAGGTTATGGTCAAGTCATACACTGAATTAATGTATGAAATTTTTTGTTTGTGGGACCAAATTGGTGTATGAGACCCTTTTGTTTAGGAGTCCTCTATCGAGGTGAAGGAATTGCCTAGACGGTTAAAAATGGCCGGGAAAAAAATTTCAAAAAATCTTGTAGAAGCAGTGTCGTGTTTTTGATGGTGGAAATGGATTCAGCACCATCAAAAACCTCTAGGACACCTAAAATTTTGAAATTTAACAACGGAGTTGTCTTTAGTGCGACTTTTTGAAGATTCCGGTGGAAAAAATTGATGTTAAATCTTGATTTGTATTATTTAAAATGGTTTTTTAACTGTATATTTGGATTCAACACCCTGGAAAACCCCTGGGACACTTTGATTGTGCAGAAATTAGCTATCAAACTTGCTATTTCAATAAATTGCTGCCGAATTTTAGAAAAATTTGACCGGAAAAACCCACCGGAAAAGCTTCCAAAAAGTCTCTTTAAAGACAACTCCTTTAACAACTATAACTTGGATTTACAAAAATCCTTGTCGGATTTTCCAATTCCTAAGGCTATTGTTTGTGGGACAAGGGACCCACTTCTGCCCAAGGATTTGACTGTGAAGTTTAGGAAGGCATACATATTCTACCCCCCTCTCTGGTTTTGAACTTGCGACCTTTTAGTAGGAAACACATGCTCTTAACCATTACGCCCACTCAAACTGTAACCAATTTAGATTTATCTTAATTTTATATTTATTAAGAGTTGAGATAGATCAAATCTCTTGAGATGCAAATCTCTTTTAAAATAAAAAGATTTTTGATCTCTTTTAGAACCAAGTAAATTCAAAATTAAGATAAATCTAAGGTGGTTATTAAAATAATTATGATTTGTCATAAATATTAAATCTAACTATATAAACATTTATATAAACACTTATTTCATAGTTTTTATTGTGTTGGATGTTCAATTGTAAAATTACTTTTTATTCTAGTCAAAATAACTAATTACAATGTAAGATTAGTCAAACTTATGTTTTGAATTAATTATTTAGTAAATGGTTAGTAGATTTATTCAATTTTTCGTTTTTCCTAATTATTTAAAATTAGTGAAAATTTAGTAACTCTCTTACTTCATTTTATATAGAGTAATATATATATATATATATATATATATATATATATATATATATATATATATATACTTCATTTTATATATAGAGTAAAAATAAATAAAATATATATATATATACACTTCATTGAAAATAAAAAATAATAAATCTAATAATAACAATTAAAAAAAATAATTAAAAATTTCATAATATCAATTAAAAATATTAAATAAATATTTAAAAATTCAGAAAATTTACCAACTTCAACATGCAAAAATTAAACTAACCTTAACATGAAAATATAACTTTAAGTTTACTCCACGCACCCAAAATAAAGGGGTTGAGCCTATGTCACTTACGACCACAGTGCAGACTTTGGTTGAATCTTTGTTAATTACAATTGTACTCCAAACTTCTTTCAAGGTGCCCCTTACAATTTTTTCCTGGAAAAAGGGTTAAATCGTAAGAGTAGATTTATAGGTCATAACAATAAAATTAATAAAAAAAACTGAATTCACTGGACAACATTTAACGGAAAATTTTAATTCAGAGTGTACAACGATTTATATGGAAAATCCTATTCTGGGTAAAATTACGAGGAAAATGATTTAGTATATTCTCATTACAACGATAATGAAAAACATTGCATTTTACTAGTTTTTTTATTATATTGCATTTTACTAGTTTTTCGTTTTTTTTTCACCCTCTACATTTTTACTTACACTCCCTAAAAAATGGATTTCATTACACTACCATGGGCCCAACAGTATTTGACAATATCTAGGTTACGAATACATAGGTGTAGACAACTTTGATTTGGTCTTACACCTAAGACAACATTCCCCTACTCCAAAAGCCCTTAGCCAAGTTGATCTAGCAAAAACATTAGGCTTTCATGAGACCCCAGGGAGAAAAGGAAAACTCATTGGAATTTTATGCCTTTAAATAGGCTACAAAGAATACCATGGGAAAAACCATGGGTTATCAAAACCCAGAGCCCAAAAACCCTTAATCTTTTAATTTTTTTATTTTATTAACTTATTTTTATTTATGTTTTTATTACTATATAATTTGACCGAGTCAAAATGTTGATACGACAAGACATTATAACATAAGTGCTATATATATTAAAAACTATATAGTTGAATAATATCTATTTTATTATATATTGTCAAATCAATAGATATTTTGGTTTTTTTGAAATCTTTATAAAGAGATTTTTTTAGGATAGTAAGTTTGAGTTTTGTAATATGCTAAATCTATTTTTTTCAAAAGTTTTTGAAAAGGCTAAATTTATTTATGCATTTTAAAAATACATTTTAAATAATAAAAAATCATAATCTCACACACTATTATTTTCTCAAATTCTTAAAAAATAAAAAATTTATATATATTGAAATATATAAATATTATGTATATTAAAATTTATATACCTCAATTATGTATATTTTCTCTTTTTATTTTTAGTTTAATGATTTTCTTGGCATTTTTGTGGGCAATTTTAATCTGGTAGAGAATTTTAAAAATTTGAGTCTAAGTTTTTTGATCTGTAAAATTCCAGTGAACTATTTTTTTTTTAAGATGCTAAATCCATTTATATATTTAGAAATATATTTTAAACCCAAAATAATAATAATAATAAATCACAATCTTACTTGAAATTATAAGATATAATTCCATAAAAAAAACCATTCATATATTTGTTTTATACAAATTTTTAACGGGAACCTCGCTCTATGACCTGACACACCATTAAAGATGGTGATTGAAATACTGTAAGATTCAGGATTAAAGATGTCAGCTATCTTCAGATCAACGTAACCGTGCCATTGGTGAAGGGAGATATTATAAGCTCCAGCACTATTGTGATAGTTGTCAGCGTTCACTGAAAAGTTAAAAAATAATGTGCTTTCCAGTTAGGTTTCATCAGGTGCAAAAATCAACAAACAAGTCTCCTTCAAGCGTATGCAACCAAAGTCATGAGACGAGTACAGATTAGGTCCACTTTATTAAGGAGTAGGTTACAAGGAAATTGAGGAAATGGATAAGGAATTTAACTCATATATAAAGAGGGTGCTTCATGGTGTAAATTCATTGAACAATGAAAGAAGAATCAGTCATTCATATAAGAGTATTTAAGGGTTATTTAATCATGTTAAGTTTTGAGGTTGGCATAATAGAAATTTGGGTTGGATTGAAGTGAACTAAGGTTTTGAGGTTGGCATAATAGAAATTTGGGTTGGATTGAAGTGAACTAAGGAGTAGAAATGATTTACAAGAAGTAGGTATGTGGATCTTTCAAGAGTTAGATTATGTAAGCGTCTCGGGTAGTAGGTAGTACATAGTATTATCTAGATTTCTATAATAAAGTTGTAAGCAAAAGGCCATACTCTCTTGTTGTATATATCTAACATTATCCATACTAATAAAGTTAAGGACTCATCTTGGGTGCTACATGTACATTTGTGTTGTAGACTCTTTATGGTGTTGGTTGTTAAACCCTTATAATGCATGTTGCTTAAGTATAATGATTGGTTAAGTATAAAAATATTGTTGTGATGCTTTAAGGCCATGGTTAGATGCGTGCCTTGTGTTGGTTGAACTTGATTGTACATAGTATAACATATTGTTTCATAGGACATAGTTATGTGTAGACCATAAGTGAAGAGGTGTAGTCTAGTTATAGTAAGTGAAGGTTGGCCAAGCCCTTGTAGTAAAGGCAAGGTAGTGCCACACAACCTTAGGTGTTGAAACAAAGTTTTGCAATCCCATGTTTGCAAAGAATATTAGGGTAGAGTGTAGATCCATGATAGATGGCATCAACACATTCTCTTCACCACTTTTTGAAAAAAAGGATAGGTCATAGTGGACAAAAAGACTTCCATAACCCTTCACTATGACTCAAAAGGAAGTAGCAATATTCAATGACAAGTTGGGAAAGTGGACAAGTATAGACTTGAAGACTAACATCATAGAATGAGTGCCTTGGCACAACAAGTAACCAAGGAAATTCATCCACACAAAATGGTGAGTTCTCTTATCTTTTGGGGAACAATGGGCAGCATTGTAAGATTTTTTTTTTTCTTTCTATTTTGTTTGTGACTTGCAAGACTAGTCTTTGGCTAAGAAACCACAACCTAGTGACATCTAAGTTGTTAACATCACTCAGCCCAAGCCACAACAACCCTTAACATGGTTGCATTTTTTATATCCACAAGGTTTGGAACAAAAAACCTTCACAAAAAGAGTGCCTTAATAAATTGACACTATGTTGTCGATTGTTCTACATCTTATGGGTGGAAACATTTTAGGATTGAGGCAACAAATGGAACCAAATTTTGACATGGGGGTAAATTTTTAGATTTTCCAAGAGGGTTGACCCATTTCTCAAATATGATGGGTAACATAGAGAAAAATTAATGGAAGACCAAGATGGAAGCTATGGCCATGATCTTGAACACTAGGTTCAACATATTTATGAGTTATACCAAGAACATGTGACAAATTTAGAGAAAACTAGCACACAAGTTGAAACTTGGGTTCAAATGTTGGAAACTTTAATAGACTAAATAGAGACTTCGTTGGAACTAGAGTTTGCATCATTAGAATGAATGATGCCAACATTGCAATATGGAAGCAACTAGAATTTCCTATGTGCAAAGGTAAGATCATTGTTTGTTTTCTTTGTTACTATAATAATTTTGTTATTAAATATCCTTTGAGGAAGAAGTTGGAATATTTGGGAGAAGCCCAAGTACAACAAATTTTGAAGGTGAAGCCAACACCCTTGCGAGTACTAATGAGCCTCATTATTGAGTAATTATATGGAACTTAATTGCCCTTAATTCACCTCCTAGCTTAGTCAAACCAACTATTCTCACAACTTATTGCATACTTTTGATTATATTTTGCTTATGAGATGAGTTAGAGTTGGATATTTTGCTTTGTGGTCTAATGTGCATGTAATGCAGGAACAAAGGATAAAATCAAGGAAAATGCAGGGATAAAAGATAAAATCAAGGAGCTATGGTAAAAGACCTTGGTAAAAACTTGGAGGGGACAAGGGAGAGGAATTACAGGAGGTAAATCCTCCTCATTTACTGCCCCTCCATTCAAATATCCCTCCATTAGCTGAAAGTACAAACAACCCCCTTCCTAGAAGGGAGCCAAGCAAGTGGAAGTACAAGCAGCCTCCATACTAGAAGGCAGTCGAGCTAGTGAAAGGGAAAGCACGAGTTTATCATTGAGTTGGGAGTTGTGCCTCCCTAATTTTGAAGGAAGTCGTTGGAGACTTCAGATGTATAAATAGAAGGGCTTAGGACCTCAATTTTTTTAGTCAGTTAGCAAGCATTAGAAGTATTCAGACTTTTTACTCTACTTTGTGTCCAAGTGCAAACTTGTAACAGTTTTGATGTAATACAGTGTTATTTTATAATGAAGATGAGTTTTGTTTTGTGCCAGCACTTAGTTAACTCAGAGGGCTGAAGCTCTTGGGTTAGGACCCGACCCTAGCAACCAAAGCTCCTCTTTATTGTATTGTTAAGTAGCATTTCTTGTTTGTTGTTCATCTACTTAAGTAGTTCATTTCCATTACAGAGGTTTATTGTTTAACTGTTCATTTGTTTAAGTAGTTGCAGAGTAGATCATTTATGATTTCATTCAGTCAGTAAGTTGGCAAAGAAAAGATCCACAAGGTTGCTCACAGGTGTCTCGGCCTCACCTCCTCCCTCTGAGACCATGATGTGAGGAAGAAGCCCTGCAGCAACTCCAAAAACATAGGGTTTTGGTTTTCACAGGGAGTTTGTTGTTTAATGCAGTCACTGGGTTCATTACATTGTTACTTTGTTCCTTTTATGATCATCTACTCCTTCGCTCTCTTCCCGTTATTTGATCTCCCTCACATCCCTTTCATTCTCCTTCAGCATGAAAAGCTGAGTGGAAGCTGTTAATCCACATTCAAATAGTTTTTACCGGTAGATCGCCTCACACGGCAAAGCTGACCAATCATCGCCCAAATTCACTTTTAGCAGTTGACTTCGTGCACTTTAAATCCCAACTGTCGATCTACCTCGTCAGATTTGATGGCTATCGCGCACCCGCTCACCAACCAGCTCAGTCAAACTCCACCATTGATCTGTCTCGCTAGATCCAATGGCTATTGCGCCATATCGCGTGGATTTATGTCTGATCGTTATCTGCCCGAGGGCACGCGAAATGGGTGGTTTCCCCATGCTATGTGTCGTTCGGGGAGGCTAATCGCGTGAAAATTGAGAAAACTACTTAAAACTTTGAGGGCATGTGAAATACTGCTTACCGCCCTCTAAACCTATTCCCTCATTTCTGCACATTCCTTTAAGCGCTCCAATCTCCACCGTCAATCTGTCTCCTGATCTGACAGCCATCGCATCACCCGATACCATTTCTGCATGTTTCTTTTGCCCGCGATCTAATCTCCACCGTCCATCTACCGATTAATCCTTTCTATCCATCCCCTGACTCCACCCGCACGATATAACCTCAACTGTCCATCTTCCATTTTCCCCGTTCATTCATCTATTCATTCAACCGCCCACAATAAAATATCCACCGTTCATCCTGTAGTTAACCCTGTTCGCCCATCTACCTACGTACCCTCTTGCGATCTGATCTCAGCCGTTTGTTTTCCTTTCACCTGCCTAATCCAACGGTTCTTAGGCGTTGTTGCTCCCTCACGTCCTCTTTTCACCAATTTGACCTCCGACTGCTTCTTTCGCTTAGACACAGACTTAGCCTAGTTTCCATTGTTTACCCCTTAGTTTAGTTTTGATGCTTTTACTTCTGCAACTTAGATAATTAGCATTAGATTAGTGATTGATCTAGTAATTCTTCTTAGCATAGTTGTTTAATTGGTTAGCTAGGGTCTGGTGCGAGTTTAGCATTACATTATTGATGTCTTCATTTCTACAGTAGAATAGCTCTCCCCTAGAATATGTTTTCTCTCCTTCCATCAAAATCAAGCTTCTTTTGACCCTATAGAAGTCTGGCTTGGAACCCCTGGGGTATCTTACCAGATGAGTAGTGACAACAGGCAGTACCTTCACTTCTACTTGTGTATATAATACAGTCACCTCCAAGTTAGCACGAACCCCGGGTTGATAAGTAAAGCTGGTAGCCCTGGGAGTTGCAACATTCTTGCTGCAATACCTAGGCTCATCACTTTTTGGCATCATTGCCAGGGAGGTGTCAAAGTAGGAGTGATTACTGCTCCTTCTTCTATTTCTAGTCTCTAACTTTCTTTTCTTCTACTTCTAGTCTTCAATTTTCTTCCATTAGTTTATTTTTGCAAAAGTAATCTAGTTTCTTTCTTTCATTTGTCATTTATCTGCTTTCCTTTCCATTCTGCAAGTAGAATTTCAATTCAGCAAGTAGTTTCCTTCTTATTAGTAGTTTTTCATTCAATCAAGCAATTTCATTTTGCAAGTAGTTTCCTTTTTGTCAGTAATCTTTCATTTAGTAATTTCAATTCAACAGGTAGTTTCCTTTTTGTTAGTTGTTTTCATTCAATCAGCAATTTCCTTTCTGCAGAGTACTTTCCATCTTTAAAGAAAAATCTTACAAAAAACCAAAAACATTTCCTTTCATGCCTCATAGGAATAGGGATAATTCAGGAAAATTCTTGTCAAATACCCCCACTGCATCCAACAGTCAACCTTCTTTCTTCTTCACTGGCGGTGAATTGGAAGACCCTTTAGGTGAGCAACCTTCCTATTTAAGGAACCTATAGGGGAAGAAGAAGAGGAAGAACCCATTCCTACTAAACTAATGGCTGAAAACCAAGATGACAGAGGAAATAGAGAGAGAATTGAGAGTTCCTTCCCCATTAGGGAAACCAATGGGGACACTAAAATGAAGAATATAAGCCCCTCTGCTCTACCTCATTTCCATGCCCTGACCACAGAGGACCCTGACACTTTCCTGTTTGATTTTGTTGTTATATGCCGAACCTATGACTATACAGAGGATGAGCAAAAGTTAAAATTATTTCCATCTACCCTCAAGGATGCAACATTGCGCTAGTTCATGGGTTGATCCGGATTTAAACATGAACGCAATAGAATATAGAGATAACCATAAACACAAAGATGCAGTGGAAATAATACTTCATTTCATTACTGTAAAATACTGAAATATGCTTACAACCAGAAATGGAAATAAACCAGCTAGGGCGATGGTAGCTTATCTCTGAGAAGAGATGTGCGGCTACATGCCTCTGAACTGTTCTAAAAACTGTGTTACAATGAGGCTCGAAGGCCTATTTATTGTTGAGAAACAATGGAAAACCCTTCACATCCCAAAACCTAACCCTAGAAGATGAAACGCCAAATTGTGGGCCCCGTTTGGGTAAATTGGTACATCAATTTCCCGGGGTCGTAACTTTGGCATACGATCTCCGTTTGACGCGTACGATAGCTCGTTAGAAAGATCTATCCGAGTACTACCACTTTGGGAGGTAACATCGGTCCATGGACCCATGTTGCCCCAGATTCCCAAAAAAAACGTTGTTTAGGGCCTCAAAACGGCTCCGGAAGTTCAGGACCCGAAAAACTGCTAAAAATAGTAAACTGTGTTGCAATTTAGGAAACTAAAAAGACTGAAAGAGACAGTTGTGGGGGTCCAAATGGGATAGGTGGGTGGCCACCAACATCCACTTGGATCATTCCTCCCCCCTTAGGAAGCAATGGTCCCCATTGCGTTGAGTTCCTCCTTGAGATGAGGAAGCTTTTGCTGTGCTGGGTCTCTGGTGAGTTGTTCTGCAATCTCTGATGTGTCTAGAAATGGAGGAAAGCATGGTCGACAATGGTCCACATTGAACACTCGGTGCAAGCGAGGGAATGGAGGAATGCTATGCTTCAAAGCATTGTTGCCCGTAGCCTTGGTACTCGTGTAAGGACCATGTCGGAGTGGTCTGAGTTTCTGATGGGTTCTGATAAGGCGCTCCCTCTGCAGATGTAACCAAACTTTGTCGCCCACCTGAAACTTGTGTGGTACCCCTGTGGGTGAGGAGAATTTGTTCCTGTGTCTTGTCATGACTGTATCCCTTTGCTGTTGCTGCTGCATGGAGGAACCCTTCGCGGGTGTCATGGATGTAGCAATGATCTTCCCCTTACTTTGGGAGAGAACCAGACAGATGAATTTCCTAGTCTGGGAGATGAGCTTGCTGCCTTTCTTAGCGGTGATCAAAGATGTGGCGGTAGGTGGGGCTACCTCCGGTATCCTGTATAATGAATTGTTCAAAGAAATAATGATAGCACGAGGCCTGGACTCATACACAGCATGTCGCCTCCACAAGTATGGCTGGCCTAATAATACATCACAAACATCCAGAGGTGTAACATCACACAATACCTCGTCTGTGAAGGGCTTGATGCTGTAGGGAAGGCGGCACTGCTGGTGAACTTTGAGATCTCGTCCTTCATGAAGCCACCCGACACTGTACGCCTGTGGGTGTGGTGTAGTCAGTAGGCCCAACCGCTTCACGACCTCTGCTGAAATGAGGTTCTTTTGGCTGCCACTGTCGACAATGAATTGTAGCGGCGAACCCTTCACCCACATCTGTGAGTGGAAAAGACACTCCCCTTCCTCTGGATTTTCGGGCTCATCCTTCTGGATCTTGGCGGTGGAAACAGTGGCACTGGGATCCGCATCAATGATCTGCTTCCCTTTGCCATTTCCCTTGTCAGGTTCTGGCTCAGGGTCAGAACATGCATCTGATTCGGAAGCCTTCAACTCAGCCACCAGCGATTGCTTGGTTCGACACTCACTTGTGTTATGAGTGGGACTCTTGTGGAACTCACACCACTTTCCTGTGTCCTTCTTCGGCTTCGTGGTATTTCTCTTTTCTTGTGGCTTTGAAGGGTTGTCTTGGGTCACCCCGCCTTGGCTTTGTCCTTTGGGCTTCGGATTTGCAGATCCAAAGTCTCGCTTCTTCTGTTTGAACTTTTGCTCGATTTTGACAGCGTATCGGTATGCTGTGCCGAGTGAGGAAATGTTCAAGAACACCATCTCTTCCTAGATGTACTTGTGCAGGCAGCCACGGTATTTGAGTACCAGATGCAGCTCATAATCTTTGATACCCAACTGTGTGCGAAGGGTATGAAAAATGTTTGTGAACTCCGGCACATCTTGGTCTCGTCCCTGCTGCAATGTGGTCCATTTGATGTATTTGTCCTCATAGCTTCCGACAGGGTAGTACTGCTCCTTGATGGCATCCCGGAAGTCATTCCAAGTGGGTGTGGCTGAAAATAGTGAGCCTGTAATTTCATCCTTCTGCTCGCAGTAGGTTTCCCACCAGTCCTTGACGTGGGGGGCTGCTTTGAGAAGAGCGAAAACAATCTTTTCCCGACTTGAAAATTCATGAACAGAAAAATACCCATCTAGTAGATTTAACCATTTATCTATGGCATCTGCGTCTATTTTACCCTCGAGCATGGGGATTTCAAAATTCACTTGTACCTTAAACGGTGTGGCGTTTCCAGAGTCGCTGTTGGAAGCCGATGCGTCGCCTCTGGGTAGCCGCTGAAGGATCTGCGCAAAGCTATCCATCATCGCGTTCCTTTGCCGCTCGAGTGCTTCTTCGAGCAAGATTTTGATAGGATCTCCTGCCCCCTCGTCTTTCTTCTCATCCGCCATGGGAGGCTGTCGAGATTTGCGAGGCTGGTCTTGCAAAGGTTCGACGAGTTCAAGCCCTAACTCCTTATATCCCGACCTCGTTGGGGACATGCAAAGAAAAACAGAGAAAAAGCAAACCGCTCTAATACCACTGATCCGGATTTAAACAGGAACGCAATAAAATACAAAGATAACCATAATCCACTTGGATCATTCCTCCCCCCTTAGGAAGCAATGGTCCCCATTGCGTTGAGTTCCTCCCTGAGATGAGGAAGCTTCTGTTGTGCTGGGTCTCTGGTGAGTTGTTCTGCAATCTCTGATGTGTCCAGAAATGGAGGAAAGCATGGTCGACAATGGTCCACATTGAACACTCGGTGCAAGCGAAGGAATGGAGGAATGCTGTGCTTCAAAGCATTGTTGCCCGTAGCCTTGGTACTGGTGTAAGGACCATGTCGGAGTGGTCTGAGTTTCTGATGGGTTCTGGTAAGGCGCTCCCTCTGCAGATGTAACCAAACTTTGTCGCCCACCTGAAACTTGTGTGGTACCCCTGTGGGTGAGGAGAATTTGTTCCTGTGTCTTGTCATGACTGTATCCCTTTGCTGCTGCTGCTGCATGGAGGAACCCTTCGCGGGTGTCATGGATGTAGCAATGATCTTCCCCTTACTTTGGGAGAGAACCAGACAGATGAATTTCCTAGTCCGGGAGATGAGCTTGCTGCCTTTTTTAGCGGTGATCAAAGATGTGGCGGTAGGTGGGGCTACCTCCGGTATCATGTATAATGAATTATTCAAAGAAATAATGACAGCACGAGGCTTGGACTCATACACAGCATGTCGCCTCCACAAGTATGGCTGGCCTAATAATACATCACAAACATCTAGAGGTGTAACATCACACAATACCTCGTCTGTGAAGGGCTTGATGTTGTAGGGAAGGCATCACTGATGGCGAACTTTGTTATCTCGTCCTTCATGAAGCCACCCGACATTGTACGACTGTGGGTGTGGTGTAGTTAGTAGGCCCAACCGCTTCACGACCTCTGCTGAAATGAGGTTCTTTTGGCTGCCACTGTCGACAATGAATTGTAGTGGTGAACCCTTCACCCACATCTGTGAGTGGAAAAGACGCTCCCCTTCCTCTGGATTTTCGGGCTCATCCTTCTGGATCTTGGCGGTGGCAACAGTGGCGCTGGGTTCCGCATCAATGATCTGCTTCCCTTTGCCATTTCCCTTGTCGGGTTCTGGCTCAGGGTCAGAACATGCATCTGATTCGGAAGCCTTCAACTCAGCCACCAGCGACTGCTTGGTCCGAAACTCACTTGTGTTATGAGTGGGACTCTTGTGGAACTCACACCACTTTCCTGTGTCCTTCTTCGGCTTCGTGGTATTGTTCTTTTCTTGTGGCTTTGACGGGTTGTCTTGGGTCACCCCGCCTTGGCTTTGTCCTTTGGGCTTCGGATTTGCAGATCCAAAGTCTCGCTTCTTCTGTTTGAACTTTTGCTTGATTTTGATAGCGTATCGGTATGCCGTGTCGAGTGAGGAAATGTTCAAGAACACCATCTCTTCCTAGATGTACTTGTGCAGGCAGCCACGGTATTTGAGTACTAGATGCAGCTCAGAATATTTGATACCCAACTGTGTGCGAAGGGTATGAAAAATGTTTGTGAACTCCGGCACATCTTGGTCTCGTCCCTGCCGCAGTGTGGTCCATTTGATGTATTTGTCCTCATAGCTTCCGACAGGGTAGTACTGCTCCTTGATGGCATCCCGGAAGTCATTCCAAGTGGGTGCGGCTGAAAATAGTGAGCCTGTACTTTCATCCTTCTGCTCGCAGTAGGTTTCCCACCAGTCCTTGACGTGGGGGGCTGCTTTGAGAAGAGTGAAAACAATCTTTTCCCGACTTGAAAATTCATGAACAGAAAAATACCCATCTAGCAGATTTAACCATTTATCTATGGCATCTGCGTCTATTTTACCCTCGAAGATGGGGATTTCAAAATTCACTTGTACCTTAAACGGTGTGGCATTTCCAGAGTCGCTGTTGGAAGCCGATGCGTCGCCTCTGGGTAGCCGCTGAAGGATCTGCGCAAAGCTATCCATCATCGCGTTCCTTTGCCACTCGAGCGCTTCTTCGAGCAAGATTTTGATAGGATCTCCTGCCCCTTCGTCTTTCTTCTCAACCGCCATGGGAGGCCGTCGGGATTTGCGAGGCTGGTCTTGCAAAGGTTCGACCAGTTCAAGCCCTAACTCCTTATATCCTGACCTCGTTGTGGACATGCAAAGAAAAACAGAGAAAAAGCAAACCACTATGATACCATTGATCTGGATTTAAACAGGAACGCAATAAAATACAAAGATAACCATAAACACAAAGATGCAGTGGAAATAATAATTCATTTCATTACTGTAAAATACTGAAATATGCTTACAACCAGAAATGGAAATAAACCAGCTAGGGCGATGGTAGTTTATCTCTGAGAAGAGATGTGCGGCTACATGCCTCTGAACTGTTCTCCCAAAAACTGTGTTACAATGAGGTTCGAAGGCCTATTTATTGTTGAGAAACAATGGAAAACCCTTCACATCCCAAAACCTAACCCTAGAAGATGAAACGCCAAATTGTGGGCCTCGTTTGGGTAAATTGGTACATCAATTTCCTGGGGTCGTAACTTTGGCATACGATCTCTGTTTGATGCATACGATAGCTCGTTAGAAAGATCTATCTGAGTACTACCACTTTGGGAGGCAACATCGGTCCATCGGTCCATGGACCTATGTTGTCCCAGATTCCCAAAAAAACGTCGTTTAGGGCCTCAAAACGGCTCTGGAAGTTCAGGACCCGAAAAACTGCTAAAAATAGTAAACTGTGCTGCAATTTAGGAAACTAAAAAGACTGAAAGAGACAGTTGTGGGGGTCCAAATGGGATAGGTGGGTGGCCACCAACATCCACTTGGATCATGGGTTTACCTGGAGATAGCATCATAACTTGGGCTCAGATGAAGCAGGCCTTTAACATCAAATATAGGGACTACTGTAGGTCAAAAGACACTAAAGAAGATATTTTTAGGATGACCATAGGCCAGGAAGAATCCTTAGAAGACTATGAAGAAAGATTTCAGCTCAGTTACAAAAGGGCTAGGTGCACACTTGACCCTGAGTCACTAAAGCTGGTCCTACTTAGAGGAGTAAGGGAGGATATCCTAGATACCTTGCATTTGTTAGCAGGAGGAGATATCTACCAACTACCCTATGAGGATATCAAGCCTGTCTTTAGAAACCATTCTAGGGCAACCAGGAAAAAGGGTAGGAGTAGTCAACCTATGGCCATTACATCATCTTCCAACTCATCCATCAAGGATGAAATTGGAAATATGCTGGAGGACTTCAAAAGTGAGATGTTGCAAACCCTTGCCTTGCAATTGGATTCCATGAATATCAAAAGGAAGAAAGAGGAAGCAGAGAGAGCCTTGGCCATATTTTGTCCTAGATGCACCAGGAGGCATCCTAGGAATGAATGCCCATTGAACTGTATTGAGATTTGCTTAGTCTGTGAAGAAAACCACTCCACAGACAAGTGCCCTTCTTTACCTGGACTCAAATTTGTATATCAAGGAGCTGAAGGGGTCACTAAGCAGCTTTTCTATGTCAACCAAAGGAGACTTCCTGGGCATAGACCATACTAGTAGGGTATGCAAGGATCATCCCATGCATATTACAGACCCAACCAAACCACAAATATACCTTCTTGGGGACCCCCTGCTCAACCTTCCTGATCTACACCCCGTCCTTGGTCCTATGCACCTCAGTATCATTCCCAGCTATCCATCTAGTCATTTCAACCTTACATTCAACCACAACACCAGTGGAATACCCCACCCCAGGGGTGGAGGCCCTAAGTCAACAATGTTCCAACCCTATTGCCTCCACCACCTACCCAACCACAACTCTTGCACTCTGCTCCACCTAGGCAACCCAAAATTCCTGCCCATCCAAATCCAAACCCAAACAATAGGCAGGTTCAACAAGGATACGGTGGAGAGACATCATACCCAGCTTATGCTATAGAAATCTAGGAAACCAACCTAAGATCTGGGAGAATTCTCCTAGATAACCAACCTCCCTCTCCACATAGGGAGGTTGAGGAAGAAAGAGAGGAAATCAACCTTAAAGCAAATCCCTCCTTTCCTGAAAGATTAGCCCAACCACTCCAGCCTACCCCAGAAGAAACTGAACTTATGGGAGAATTGAAAAACCTATGTGTAAAGATCCCCCTTCTCCAGGCAATCAAAGATGTTCCTATTTACAATAAATTGATTAAAGAGAAGTGATTTAAGCATCCAGGAAGAAGAAAAATGGATGCCCCTATCATTAATGTCATTGGGTAGTTATCTTACTTAATGTTGGGGTAGGTAATATGTCCAAAATACTTAGACCCTAGAAGACCTGTAGTTGATGTGCACATCAATGGAACCATTGTCCCACACACGTTGATTGATCTTTGGGTTGCCATTAATGTGATGACCAAAGACACCATGCTCAATCTTAACCTCCAAGGGTCATTAAGGCAGACCACAACAATGCTGCAGCTTGTAGACCGTTCCATAGTCACCCCTGAGGGAATTGTGGAGGATGTGATGGTCTCCATTAATTCCTGGGAGTACCCTGCAGATTTCCTAGTTCTCTAGCCTAAGGAGCAATGGAAGCACATTAGACTAGATGAAGAAACCTAGGAGATGGCATATCAAATAAGAATGCTCTACCCATATTTTTAATGTATAAATGAATGTAAGAGTTGGAAATATCAAGCTCAAAATTTATTTTGTTTTTTATTAATAGAACATCGAGGACGACATTCATTTAAGGGGGTGGGGTTTGCAACTGCTCTTATTTCTGCCCCATGTTTTGTTTACACAATCATGTACTACTAGTGTAAGAGTCACAATTGGCTTGATAATTTGAACTATAAACTCAGAAATAAATGTAAACATTAATTAACTAGCTAAGGAGAAGCCGACATTGAACCATAACTTTGAGGGAAGCAAGAGCTTGCTTGTTTTAAGAACCCAAGAAACTATCTTGGAAGTTACGAATGGATTAAGTTATGAACCAATTAGGATTCCACCACCTAATAGAAGTTATGATACTAGAATGGAGCGATCAGGATGCAGGATAGTGCCCATCTCTCCTTGAATGTAGAGTAGTGGAGTGACTCTTGAGAAAAATAAAAGAAATGCCAAGCGTAAATAGATTGAGAAGGTAGATGGTGAAAGGAGAAAAGTTCAAATTATACTGAGAAACTAAGAGAGATCACATCTTTCCTAAAAAACAAAGGAACACAAAGGAACATATATTACGCACATCAAAGAAGTGTGTAGATTCTTCTTCTAGATTCATATCCCTTGCTACTTCTTAATTGGTCAACTAATTCTCTGTGAAGTATCCAAGAATGGAGCTAATGGCATGGGATCTATGGAGCACGAGAAGAAAGCCAAGGTAGTTGTGGAACAAACTAATGATCCTTGTGCTTTGTAAATATTGGGTGTTAATCCCTATGTTTTATGTTTAAGGCCACTAGACTATGTGTGTTTATGCATGTGTCATAAGTGGGAGGCTTAGTGGATGAATGAATCACTGTGGTGCTTGTTGTATAGTTGATAAACCACTTAGGTAAGGAAATCTAAGTCATTGTGGTGCTTGTTAGAGAGTTGTTAACCACTTAAAGAGTGGACTGCAAACCCATATGGTGCTTTCTATGAAAATATGACTGATAAACCACCTAGACAGTGGATTCAATCTCATGGACTAAGCAATACCCCATTTGGACATTAGATGAAGTCATGTGAATGGACTCAACAGAGTAAGTGAGTTATTGTGGTGCTTACTATCTGAGGATTTTTGATAAACCATATGGACAATGAACTCCATCTCGGAGTGCTTATTTAAACTATTGGTGTGAAGTATATTAAGTAAGCATTCCCCCAAACTATGGATTTGGCTTGTGGTGGTCAACTGTAAGAAAGGTTTTAGTGTATCTAGCCTATGGTTGGGTGGAGAGGTGAAGTCCCTCCTTCAGTTGCATGTTATCTTTAAACACACAGATAAGTGTAAATTACTTTTGCATGTTGTCCTATGGACTATGCAGATTCTTGTTATATTGTAAATGGAGCAAGATCTTGTGTATGTATAAATGTAAAGGAATTCTTGAGTTGTGAGGCTCATTGTTATGATCATGACTAGAATGTTATTTTTTATGTTCATGATCTAATGAATGTTAATAATATGTTGTTTATTATTATTATTAATATGGATGTGAGGAATTGTGTGTTTATGTGCTTTCATTCAATTTCTAAGGATCATGAATGAATCTACGGCTAGACATGTACCTAAGCTAGTTAACATGCTTTAGTCAAGGATTAGGGATTTAGGCTTGGGATCATGACACCCAAAAATTGGTGGTTTAGGCCCACCCCTTTGTTATATTGTGACCCTATAGTTGAGGCTATATTTGGATCCATATTGTGACCCTATAGTTGGATCCATATATGCTCTTAAAAATTTCCAAATTTTCTTAAAATCATCCCAAGGGATGATTTGAATGCTCTTGAAATCTTCAGCATCTGCTCAAAATCACCCTAAGATCAAAAACAACGCAAGAGGAGAGCCCTTGGAAGGGCAGAAATACACTAGTGGGAAGCAAAAAATGCTTGAAAATCGTGAAAAACCAAAAGCGCAGGCTTAAAACAGTCAAAGCACAGTAGCCGTCAGATCTGGCCGATCAACGGTCCAGATCTGATCGGCGGGTCACATCGGCACAGGCAATCGGTGGAAATCGGCGCAGGCCCAAGGGAAACGGTGATTGCGATCGGAAATCACTATCGGAGATAGTATGGAGTGCTTACAAACGGCCCGGGGCAGGAGCGATATGCGATTGCGATCAGATTGCATCGCAATATCGCATTGGCACTGACCAAGGGGCGGGGCCTTTACATATATGTGACAGCGACCCAATAACCAGACCCGACGGGTTATAAATGATATTATATAATATTTCAGGTCCGGGGAATGCCATATTTTAGTGTTTTCGTGTATTTTAGTTGTTATAGAAAAATAAAAAAAGGGAACTTGGCAGCGCTGATAGCGGTACAGCCCAGACCCGAAAGGGTTTCAGAGTTAAAATATATACTGTTTCAGGTCCACCAAAGCCGATTACACGTGTTTTTCAGTCTTTTTCGCAGATTTCCAAATACAAGGAAACACACAGGAGCAGGCTTTTGCGAATTGCGATGGCGACAAGGGCGGACCCAAGAGAAGAATAAACCAGTGTTGAAGACCTTTGAAGTCCGAAAGGACAAAGAAGAAGAGATTTAGCAGTGATGGTTGTGTTTCTGTTTAAAATAGAAATATACATTGTTTTCAACAGAGGTCCACCACAGGGGTAGCGTTGTTCTGTTATAACATAAGCATGCATTGTTAAAGCATTGGAAGGGCCATAGCACACTGCAACCCGAATCAAATAAGATCATGGAGCATCAACAGCACAGACAGCGCAACAGCCACACCAACAAACATGATGGAGCATCTCTGGCACAGGAAAACTCCCGGACAGCGCAACAACCTATCCAAAATATCTAAAGGCGGTTATTCCTCTATCATAAGTGGAAAAACCTCCAAGCCATGCTTGCCTTCAAGGAATCAAATAGTTAAACAAGACAGAGTGATCGATTAAGACCTCTCAAGCCTTAGAAGGCTGAGTATCATTGTATAGGCTATAAATAGTTGAAAGTAAGATGTAATAGGGGTTCAAATTTTGGAGATTATTCCTCTTCTGTTCTTTCAAGATTCTCATCTGTATTCTTTAGTAACACAAGCTTCTTTTGCTGTTATATGTTCAATGTCCATTTCTCTTCTGTTCTATGCTTGCACTCGAACAATTTGTTTAGGTTTTCTTTGTGTTTAAGGCTAGATAACTGTCATCTTATCTCTACTTTGATATATTAGATTTGAAAGCTTCTTTGCTGCCTGTAGCTAGCCATTTATATATGTTATTATATATGCATATGCCAGTACAGTCAGTAAGCTCATTTGCTGCCTGTAGCTAGCCATTCACATATGTTCATGTACGCAATCTGCTGGTATAGTTAGTATTCTCCATCTACCCATTAAATCTACAAACTATTGAGCATTAATGGTCTAAAGACTTGTGTTGTTGGGGGTGTTCATGCATGTCTTGAGTGAGAATAGAGCTAAAATGGTTATTTGACTTGATCCAAATCATCATCCATTCTAGTAGTTCAGAGAACAATAGTGAAGATTATATGTTACTAGGCATCTTTGAACTGCAACCTACGAGAGTTTCCTGGAGTGATAACATAATTGGTGCCGTTGCCAGGGAGAGGAAACTGAAGCTCAAATTCCTTGGGAAACGACATAGATCCAGCTTTGAAGATAGACAAAGTCTGGGCACTCTTTTGGTTGTAATCATCTATCTGGCGACTCTACTAGAGGCCGAACCTTTTGGCGACTCCACTTCATGGTTCTGGCTCAGTTTGTGAGGCATACTTAGAGAAATCCTCAAAAGTCACAAGCTGACCCAGTACCTGACCCTAAAAATATTATCAAAGAAAGAATTTTATTACAAAAAGGAGCATCAGGTTTAGGTAAACCTAAACAATCTCCTATATCTCTTCAGGAAAGGCCTGTAATAGAACAAATACATGTTGAGAGTATAGCTTCTAATACTAGCAGTGAAGAAAAACTCTTAGAGATTCATAAAGCTCCTTATTCTTTAGGTTTTCCTTTTGTTGTATGCTCAAAGGAAACCTCACCTCCTATCCATCATACTCCTTTAGTCCTATCAGTCACTCCTCAACCCTCCATCATTCAGACTGCCAATACTCTTTTAGCCACTACTGCTATGGCAGGTCCACAAGCACCTTACCAAAATGTGGAGAATCATAGTTGCTAGGTATGGACCTCTAATATTGCCCACTCCTTTGAATGTTATGCCTATTAGAGAGTATCAGAAGTATATGCCTAATTTCACTGGGACAGAAGGTGTTTCAGCTGAAGAACATCTTGAGTCATTCTATAGCTATGCTGATAACCCGGACATTAGTGAAGATGATGTCTGGATGAGAGTATTTGTCCAAAGCCTAGACAGAGAGGCTAGAAAATGGTTCAGGGAACTGACCCCAGCATCTATAACACATATTGAGGCCTTAGATGATGCATTCCTAAAGCATTGGGGGGATAAGAAGGATCTCCTTTACTACCACACTGAGTTTGGAAACTTACAGACGGAAAATGGTGAGCTGCTATCTGATTTTAATAAGAGATTTAACCGCATGTACAACAAGATACCAACTGAAGTAAAACCCACCACTACTTCTGCTAGACTCATCTATGCCAGTGCCTTTGATTTTGACTTCTATTTATTGTTGAGGGAGAGGCGATGTGCTTCCTTGGCTGATATGCAAGATGCATCCCTGGACGTAGAATCAAACATTATGGCTGCAAAAAAGCTCAAAGGTAATGCTGATAGAAGGAGATAGAGGGGCGAGCCTTCATCATCTTCAAATCCCAAGATTGATAAAATGGCCAAGATGATAGAGTCATTAGCCTCTGAAGTTTCCAAATTAAAGGTTGAGTAGCATTCTGGGAAGGGAAGAGTTCCTAACACCTTTGCTCCTCCAAATCCAAATCCATATAGAAGACCTAATGAGCAGTTGCAAATTTTGCAAAGAAGCAAAGAGGCCAAGGAAGACCAAAGGGTGAAGGTCCCTTTTCAGAATGCAGTCATGGAAGAAGAGTAGTTGGAAGAAGATGATGAGATCCATTGTATGGAAGACAAAGGCGGTGCCACTTTTTTAACCAAAGTTGCCTATGAGAAGTCGTTATTCAATGACCAGATCAGCCAAGAATGGGATGGTGCAGTTGTTCTACAAACTGTAGATCAACACCAATATAATCTGAGGTCTATGATGAATAATGTCAAAGAAACTCCTGTTCATAAAGCTGTTGTCCCTGCAAAACAACAATCCAATAAGCAGAAGCAACCAGGAGTTGATCCTATCATCCTCAAAGCTCCAGCCATAGAGGTAAGAGGCCTTAACAAGTCCCCTTCTTCTTTCAGTTTTCAATCAGAAATTTAGAAGCCAAGAATACCTATGCCTCTGATTGAACTAGTGAAGAATGAGTCCTTCAAAGCATCCATCCTTGAGGATCTTGAGCCTAAAGCAATCCAAGCCTCCACTGACTATGTAAATCTGCAAGATGACCAACCAACTGTTATTCTCAGCCCAATCATTGAAAATTGTGAAGACAACTCCCCATCATTCTATGTTTCTCTGTCTATTCATGATGAAATCCTTCATAATTGTCTTCTGGACACTGGAGCCAGCCATAATCCAATGCCCAAGGCTGTCATGGATAAGCTCGGTCTTGACATTACCAAGCCTTATCAGTTGGCCTCTATGTAGCTTAAAAAACCAGTTTGCCAGATCACAGAGGAAGAAGGCTCATAGATTTGGGACATGTTCTTTGATGGGGCTTGCTCTAAGGAAGTTGCAGGAATAGGTGAAGTCCTTGTGTCCCCCACACAAGAATGCATTGATTCATCCTTCATATTAACTTTTCAGGTCACAAATGACACAACAGAGTATGAAGTAAACCTTATCATTCAGCAGGTGTACAAAACCTTCCAAGCAAAACATCCAAGGCTGAAAGCATACAGAGATGAGGTGAAATATAGACCATCTTTGCCTGATAATATTGAATGCTGGAAAGTTTTTGAAGTAAAGGATCAAATCAATAGGCTTTTGCAAGTCTTTGATGAATTTGCCAATATGCACATTGACCAAGACAAAGAAACCTTTCATAGAAAGGTAAAAAGGGTCAATTTTCAGTTTAATGGTTGTTTTCTCAAAAGGAATGCATCAAAGGAAGGAGGAGATGTTTTTGATGGCCCATTCAATGGGCTGTTCTTCGAACTTTATTTTAGTTAAGACTTTCAAGCCTTGGTATTGTAAATATGTTGTTTTCGAGTTTTTATTTCATGCTAAATAGACTCCATGCCCAATGCAACACTAGGAGGAAGATTTGATCTTGTTTTACAATAAAGGCATTGATCTGTAGTTCTTGAAACCTCATAGGGAGGATTTCATCCCTAGAAGGAGCCAGTGTTAGCCTCGCTAGCAAAAGGCCCAAAATTGGATCCATATATGCTCTTAAAAATTTCCAAATTTTCTTAAAATCATCCCAAGGGATGATTTAAATGCTCTTGAAATCTTCAGCATCTGCTCAAAATCACCCCAAGGTCAAAAACAGCGCAAGAGGAGAGCCCTTGGAAGGGCGGAAATACACTAGCGAGAAGAAAAAAACGCTTGAAAATCGTGAAAAACCAAAAGCGCAGGCTTAAAACAGTCAAAGCACAGTAGTCGTAAGATCTTGGCGATCAACAGTCCAGATCTGATAGGCAGGTCGCATCGGCATATGCAATCGACGGAAATTGGCGTGGGCCTAAGGGAAACGACGATTGCGATCGGAAATCGCTATCGAAGATAGTATAGAGTGCTTACAAACGGCCCGAGGCAGGAGCGATATGAAATTGCGATCAGATCGCATCGCAATATCGCATCGGCGTTGACCAAGGGGCGGGGCCTTTACATATATGTGACAACGACCTGATAACCGGACCCGACGGGGTTATAAATGATATTATATAATATTTCAGGTCTGGGGAATGCCATATTTTAGTGTTTTGTGTATTTTTGTTGTTATAACGAAATAACAAAAGGGAACTTGGCAGCGCCGATAGCGATACAGCCCGGACCCAAAAGGGTTTCAGAGTTAAAATATATACTGTTTCAGGTCTGCCAAAGTCGATTTCACGTGTTTTTCAGTGTTTTTCGTGGATTTCCAAATACAAGGAAAACACACAGGAGCAGGCTTTTGCGAATTTTGATGGCGACAAGGGCGGACCCAAGAGAAGAATAAACCAGTGTTGAAGACCTTTGAAGTCCGAAAGGACAGCGAAGGCGGGATTTAGCAGTGATGGCAGTGTTTCTGTTTAAAACAAAAGTATACATTGTTTTCAATAGAGGTCCACCTCAGGGGCAGCGTTGTTCTGTTATAACAGAAGCATGCATTGTTAAAGCATTGGAAGGGCCATAGCACACTGCAACCCGAATCAAACAAGATTAGGGAGCATCAACAACACAGACAACGCAATAGCCACACCAACAAACATGATGGAGCATCTCTAGCACAGGAAAACTCTCAGAAAACGCATCAGCCTATCCAAAATATCTGAAGGTGATTATTCCTCTGTCATGAGGGGAAAAACCTCCAAGCCATGCTTTCCTTCAAGGAATCAAACAGTTAAACAAGACAGAGTGATCGATTAAGACCTCTCAAGCCTTAGAAGGTTGAGTATCATTGTAAAGGCTATAAATAGCTGAAAGTAAGATGTAATAGGGGTTCAACTTTTGGAGATTATTCCTCTTCTGTTCCTTCAAGCTTCTCATCTGCATTCTTTTGTAACACAAGCTTATTTTGCTGTTATATGTTCAATGTCCATTTCTCTTCTGTTCTATGCTTGCACTTGAACAATTTGTTCATGTTTTCTTTGTGTTTAAGGCCAGATAACTATCATCTTATCTCTGCTTTGATATATTAGATTTGCAAGCTTCTTTGCTGCCTGTAGCTAGCCATTTATATGTGTTATTATATATGCATCTGCCAGTACAGTCAGTAAGCTCATTTGCTGCCTGTAGCTAGCCATTCACATATGTTCATGTATGCAATCTGCTGGTATAGTCAGTATTCTCCATCTATCCATTAAATCTACAAACTATTGAGCATTAGTGGTCTAAAGCCTTGTGTTGTTGGGGGTGTTCGTGCATGTATTGAGTGAGAATAGAGCTGAAATGGTTATTTGACTTGATCCAAATCATCATCCATTTCAGTAGTTCAGAGAACAATACTGAAGATTATATGTTATCAGGCATCTTCGAGCGAAGTGGAATTTTATAACCCCATCCTCATAACAAGAACTTGGGGGTCGGGTTAAAGCAAATAGGTAACACCTTCCACTGTCCAAAGTAAGATCAAGGGATGGGAGTGTGCAATTACAAACACCAAGCTAACCAAATTGACTTTCGTTCATCCTTAAACAAATTGACAAATAGAAGTGGTCAATATGATAATTGCGCATATGTTTTGCATGTACAACTCCAATCATCCACGTACATGGGTTGAAAACATTCCATATGTTCAACATAGCTATAATAGATCCCTCATAAGCTCTATTATCCATAGTTATTTTAAGGTGTTCTTGAGGTACCATCCATTTTCCCTAATTAACATAGCGCTTCCCATTTAATTTTCACTGGTAGTCCTCTCATGCTCAATCTGAGATCAAATAAAGTGGAAAATTTTGTGGAATGCAACCAACAACTCCAACAATAGGTTCATGATATTTTATAGAAATCAAATGGCAAGTATAAGAAACAACATTAGAAACATCAATTTTAGCGCAAGTTGCAAGTTGGTGATAAGGTGTGGTTGCATTTATAGAAATAATGCCTCACAATCCACCATAGGAAGCTCATATCACTCTAAAATGGGTCTTACACAATCACAAAGGTTTTGGGTGAAAATGATTTTGAATTGAGAATTTTCCTTGTTCTTGGCTTGCACCAATATTTAATTTGGAGCTACTTTGACCATATTTTCCACCTCTAATGGACAATTGGTAGGTAGCCAAGGAATTACAAAATTGAATATTTACTACATTGAACAGGCCAAAATGGATTGGATCATGGGCACCAAGATGAGGGATAACCACCAATAGAATATACATATCTATCGAGTTGTTAAATAAGGATAACGTCTTCACCAAGGAAAGTGGCTCACCAGGAGCTAAACTTAGTAGAATTTTCCCCATTTGATTAGGGAATTTGATGCAATGGAGACCATTTCTTCCTAGTGGGGGAGCACTAATTGGCTAGGTGGATATCCATGGCCACCCACCTCTTCCACTAACCCAATTATCTTCTAGGTGTTTTTCTATGGATTTTTAGGTCCAAAACTTTTGAGACCATTTTGAGGCCCTAAATGATGTTTTTTGGCCATTCAAGGGGTTATCAATTTCCATGGAATACCCTAGCCCCAACCAAAAGTTGTAATACTTGGATAGTTATTTCTAGTAGACTATTGTGCACCTCAAATAATCATTTTATGCAAACGTTTCACCCCTAAGAAGTTGATACCAAATAACCACCTCGGGGCCCACAAAAATTTTGGTGCTTCATTTTCCAGGGTTATGATTTTGGACCTCTAGGTTTCTTTCTTTATGTTGAAAGTTCATTATGTTAGCCTCTTATAATAAATTTTTGTGAATGCATATAGTTTCCATCTCTCTCCCTTTAAAGATAAACAATCGCAAGCTATTTCATTGTGAATGTTATGCTTTATCCCATCATATGCACTATTTAGTTTGGAGTAATGAATACTTATTTCTAGGATGGATGGATTATCGAAATAATATGCTAAGGAGATATGCTAAGGAATAAGCCATATGCTTAGCATCATGGCTTGTAATCCATTTAGAATAGTCATCATGGCTTATTCCTTATGCTAATAATTTTTTTTCTTATAACAAGAAATCCATATGATCTGAACAAGTAGCTAAACATACTCAAGAATTTTTGCTTGAGTATGGGTATAAAAGTTAACACTAACAAAACAAAGGTTATGGTAATCAAATTCAAAAGGATCACTTATGCTAATTTCATGTATGATAGTAACAACTTGGAGTAAGTGGCGTCCTACAAATATCTCAAAATCAATCTTCATCACAAGCTTAACTAGAACTACAACAGTGAGAAAGGATAAATGGAGGGTGGAAATGTTATTATGGACTTAAAAAAAAACATAAATCAATGAATCTTTGACTTTGAGATAAAAATATAATCATTTTTTAGTCACTCATCTCATATTATCTTATATGGTTACGGAGTTTGGGATATGACATCTCTACATAATCGTAAAAAAAATATTTAGAAAATCTAAGTGTTTTATAATTGATAATCTTAAAATTAAAAGAAATATGCTTATCATACCCCCCATTTGAAACATGGCAAAGACCATGTACTTATTGTACAATAACAAGATAAATGACATATAAAACAAAAGGTTTCTTAAGTTTTCTTCAATATTTCATTCAAAACCACAAGTGGGTGGCATAAAGATATCAAGCCCGGGCTAAATCATTGGGATATCAAAGAAAGTTTCACTTTGTAGAATGATGACAATTTGAAAAAATATAATGGAATTTAAGTTCAAAGAGAAGTTGTAGTGCCATAAGGAAATATAAGATAAGAGAACATTAAGATAATACAAGGAAATAATAACCCTAATATAGAAGATTAAACATATTTTCTTTTTTAATTAGAATAAAGAAGAAAATAAATATGCTAAGATAAGCATAAAGTCCCATGAATTTCGTATTGACAACGGGTAAGATAATCCATAATATGTTTTTTTTTGCTTCTAGTTAAGGCTAACCTACGTACCCACGAAGGATTTGAACCAGTGACCTATCACAAGGAGTGCGTTAACAACACACCCATTCACCATCAATCCAAAGCCCTGTGAGCTATAATCCATAATATGTTATTGGTAAAAAGAAAATCACTTTCTCTTAAAATGGTCTATTTACTTTCACATTGGATCTCAATTCAAAATATTTGTTACAAAATCAAATTTCCTAACATTTTAACTTATCAAAACTCATGTGATTTATGAATGTTTTTTATTTTATTTTATTGAGCATAAAAATAAAATTCACCAAATAATTTTTCACCTTTTCCAAAGGTCCATATTGATATAGTTTGGATTTTAATATATGTGTGTGTGTGTGCATGCACAATTTAACTTAGTCATAATATTTTCAAGCAATATATATATTATATATATATATATATATATATATATATATATATATATATAAGCATATATTGAATTTTCTTTTTCATTACATGAATAGATGTGTCTAGTTTGGAATAGGTTTTGAGAAAAAACTTTATTAAATGATAACATTATTTATAAATTATAGATGATTTTTTAATAAAATTATATTAAATTTAAATATATATAAAATACTTTGACTATACAATGAGTTATGATTTTTTGAGCAACTGGTATTGATAAACCATGATATGGTAACAAATCTTATTTACAAGTTAAGAATCTCAATGGTAAAATGTGGGCCAGTCTCTATATTTACAAATCTTATTACAGGATTCTTTAAATGTATATATGTTTGACTTATATATTAATTCTTTTTAAATTAATAGGGTTGGGCTAGTTATAAAAAGAATTAATATATAATTAAACATATATACATTGAAAAAAACATGGAACAACATTCTTAACTATGGATATTTACCCCAACTTTACCATGGAGAATCTTAATATTTAAATTGGCTTTATTACAATACCATGTGTACTAGGTGTGGAGCCTCATAATATTTGGATCACAGTTCTTAAAAGTGCGACAACGCTACCCGTAGAAGAAAAAAAAGAGATGAAAAAATGCCTTATAAAATGTTGTAATTTTGTAGTCAATCTAGACCTTTCATTAGCAAAATATCTGAGGATAGAAATCATGTTAATTTAAGGTTTTTTTCCCTAAAAGGCAACCCTTAGTTTATATGAAGGAAATCATGTTAATTCAAGGTTTTTGCCAAAGGCAACCCTTAGTTTATATGAAGGTATTGTATAATGGTTTTGAATTATTATTTGTGAAAGAAAGAGAGAGGAGATTGTGCTAGAGCTAAGAGGAAATTACAACAGATTTATTGTAGGTTGTATCTCTTCATTTTGCTCAATAATATAAAGGAAGAGCGAGAGGAAATTACAATAGATTTGTTGTGGGTTGTATCTCTTCATTTTGCTAGGACTAGCTGTTTCTCCGTGGATGTAGCCCAAATTGGGTGAGTGTCTCTCTTGTTTTTTATGTGTTTCCACGACATTTTATGTGTTTCATTGCTTTTTTAATTAATTTCTAACAAAGTGGTTAATATTATGGTTTATTAATACCACATGCCAAAAAAACATAACCACTTCAAATTATATTTGTTAATATGACATTTTTTTAATTAATCAATTTAATTAAAAGAGTAAAAGGGACATAACTATTTGGAAATAAATATCAAACTTTTATGTGTATACTATTATGAATATTCCATAATATTCTTTAGAGATAAAATCCCTACCATCCATTAATAATTATTGATAATTAAATTAAAATTCTAAAAGAGTTATAGCTCAATTGGTTGAAGTAGCCATCTTGATCTCTTGAATACCACTCAACTAGTTGACTTGACTACAATGTTGATCTCTTGAATACACTCAATTGGTTGACTCAATAATAACGATAATTCAAAATAAAATGATAATTTACTTAATTAGGGAGATAGGAGTTCCTATTTTGGAATAAGACTTCCACAATTTTAATTTAATTATCACTAATTATTAGGTGGATGGTAGGGATTTAATCCCCAAGAAATATTCTAGAATATTAGTAGTAGCATGCACAAATTAAAGGTTTAGATTTATCTTCACAATAGTTATGTCATTTTTACTCTTTTAATCAAATTCATTAATTCAAAAAAATGTCATATGGACAATTGTTGTGTAAAATGAGTTATGGTTTTTTGGGCATGTGGTATTAATAAGAAATAGTATTGTAGCAAATTTGATATACAAATTAAGAATCTAATAATAAAGTGGAGGCAAATCTTTATAGATAATCTTGTTACATGATTTTTAAAATATATATATGTATAATTTATATATTGATTATTTTTATCATTAATAATAATAATAATAATAATAATAATTATTTATGATTTATTTATTTATTTTAACAATTTGAGATATATGATAAAGTAAGTGTTTTGATAATTATTATGAATTTGTTTATCAACATTTATTTAATTTATATAATTATATTAGTTTTTTTAATATGAAATATATCATAAAATAAGATATAAATTTTCCTAATTGTTTACTCTTTAAAATAATATATATACATATATATGAAATTGTTTATATTAAATGTTAAAGAGGCTATATATCTTCATCGCTAAAATAAATTTTCCATTATTAATATTTCTCAAAGATCATGTGCAAATACTTCATCAACTTTGTAGTTTTTTTTGGTGACCTTGGTAGGACTACATTTTCATCACGTCCAACTTCATTGAGCTACAACAAGCAGACAACTTTATAGTATTTATGGATAGAATGAGAAGAGCCAAAAAAATATACTTTTGGTTATCAAGATTTTTCAAATATCATGAGTAAATTCTATATAAAAAATATTATCATCTTTATATTTTCTATAAAAGACATTTTACATTTTTATTGTATTAAATTATAAAAATAGGTGTTGTTTAAACATGTTATATTTGAAGTTTTTTATTGGAGTCGGACAATTTTTTTAATCAAATTTGATTTTTTGTTGCTTATAATGAGTTTTTGACTATAATATGGATTCAACACGTTGAACAACATGGGGATTCTCAAACTGTGGAGAATTTACAACTCAAACATGTCATTCCAAAAAGTCCTTGTTAAATTTTAAACAAATTAAAAAGGAAAATATGCCAAAAAAACCCTCCAACATAAAACAAATATACTATAACTTAAAAATATATATACACAATAAAATCTTTATTGAATAAACTCTGTTAAATGAAAAAAGTATCAATATAATATAATATTTGAGTTGATCATAACTTTAAAAATAAATTATTATTATTATTATTTGATAAAAAATTATTGATGCACCATTCTATTATAATAGTACAATGAAATATTATTATTTTTTTAATTAATAATAATCATTAAAAAAAATCAATTTTAAGGTTTTTTAAAATTTTAGCAACTTTAAATATATTATAAAATAACTATTTTTATTTTTGATCATGAATGGAAGTCTTAACAGGTTTACCAACATCAATTTAACTTATATTACTACACCTCATTTGATATTAAATTTAAAAATATATTATTATTATTATTATTATTATTATTATTTATTAAATTAAATTTATTATTAGTTGTAAAAGGTTCAAGTGTAACTTATTGGATGCATCGCCTTGGAGTATGCCGTAAAACTGCTTCTGCTTTGCTAAGAGCTCGTCTTCCAATGTCAAGAAACGGATGCTAACATATTCCTAGTTTAGGGGATCATTAGTTCCCTACATTTTGCCTTTGAATGCATCACATTCCAAAATGAAATGTTTTTTCGTGCAAAATGTACACACCTATTCTTCCCAAGCTTCTTTAGGCCTTTTCCATTGTCATGTTTCACACTGAAGTTGATGCGAGTTGGTTTTTAATTGAGCAATAAGAACCTTTGCCCTCCACAAAATACTAGCTCCAATGAACTCTTTTTGTTGTAGATCACATGTAGGGTGAATTCCTCAATGTAGTACTTCTTCTTTCTACCCAACTCTTTTCCCCATAACAGTTTACGAAATTTCTCCATAACAAAATTCTTTAGCTCCTTACTATTTGTGGAACATGCATTGAGGTAAATATTACATTTTTGCATTCATGTGTAGTTTTGTTTCATCCATGTTTTCTCTCTTTCACTCATGCCTTCATCCGAAGTTTTTCTCCATAACAAAATGCTAACTCCTTACCATTTGTGGGACAGGCATTGAGGTAGATATTCCATTTTTGCATCCATGTGTAGTTTTGTTTCATCTATGTTTTCTTTCTTTCACTCATGCCTTCATCCGAAGTTTTTCTCCATAACAAAATTTTTAGCTCCTTACTATTTGTGGGACAGGCATTGAGGTAGATATTCCATTTTTGCATCCATGTGTAGTTTTGTTTCATCTATGTTTTCTTTCTTTCACTCATGCCTTCATCAGAATGATTCCTTTTATAGTGGGTACACTTGATTTCAACAACACTAATGATCAAAATCATGATTCCTTTTACAGGGGATAAACTGGATTTCAACAACAATCAAAATCATCGCTATAGGGTAGTCCATGTTGCACTGCTACCTGATCCAGATAAACCTCAGTTACAAGATATGTAGTGTTTATAATCATCATGTGGTCAATAGGTTGCGCAAGAAGATATTTAGTTTAGGGTAGATTTGGTTCCTCAAAATTGTTTTTAACTCTAGCCAAAACTCCACCTCAGGCTTGACAAGCTAGAATGGTATAAGGATATCTAATTTCGGTTAGACTATTGAGGGGTAAAGGAGGATATATTCTTGAAGAATAAGGATAATATTAAAAATATTATTATTCTAAATTTAAGGATAAGTTGTGAGAGGATAAGGAGTTAGAGGGAAAAATGAACCTAAGGTATTATAAGGAGATGATCGACCCCAAACTTGATAACTAGAATTAATTTTCTATTCTCACCAGTGCTAAGAAGAAAAATGAACATTGCCAAATAAGAACTAATTCTCATGAGATTCAAAACTAAACTAGTTCAATTCCTAAAACACATTGGGACAAAAGAGTATCCCCTTTTCAATACCAAGAGGGTTGAAGATTAAAAGCACCTTCTTTTGTATTGCAAGCTTCTAATTTCAAAATCTTTGCCACACTATCAACCTTCTTAACTTATTAAGTCAACAAAATTATGGTGACCTATGAATGCTTCTCTCCTTTCTTTTTTATCATAAAAATATTAAAAAATTTGAATAATCTCTTGCTTTCTTAAGGTTGGATAAACCATATTGGTCTTAGTGGACTTCAATCATCTTCATCATCATCAATATAGTATGTGACTTGATTGTGGCCTTAAAAATAAATTAATTTTTAACCATCTAAAGGTCTATTGGGAACTAGCAACCTCCCCATATATATGCAACAACCTGCAAGCCACAAATATAAAAAACTCATAGTTCAACCTAGGGTCCAAAGACCATTGGAAATTGGAGTCGGGATCCAAGACTCTAACGAGACGTCTATCCTTCCAAACTTATTGTGACGGGCCATGGTGTACCCCCATGGGATTTGAAACCTGGTGGAGTGGAGTCGTGATCCCAGACTCTAACAAGACATATATCCTTCCAAACTTACTGTGATGGGCCATGGTGTACCCCCATGGGATTTGAAACTTGGTGGAGGGGATAATATCCCAGTGGTCAAATCCAATGACTAAGCAAGAGCCCAAACATTGTGTATTGACCACATGGTCAAATCCAATGACTAAGCAAGAGCCCAAACATTGTGTATTGACCACAAACAAGTGAAAACTCATTGGGATTGCCTACTCCTTTAGCCTAATCAGTGCAGGTTAAGCATGTCATTTGGGGGAATCAAACACGGGTGTTGAGAGAGTTAACCGCTCACCTCAACCACTTGGTTTACCCTTACTTACAACCTTAAAAATAAATTATTATTAATAAAATATTTAGGCTAATGGGACCCTCGGTAGTGGGACGATCATGTGGTTGGTACATTGGGAGGTTATCCCTCTACCTGGTTTCAAATTGCCTATTATGATTAGGCTCAAGGAGTAGGCTCCTCACTCTTATGAAGTTTCAAGTCATAATAAAGTTCAAAGAGTAAGCTCTCCACCTTCCTAAGGTCTTAAGTCATGAATTCCAAATATATATGGAAAATTATAAATGTGTTTTTTTAAGAATAAAATCACTAGAATTTTAAAAATAAGTCATTATTATTATTAAATAAAATTTAATTTTATTATTAGTACTCCTTTGCTTGTGATGTTTGATATGGATGGATTTCAACGATATCAATCAAGCGTAATTATCAAATCGCTGGAGATTTACAAACTCGATGGAGAAATTTTGGGCCTCTCGTAGTTTGGTTGAAAAGTCTTGGAAGAGAGCGTCCACATGCGAGACAAAACTGTGAGAGAAAACTATTCCAGGATTTGATTCACAATCCGTTCATTCTTGTAATACACATTTTTAAGGCTGCTTCACCCCAACATATCAGATGCCAAAGATGAGCACTTCTCTGTTATTCGTTGCTGTGAACGTTGTTTGGTTAGCTGCACTGCTAAGATTGGAAGCCCAATGTGGTCCAAACTCGACAATGGATTTCAGAAGAAATGATTTTCCTCCTGGATTTGTATTTGGCACCGCCTCTGCAGCGTTCCAGGTAAAAGGCATTTTTTTCATCTCTGCGTTGCAATACAATTGTGATTCTGAAGCATTGCTAAATGCTATTTTGTTTTGCAGTACGAGGGAGCAGTAAAAGAAGATGGGCGAGGAGCCAGTGTGTGGGATACATACTCCCATAAATTTGGTACTGATTTTACTTTCAAGGGCAACACATGGTTTTCAATGTAGTCTTGAAGGTCTGAACACCGTTCCTTTTACAGGGCGTATACTGGATTTCAGCGACGCAGACGTTGCAGACGACCAATATCATCGCTACAGGGTAAGGCTCCCTGCGACCTGACCCTGATAAACCTGGGTTACAAGGTATGTATTGTGTATAATCCTGCGGTCAATACTTTGTGCAGGAAGATATGGAGCTTATGGTGGATTTGGGGATGGATGCCTACAGATTTTCCATCTCTTGGTCCCGAATATTCCCCAGTAAGATTATCAATACCCCTCAATCTTTCTCTTTCAGGTCCGTTGGCTGATCATTGTGTTTTTATGTTATAAGCACCCTTAATTGAGAGATGAATGCGTATATATAGATGGAAGTGGAGATATGAACCAAGCAGGGGTCGATCATTACAATAAGTTCATAGACGCGCTCTTGGAAAACGGTATGAGAATCAATTGAAAGTCCTGATATATTAATTAAGATCATTTGTAGATCCAAGTTAACCCCTTGCAAGAAAGTTATAGGAATCGAGCCATATGTGACTCTGTATCACTGGGATCTTCCACAAGCGCTAGAGGATGCCTATAAGGGCTGGCTAAGCTCTAAAATTATGTAAAGATCTTTGCTCATAACTATTACAACTGAAATCAGTTTCCACAATAGATTCATAGCTTTTACCTTGAAATCAGTTTGCACAATAGATTCATAGCTTTTACCTTAGCGGGCGAGGTAATGGATTGAATTAAATATGTTATGTTGGTTGAACTTGGGAGCAGAGAGGACTATGCAAAATTTGCAGAAACCTGCTTCGAGAAATTTGGGGACAGAGTAAAGAACTGGATGACATTTAACGAGCCTCACACGTTCGCTATTCAAGGCTATGACATAGGCCTCTCCGCACCGGCCGGCCGATGCTCTATCCTGCTCCACCTTTTTTGTCCCGCCGGGAATTCCGCCACCGAACCCTATATCGTTGCTCACAATGTGCTTCTTTCTCATGCCAAAACTGTGGACATATACAGGACAAACTATAAGGTATATTGCATATTCATCTACACATTTCTTGTCAATTCCATTTATTTTCTTCAAGGGCATTAGTCAAGGACTGGTTGCCCCTGGTTTTAACACTCCTGTTCGGTGATGAAATCCATTCAATTTTCTATATACATACATGTTTCAAATTCGGAATTAATGACTGTTGCAGGCAAAGCAAGGCGGAAGAATTGGTGTGGCTTTGGATGTGATCTGGTACGAGCCAATGTCAGATTCCCCTGAAGATATTGCAGCTACACAGAGAGCCCAAGATTTCCAGTTGGGATGGTACATGTCATGACATTTAACCTTTATCATCCATCATACAGATCATACATTATATCAATATCTACACTCAACGAACATACAAGACGAGTGATATTCCTCTGTCTGCAGGTTCATGGATCCGCTGGCTTTCGGAGACTATCCGGCGTCGATGAGAGAAAGAGTGGGCAACCGACTGCCGTTATTCTCATCAGAAGAGTCGAATCGCGTGAAAGGGTCGCTGGATTTCGTGGGCATTAACCATTATACCACATATTACGCGAGGAACAACAAGACCGACCTCACCTCAGTTCTTCTGAACGATACGCTCTCGGACTCCGGCGTTGTTACCCTCCGTGAGTTTCGATCATTGAACCTTCCGCTTTCCGTTCTTTTCTGACTTTCTTTCCAAGTTTCGCGTTTTCAAAACTTTACAGTTGTTCGTCATCGTCAAATAAGTCATAACAATATTATTAACAAGTAATAGGTTTTCATGATCAGATTCGTACGACCATTTTTTTTCAAGAAGAAAAAACAACCGCATTTATATTAAATAAGAGTAAGTTGATTAAGTCATAACAATATCATTAACCAGTAATATGATGACTTCAAAATGCTTCTAGCCTGTCCAAGAATTTAATTCATAATCGGCTTATAGCAACAAAAAAAAAATGCCTAAGAGCCATTTTGCTGGGTGACCATATCAGCGTCACATATCAGTATAAGCAAGCTTATCCAGTAGCAATGTCCACCACTCCAATATCTATATATATATATATATTATTTTTCACCCATATCAGTATAAACTTATCAAGTAGCAATGTCCACCATTCCAAAATATATATACATATATTATATTTTAGTCCACTTTAGAAAGAGTGTTTACTAGACCATTCTGCTCACTATATATGTGTGAAAATGAAACTTTTTCAAATTTGTTTTATACATTTGTGAGAATGAAACTTTTTAAATTTTGTTTAACTTTTCAAATTTGTTTTATACCATTTGTGAGATATATGTGTGAGAATGAAACTTTTTCAAATTTGTTTTATACTATTTGTGAGATATCACACGAAACTTTTTCAAATTTGTTTAATTTTTCAAAATTGTGAGATATATGTGTGAGAATGAAACTTTTTCAAATTTGTTTTTATACCTTTTGTGAGTAAAGAGGTTTAAATATAATTGAAAATAATTAATAGAATATAAATGCACAAATGTTCATTATTAAATTTTGACAAATTAATTATCCAACGATAAATATAACAAATATATACGACCCTATAAATTTATGATCATAAACAATTTATTTAATTATTTGATGCATTGTTTAGAGTCATTACTTGCCATTACCTAATTGATGACCGCATTCGAACCCCAAAAGACAATCAATGTCTTTAGACATAACTAGTATGCACAGAATAATACCTCCCAAAAAGCAATAATTTTCAGCTGTGCGTTGGAGCCCCGCCCCTTTTCTAACAAGTGTGATAATAATGTCCAGAGCTTACTACAATGTATGGCTCATTATGACACAAATTCATACTAGATGTCCCATCGAATATAACGGGGTTTAACTTCCATTACTTAAAACATTAAAGAGAACGGGAGGAACACCTTGTCCAAGATTCAATCCCATATCCAAAGCTAGTTCATTTAAGTTAGGAACAATCTTTTCATCTTTTGGTTGCTTAATCATAGTGCAATCCTCAAGTAGAATTTCCTTAGACGAAGTAAGACTAGATACCATTTGAGTTCAATTGAAGAGAAAAAATGTCTTTGTGCAGTTTGTGCATTTGGTCTTGCTAAGGTTCAGTTTGAAACCCACAACCCTCTTCCTTCTTCATTGAAAAGCTACCACAACCAGTGGAAGTTTGCTCAACCACTTGAAAAGCTTGACTTTTACTCTTATTGCTTCCTATGACAAAAGGTCTCCTATTTGTAGTATATCAATGTTTGGATAAAACAATTGAAATACATAATAATACAACAACCAACACACCACTAGTGAGACTGTGATGTAGATTCCTAAAAGGGAGGCCTCGATCCCCGAATAAAGAATCTTTATGAGGATAAGATGTCATGCAAACCAAGAAATTCATACAACTACTAAAGTGTATAGCTATGAAAATACACAAATTATCAGAAAGGAGAATAAAATTAAGATATATGGGGAAAGAAACAACACCTAATGCAATTGAAATGCCAGTGTTCATAATGACTTCCTTTGAGACACTAAATTGTTGAGCATCAGAATCCCTAGTGAAACAAACTTTTTAATTTTAAGTGCTTACTCCCAAGAGCTTGAAATTATGAATGCCTATCTTTGTATGCCTTTTTGACCTAGAGAATGTTTCCCAAAAGCTAAACACAATAAAGGAGAAAGAAACATGTTGCCAAATGTTCTTTCAAAATTTGTATTTAATCTGGGAGATAGGAAATACAAACTATGACATATTGTTAATAGATTTGACAAGGTACTACACCTCCTCGTTGCGTGGAAGATACAAACTAATCGACATATAATTCCCAATTCGTGAGAACCAATCATAAGCCAAAGTCACCTTCCCCCACTCTGCCTACTAATACATGAATGAGATGGGACAAAGGGCCATCACACAATGCCCAAATTTCTTATCCACTGACCTGTGCTTCATTTTCATTTGATGTAAAAAGTCATGAATCCACTAGTTAATCCATACCATATCATCAGTGTACCAAACGAGCATGAAATTGCCTAAAGGGACTAAAGAGTGCAAGTAAGAAATAATGATTGTCGTCATTCCTCCCACCAACATTATATTTCCTTAAGCCACCTTGAACACATGTAATGAATCGATCCCATAAGTAGATAAGATATGGTATGATCATCACTCAGACATCACACTACCATCAATATGGCCTGAACTACACCATTTCCTAGACCCATTGAATGTAAATAAGATTGATAGACCAGGTAATCCAATATAAACAACCTTGTATTTTCCCTTGTGCACGACACCTAACCTAGACTTTATCACTTATCTCTTTCATAATATGAAACTTGGGCCCTTAAGGGAAAATACCTAAATGAATTCGTGATCATTGTTAAGGAACAAGGCACAACAAGAATTGCTAAGTGACCCTTAGTTCACCCATTGTCATATGAAACCCTTTGTTTTCCATTTCATTTGCTACTTGATTGTTTTCCTTGAGCACATGATATACCTTTACCAAGGGAAATATGGATAGAATAACCTTGACTTTTTTGAAATGTTTTTCGGTCTATTGTCGTGAGGGAGGGAATTAGCAATGATATGTTGACTAAGAATCTTAGAGTCATGAACAATATCAATGAGCTAAAATTACATTATTTTTCTATTTGTAATCCTTGAACAAGTGCATATGCTTCTGCTTGATTGTTTGAAAGTGATCCCATAGCCCGAGCATAAGAAAATTCTACATTTCCACCGAGACAAATGATAACCCCTAACTGCACTTATTGCCCCTATTATTTAGTATTTTCTTTAATTAACAATTTTCACATAAAATAATTGTGAGGTCCTTTAAAATCAACGCTCTTCTTCCTTCTTCTATCAACAGGTATCCAAAAAGAAGATAAAAATATTTGTAAAATCGAGTTCAAGAAGTGTATATATGGTGAAGATTTGAGTATGTTGTATTATAAATATTTTATGAATTTTTTAAATAAGATTAAGGGAACTATAATTTTTAACTTGAAGTTTAAAAAATAATTTTGAATTGGTAAAATTTAAAGATATTTAAATGTGCTAAATCTATTTTTCATTAAAAATAACAAGTTTATTTGAATCTAAAATTATAATTTTAGCAAAAACAACATAAAAGAGTTAAAATTCCTCACGATGGGTGTTTGCATGGGGAGCTTGCCTCCATTTTCTAAAATGTGTGCTAGGAATTTAGGAAAGGGTGGCAGAACAACCCCCAAATGGCATTCTACAAGTAATATCGTACAATCAAGTTTGATGGCGAAATTGATTAATCTATGGAAGGTTGTCAATGTGATTGTTTTTGTTGCATGGAAGTCTTGGGAAGGAAGATCCATCCTAAATTCAATTTTTAGGGTTACCTTGAAGATAATCATAGAAGTTGTTGGGCAGTTAATCCACTATTATGACACAGTTTGGTGGGAGACGTTTATAGCTCAATCCATAGATGGAGAGTAGCATGATAATGTTGGGTTGATAGATATTTTTCTTGTAGTTTACAGTATATCATCTATTGTTCCCATTTACCTCTCTACTTTCATGATGATTTGAAATTGATGAGCAGAAGATGAGTACTGCGTGGTTGGATGCTTGGGCCAAAAAAGAGTATGTTGATGACTTTCTAAAGAGATCTATGAATTTACATCTAGAACCATAGAAGGATACTAATAACGCAATTCTTTGTCTCCCCCACAATGAGGATAATGCATGATACTGGAAAATCAATTCTAATTGCTTTCTTTTGCTGATACTTGACATATTGCTGAATATTTAGAGTGTTTCTTCAAGTTGTTGCTTTTATCAATAGAGTACCCATCATTTACAAAGTGGCATTTCTTCATCAACAAGGCACAATATCCTTCACTACCTCTAGCTTGTTGTCCAACTTTGAATCTTACATCATGCTTGAGTAGAAGGATTGTAGATTTGTCTTGTACTATTGTGCTATTACTTTGGAGAAAATTTTGACATGATCAAGTTTTACCTCCATGAAGTCTTGGACCAGTCCTTGAAGATTCTTGACTTTGGAGTATCTTGAATCCTCTCAACTGTTGTAGAATTTGAATTTATTGGCTTATAACAGCAGTCATTTAAGCCTTTCCTGATTTTGTTTGGATTAAACAAATCACTAAAAGGGGTTGAATCTCCACAGGTGAAGACTATTAGTGAAGAAAATTGGACTAGAACTGGCCTCATTCAATTTGGGGTTGTTGTTATCACAAATTTAGAAGTTGCATCACTATGGCTAGAGTTGATGGAAGAATTGTTAATTAGACTTTTATTGTTGTACTTCTAATTTTGAAGAATTTGAGCAAACTTTGGCATGTTGCTACAAAATACTAAATTGTTGCTACAATTTTTTTGAAAAGGTTGCAATCCACTGTTAATTCCATTAAACCATATAGTCTTCATCAAAACTAGAATCTGTGGTACAATTCTTACCATGCTGTTATAGACATTTTTGTGCCTTACAGCTCTAAGCATGAAATGTCCATAAACCAAGGGATCCTAAGTCCCTAAAAGTGTTGTTACGGCCCCTAAAGGAACAAGGTCAACAAATTACAGCTTCTCCCAGAAGTTCTCCACCAGAAACTGCTCATAACTAGTCAAATCAGGATCATTTCAGCTGCTCCACTAGCTAGCTGCTCCACTAGCTAGCTGCGTTGCAAAGCACCCAAATACACTGGCTAGGTGCGTTGCAATGCACCTAAATGCACTACCAGGGTGCGTTGAGCAGGAAATGACAAGTGGCAGAGTCATTCCACGAGGTGGAGAGACAATGGAAGCTTCCAGAATCTTCCCCAATGACACTTGCCTCACTTAATTCGACCAGTGATGAGTAAGAGGCTCTCAGTCTCTAAGTGGAAGCAAGAACTGATAGAGAGAAGCCACTAATCAATTCATGAGCTGACTCATCCTCTTTGCATACATCTATATATGGATCCCTCATCCAAGAGATCCGGAGGCTGGAATTTTGTACATTGCAGAGAATTGTTGTTGGTTTTGAGATAGATATCAGAGTATTGGGTGATTTATGCTTTGTTGGAGGTGAAGAGGGGATTCTATGCTGGGAGGTTGATGCTGGATCAAGAATCATCGGTTGTAACTCCTCTTGGATCTTCTTGTTTTATCAATAAAACTATTTGAGTTTCTCCTACATGCTTGTATATCATTGATGTTGTTTACATTTGTATGTTTAGCTTAAATCTGATCCTAAGCTATTTATGAATATAAATCCATGTCTTTGTGTAGTTTCCTTCTTCTGTGATCTTACAGGAACTTGGTGAAGCTGGGCAAGTAAGGGAGCAGGTAGCTGGAAGCTGTCAAAGAGTAGAGAGATTGGATCAAAGGACTAGCGCAAGACACAGGTTGGTTCATCCTATTCCTCTTCGTTTATAGTTCATAAAGGAGAATACGAAAGTAGTTTTCCCTGTTTGTTTCTGAGGTCACTGTCACACCTCAGTGGGATAGGGTCGTTCTGAATAGACACTTTTCCCGTTAACAAAATGGCGACCATACTGGGGATCGTGTCTAGTTAGTTTGTTTGTGTTTCTCTTGTTGTTTGTTTCATAAACTTAGAAGTAGCGAATCGAACTGCATTTGCCATTAACAAATGCAAAGTAGACATCTGCTACTTCAATCCATTCACTAGATCTGTTTATGATTTGAACAGCTGATTCACAAATGATCTGATTACCCTTTGTGATAGCTCTTAAACCTCTTTTAAATCTACCCTCTGATTGTGCATTACTGATTGCTTTTACTCGGCCAAAAACCATAGATTAAACTGCAAACCGTGACCCAGAACCCGGATAGAATTCTCGTTTCTGCCCCAGCGCAGGTGCTGTGAAGAGTTCCTGCATTTCAGCGCAGTTCCCGAGAGGGCAACCTGTGTTGCAATCCAGTTTCTCTGTGTAGCAGGTGCGTTGATCAGCCTAGCCTTGTGCAGCTGAGGTTCTTTGCTCAATTTTTTTCAGTTTTGTCTCTGATTTTTGCAACCTGTGATCAGTGTGTGTGTCTTTTTAAAAACCCCTTTTCTTTGCCTTAATTTCGCCTCAGTTGTATAAAAGAAATTGTATATGTTTTTGTGTATTTGTTACGTCATTTACAGTTTCCCATTGCAAAAGTAGAATAGTCATATTGTCGTCCTTTGATTTAGATCTGTCGTAAGTGTCGATTTTGATCTTAGGAGAAAGTTTATTTGCTGTTGACAGTTGATTATGCTTTTACTTTTGACTTTGGCTTGAATTTGTGAATTTCTAGTGTCGAAACAAGTGTTTATTTCGAAATCATAAAGTGTCGTAATCGTCTCTACCTTTTGATTTCGAAAAGAAGCTTGTTTGTGTTTTTCACTTGAAAACGAATTCAAATTTGTACAACAACTTTCTTTTTAGGCATCAATATTAAGAAAGTGAAAAACAAATACATGCACATGTGCATTTGCATATTGACAGTCTGTTTGGCTTGATTTAGGAAAAATGCATTTACAGTGTGCTCTTTGCTCTTTGAGAAAAGATTGTGTCTTTCTTTTCCCCTTGTAGCTAGGATTTTCATTGCTGAAAAGAGATAAAAGCTTGCTTATCATCTTTAGATTACATTTTAGGAATTACATCTACATCTCGTGGTGAACCCAAAAGACAAACTTCATAAGAAAGATCAACTTAAAATAAATTCAATGAACTTAACAACGCTTTGTAACTTAACGCACAACATTTAGAGGTCTAGGCTAGAGACGTATTCCGGCATCGTAAAGCCTGGTAACTGTTGTCCTCACTGATGGTTGGGTGATTCCTCCACTTTGAGACGATAAGTGCCAGTACGGACTTGTGCTCCCACGTACCGTCGAGTATATATTGGGAGACCCCTATAGGCATAAAACCTTTATCCATAGGAAGCCGTGTCGGCCGCCCTACTGATCGCAATGCACCGAACACAGCATTTGGGAAGATTGACTGCCGTACCGTAAAAAGTATTCTGCAGTTTTGCGATTGGTTTGGTACTCCCTCTACCTAGACCTCCAGAGCAGTCCCTTTCGTTCCTTTTCAGACTCCTTAACGGAAAAGGTCCATCTGAGCACTTGTCACTTCAGGCTCATTAAAAATCGAAGGAGACTAGAGTCATCTTTTGTTTTTTCTCGACTCTTTAAAACTGAAAAAACAAGTTGTGTCAAAGCGTGTTAAAATTTATTTTAAACGGAATATTCATACCCTTTTCCTACGTTGATCTTTAGGTTGAGAAAATGGAGCCTACCAACCAAGGAATTCCCCTTGGTGGAAATCCTAGTCCCTTCTCCTCTTGGGGAGATGTTGGTGCGCCCCATATGGCCACATTGTCGCTTCCAGGACTGACAATTGGCTTGCCAGTATGGCTCTTCTCAACCAATGTCGTTCAGAACACCACTATTCCTGAACAATCGAATCAGTAATTAGACGAGTCCAGAGTTGCCCACCAGCCTTCTACTTCCTCTAATTCTTCCTCTCCTCCTTCCTCTTCGCTTGATGGAACTGGTAAAGCTAAAAGCCAAATTCCTAAGGAGAAGAAGGGAAAGAAGAAGAAAGAGAAAAAGAAGAAGGAGCCAAAGGCGAATGGGGGAAAACGAGTGTCGTCTAACGAAAATCCACACACAGCACCGACCAGGCCTAAATCGCCATGTGTCATTTGCAAAGGAGACCACTTTCACAGAGATTGTCCTTGCATCCCCCGGATACTAAGGGACTGGTCTCCTCGTTTGCACAATCCGGTGTCATCAACCTCTAGAGATCATGTTGAAAGCACACCGTCAACTAGTGAAAGTGAAGCCCCAGGACGAAAAGGGAAAGTTAGATTTCCTTGTAAACTATGCGAAGGCGACCATGCCCTCCACCGTTGTCCCTTCTTAGACGAGGCTAAAAGAGTTTTGGATGATCATCCGGTTTCACCATTACGACTTCCTCCTGGATATAAAAAACTCTTGCCGAGTCCGTCACTAGTTGAGAACCTAGCTGGCCCGCTCAAGTGGTCGGCTGAAGCGCCTATCATTGAAGATAAACCAACTGAATCCATACCAGACGAAAGTCAAAAGGTCGAGGCGGCAGTTGACCCGGTCTTGCCTTCAGAAGTTTTATCTTCGGATGATACAGTCACTGAAGAGAACAAGGATGACACCGTCCAAATTCTCTTCATCAACACAGACTCCGACGAACATGGGGGTAATCCACCCATTCCTTTACCGCAGGAAGGAAGTTCGTCAGAGCCATACCCGACCGTCTACTCGGTCCCACCTCTAAGCAACCTAGTTGTCTCCTTCGATTGGAATCAACTAGGTAGACCCCGCCTACCAGCAAGTGTACCATTCTGAATTATCGTTCAAATATATAGAATGGTCATGGCTGGTACCATCATAGATGAGGGGGCTTCTGTGAGTATCCTTTCCTCTATTGCTTGGAAAGCGCTTGGTTCGCCATCGCTGTTGCCTGAAATGAGAAATCTGACAGGCTTTGATAAAGGAACCAGTCGACCTTTAGGGATCCTTCCCGATGTGCCCATAACATTGAGAGGGAAGACAGTTCGCATGAACGTCATGGTAGTTCGAGGACCCTTGGATTATAACCTACTCCTTGGACGAGACTATATTTATTGCATGGGAGCCATCATCTCCTCACTCTTTAGAGTAATGTGTTTTCCGCACCAAGGAAGAGTGGTCAAGCTCGTGGACCAGCTTTCATTTCCCGGATCACGCATAGCAAATAGTCATATACCATCCCTAAATGGTCTCTTCACGCAAGAAATGTCTCAATCCCCAGTTCGTCCTCCCGATGAGCGCGAGTAATTCGGAGGGATATGACTGAAACCCAGGGGGCATGCATCTTGGTCTGCTTCGGCAGGAAAACTTCGGGTATAGGGTAGGTTTCCGCGGGAGAATATGACTAGTCTGTACCCCGTCCGTGATTGGAAGAGGGGTTATTCTAGAACAAGATTCTCTTGTCAAAGTTATGTGAGTTGGCGAGCGTCGTCACTCACCCTTGTTTATCTCGGTAGACATCGCCGAAGAAGTGTTTTGTTTGCTGTGTGAACAGAGCAATCTTTGGGTAACCTGTAAGAGGTAGGCCTCTCCTGATAGAACAAATGTTTTGTCTGCAAATTGAGGGGTAACCTTGAAACCATATTTTATACCTGGGGGCATGCAAACCTTTTGGAGTGCAAGCAAAGAGCGATTATTTATCTGTTTTTTAGATTGGTCGTTTCCTAACTTGCATAAAGAAAGGATGTGGGGCAAAAATCTAAAAGTTGCCGTTTTTATATGAGACATTCTTATCATATGACTGGATTAATCGAGCAGTTTTAGCACATAGTTCAAGCTCGTTAAAAAATAAACATAAGATCGAGCAAATGTTTCCACCCGCGTTTAAGCTCGTTAAAAAATGAACTATCCCCCGGTAAATGACCACCGTGAATGAAGCATTTTCAGCCATTAAAGCCTTGGTCGTGTTTTCACCGTCACCTCCACTTTTCCATTGGCCGATCATCCACCTCCATTTGATTGTTTACCCATTTTGAGGAACAACCGCGAAGAGTGATTTCACTAGCCATCCTTGTGACACTGCCGTGATTGGAAAATTCCAAAACTTACCTGGAATCAGCTGCTACCCATTTTATCACTCGTTCCTCAAAAGACGAGTCTTCTTTAAGCTCTTTTCAACTGACTCGTAAAATATGAAACGATTGCCGAGTTTTGGCCTTCCAGCTCGTTAAAGCAACAGGAAGTGCTATCCCTCCTCTAGATTTTAATCTTTTTGGACCTGAGGGATTATTGCACAAAAAGATCGAGCGCTTGTTTTGTTCGGCTCGTTAAAACTATCGAAAATTCATCCCTTTTGTATTATTTTATACTTTTTCGGACTTAAGGGATTAGATAACGAAAAAGGAACTTCGGAGTTACCTTTACGTACCTTTTCAGACTCTCTAAAAATGAAAAGGACCGAGTTATCTTTGTCATTAGACTCGTTAAAAAGATTAATAGCGACAAACTTGTCTTTAGGCGAGAACGAGTTTCACTATCGCTAGGCTCGTTAAAACATAGCGATGGGTTTGCCTGAAGGGAAAATTATAGAATAAGCATATGTTATCCTCCTCAAGCTTGACAAAAATAAAGAGGTACTGGTCAGCAATGACTGGGGAAAAATTGGGAAGAAAACTCAAAGAAACTTTGTTGGTAGCAAGTTGCTCTTGAACATGACACTTCCACTCCGTGCCTGAGTCGGGTTGGGTTGTTTCATTCACCGGTCACATCACCATGGTCACGCCATACCATCCACATTTGGGGTAAATGCTACCAATCCATCACATAAGTGTCGCCGACATGTTCAAGAGAAGTCATCCAGAGAAGTCATCTGTGTCTCATCCACTACCATACATTATACTTCATTCTTTCATGACCGCCACCCTGAACCATATATCATCAGATCGTTTTCACCTCCATCAAAATCATTTGCTCCGTTCTGTGTCATTGATGTGGGATTCATTAAGGCCCTCCTTTGACGGATCGCTTCTTGTCGACATTAGCTCATTATCCAAGAAGTTGATCTAGGAACAACCCCTTCAGTACTTTGAAGCTTGCATGCCTCAATGGCAAGTTTCTCACTTCCGGCGACAGGTATACATCAATGACCTTCAACCGAAAGATTTTGCGTGGTGTTCGACGCCAAGTCCTTTATTCACACCACGTGAATTGTACTGCAGTACCTTGAGGGTCATTATCATTATCGGTGATTCCTCTCGCGCTTGTTAACAATTTACATTATTGACTGGTAATCAAGCGATGTCTTTCCATGTTCGACTTCAAAACATTTCTCACATGGATCGACTTGTACTTCGAGTGAAGATCGGACGAGATTGAAGACCCCGGATCTAGTTTCATCCATCCGGGCTGCGATATATATTCAGGAAAAATAAAGACATTGAAATGTACAACATTGCAGCACAGATAATCATCCTACCAAAAGGATGATGACTCCATCAGAATCATTAGTCTACCATCAGACGATTGTCTGTCCTATGTACATGAAAATGAATTTATAAAGCTGAGCATGGGAATGCCCGCCTCAGTTAGATCATGAAAACAGTATGAAGATAATGTATTGTATTGTATCTTATTACAGGTCTCCTCCCAGCATTGAAAGAACTTCGGATCCTCCTAATAAAGCATTTCACCCGATAAATGGCCTCATACTTTAGGGGGCAACTGTTATAGACATTTTTGTGCCTTACAGCTCTAAGCATGAAATGTCCATAAACCAAGGGATCCTAAGTCCCTAAAAGTGTTGTTCCGGCCCCTAAAGGAACAAGGTCAACAAATTACAGCTTCTCCCAGAAGTTCTCCACCAAAAACTGCTCATAACTAGTCAAATCAGGATCATTTCAGCTGCTCCACTAGCTAGCTGCGTTGCAAAGCACCCAAATACACTGTCTAGGTGCATTGCAACGCACCTAAATGCACTACCAGGGTGCGTTGAGCGGGAAATGACAAGTGGCAGAGTCATTCCACGAGGTGGAGAGACAATGGAAGCTTCCAGAATCTTCCCCAATGACACCTGCCTCACTGAATTCGACTAGTGATGAGTAAGAGGCTCTCAGTCTCTAAGTGGAAGCAAGAACTGATAGAGAGAAGCCACTAATCAATTCATGAGCTGACTCATCCTCTTTGCATACATCTATATATGGATCCCTCATCCAAGAGATCCGGAGGCTGGAATTTTGTACATTGCAGAGAATTGCTGTTGGTTTTGAGATAGATATCAGAGTATTGGGTGATTTATGCTTTGTTGGAGGTGAAGAGGGGATTCTATGCTGGGAGGTTGATGCTGGATCAGGAATCATCGGTTGTAACTCCTCTTGGATCTTCTTGTTTTATCAATAAACCTATTTGAGTTTCTCTTACATGCTTGTATATCATTGATGTTGTTTACATTTGTATGTTTAGCTTAAATCTGATCCTAAGCTATTTATGAATATAAATCCATGTCTTTGTGTAGTTTCCTTCTTCTGTGATCTTACAGGAACTTGGTGAAGCTGGGCAAGTAAGGGAGCAGGTAGCTGGAAGCTGTCAAAGAGTAGAGAGATTGGATCAAAGGACTAGCGCAAGACACAGGTTGGTTCATCCTATTCCTCTTCGTTTATAGTTCATAAAGGAGAATACGAAAGTAGTTTTCCCTGTTTGTTTCTGAGGTCACTGTCACACCTCAGTGGGATAGGGTCGTTCTGAATAGACACTTTTCCCGTTAACACATGTGAATGAGTTTTCCAAAGTCAACCATAAGAAAAAATCATTATATTACCAATCACTAATGACAATCGTTAACCAATGCGAGACAACTCACCGATAATGTAAATGAGTGTCAAGGTACATGAGTGCATCTTGCCAATAGGTACGAATGAATGAGTTTAAATTAAGTCACTTGCAGGATATAATAATCAAGAGACATTTAGTTATTCCCTTGTTTTCAGTAAGGAAATCTGCCATTGATGTATGCAGACTCCAAGGCAGTCAAAAGAACCTTTCATCTTGGTCCTAGATAAGGTGTTAAAGTCAACGGGACAGGATTTGTTGGAAGGTGGGCCTTAAGGAATCCCATATTAATCAAATCGTTCATAGAACCAAAAGTGATTTGAAGAACCATAATAAAATACTAAAACCAACATGAATTTACAAGACTTATTGTGAACTTTGCTTGCTAGTTGCCTGATTTTCAAGCAAAGCTAAAGTCCAATTGCACCAGTAAACTGGTTTTCACAACAAGACTTATTTTTCTGTGTACTATTGTATTTACTTATTCATTACAATATTCTACCCTACTTGAAGAAAGAAAACCTTTTCTCAAGTGTAGAAATATTTCCAGTGAAGCTTCCCTGTGTAACAAGATAACAAATATGGTCATGTTCAAGTTGAGAATATATGCCTTGATATATACCAAAGCATGAGAAATGAACTACTTTTATTGAGATGATGTTAAGAAGAAGGGTAATGATTGTATTGAACCAAAGTTCCATATAATTGTGATGCCCTTGATTTTCTTATTCATTTGGATCACTCTGTATGTCCTCTTTTTCCATGTCATTTAGATCTTCTATTATTGGATGGTTTATCTCTTATATGCATAAAATATTTGATGATAGGCATGTCAAGGACTCCTTGATCTCAGGTTCTAATGTCTGCTCTCCATCAGATGTGATCCATGATTCTTCGGTCTCCTCTAGATCTTCTTTTGAATGTTGTTCATGGAATTTTTGTCCTTCTATTGCTTCCTGGGGTGTTATGCTCCTGATGGTGGTTAGGATTTTCTCCTCCTAGGATGCATAGATATTTCCAATTGCTGCTAGGATTTGAGAGATTTCTTGGAGTAGAAATCTTCTTTAGTCAACGAATTCTTGAACATGCTTGAATTTTTGGTGATAATCCTTGTTTAGCACATGGATTAGTAGATGGAGGGTTCTTATAACACCTTAAAAATAATTGAAATTTAGCCCATTGAAACAAATAATTTGAAATCAATTTCAAAATTACAGAAAACCACACTTTGAACTCCTCATGCTAATGAGACATAGTTATCACCAAGTTATTTGTTGGCACAATTTAGTTCATAAATAAAGAAAACACAGTCGCATGAAAGGAACAATCAAGGATTTGGAGTAACATCCATGTGGTGATATGCAGGATCTTACCTCTCACCATTTCTCATCCACCAAGTTGTGTAATTTAAAGGAAACCTAAATTAGAAACTAAATACTATGTACACTTCTTCGACAACGATGTTAAAAATGTCAGTCAATTTAATTGTACTAGAATTTTGTTACATTTAATTTATCAATCTGGGTTAGTAAGCTTGTGAAGTGTAATGCACAATATATGTTAGGATCTAGCTCCTAATCTAATCTAATAAAAATTGACATTGAAAGTAAATTCTAATCTATGAAAATCATTTGATGAATTAGTTATCTCAATACAATCATGGTTCTAAAACATCATATATCTTCATAACCATGTATACAATCGTGATAAAAACTCCAACAAGCTATTTTTCAAATATAATTAAAAATGTGTAGTTGAGTTTGTGATTATCAACATCGATTTCTATTCACTCAAATGATATATTTGATTAGCCCCCACTGCATTGTTTCACCCATGCAAATTGAATTCAAAGAAATTAAGAGGAATTTAAACCATTCAAGCAAAGGTATCATGTGTCCTTGCACATGGTGCCCTTCCTGGTTAGGTTGCACAAATTGGAGGAAACTCAAAACTTTGTGGTTATTAACTCAAATCAAGCCATACACAATGCACTCATACACATGAGAAAAATTTGATTGATCAAGGCTATATTAAGAGCATAGGGTTCTTCTACATCCAAGCTTATTCCTATCAAACGAATCATAGTATTTATGAGGATTTTAAAACAATAACAAAATCAAAGTTTCAATGCACCAATTCAAGACAAAGTAACAAACTACAAATAATGTCAATCTTTATGAGATCAACTACATTTTAATAGATCTTAGATCAAAATATATCCCAATATCTAATATGAATTTACCAAAACATAGCTTGTTTAAACCTCTTTGCTGACTAGGCATTATACAATACATTAACCAATTGTCCATTTATGAAATTTGAGAAAATAGGGTTCAAAGAATCAACAAAATACTTCATGTCCTTCACATTTTGAGGAAACCATCCACAGGGAGTGTAAATGAGCTCGTTTTGCAAAACAAAACCCATGTTTAATTTTTCAAAATTCGTCTTCATTTACTCAAAAATTGTGCCAGAAGTTGATTTCCCAAAAAATATTGTTAATTTGGATCATTTGTTTTGATCAAATGTTGGAGGCACACACGTGCAACCTGGGTGAGCTTTGAACAACACAAATCCATATTGGGGGTCTTAGAAATAAAACCTATGTGCTCAATTTCCTTCTAGAATTGTGCTAATACCTAGATCACAGAGATGACTACTAAAACCAGCTTCAAGAACAAAGTTGATAAATTGTCATTAGTAAAATCAAAGTATAATCCTAATTAATTTATCAAAAATAAAGGAAATATGTGATAATCAACCACTTTTGTCATTAGAAATGTATCGTGGTGTTTTTACGGGAAATTGTGGTAAATGAAGTGATCAATGAGTGAATGAATGACACAGGGAGTTAAATGGTTGATTGTAAAATGATGGTGAAATGGTGACAAATTAGTGACCCAACAATAAAAACACCTCTCTCTCTCTCTCTCTCTCTCTCTCTCTATATATATATATATATATATATATATATGACTTTCTCAAAATTTTAAACTAATAAAATAAAAGTTTAATTATATTTTAGTTGGGTGTTAAATTATTTGGAGAGAATCTCTTATATCCAAATATCTTTAGAAAATTCTTAAGACGCACAAAATTCTTAATGTGTACTTTTTTTAGTGTTAGGCCAGGCAGTAACTCCATAGGGCAGAAATAATTGACCGTATTATTCCATCAGGTAGGTCCTCATTATATACATGAGGGAGAGACTGTTCAGTTCGTCTTCCGATCACTGTTCATATTTCCTATCTATCTATTTACAATAATTCACCCAATCACAAGGATTAGGTGTCAACATTCCCCCCCTTAATCTGAAGGGATGTTGGTGAGTCCAAGCATCATTCTGAATCGTTCAAGCTTTTCTCTTCCAAGCGCTTTGATGAAGATGTCTGCAATTTGCTCATTTGTGGAACAATGACGGAGATGGATTGTTTTGGCCTCAACATGATGTCGAATTAGATGATATTTAGTATTGATGTGCTTCGTTCGATCATGGAATTTTTGGTTCTTGGCCAACTTTATTGCAGAGGTATTGTCAATCATGAGTGGAGTTGATTGTACTTGTTTTACCTGCAAATCTTCAAGAATTTTCCTGAGCCACTCAATTTCTTTTGTTGCTTCAACTGCTGCCACGTATTCTGCTTCTGCTGTAACTGATTGTTTGCGTGATCTCCAGGAAACAGCTCCTGATCCAAGACTCAACATATCCTGAAGTAGATACCCCAGTTTCTTTGTCTTCATCGAAGTCTGAATTAGAGTATCCAATCAAGCTGAAGTCGCCCACCTGTGTATACTTGATTCCAAAGTTTCGAGTTCCCTTCAAGTACCTTAGAACTTTTTTTGCAGCAGACCAATGTCCCTCACAAGGCTTTTGCATAAACCTGGAGAGGATTCCAACAGCAAACGAAATGTCTGGTTTGGTAGTAGTTAGGTAGTTGAGACTTCCTACAAGCTGTCTATACTTTGTTGCATCCTCAAATTTTTTTCCTTCAATAGATGTGAGCTTTAAGTTTTGTTCCATTGGAGTAGTAATGGGATTGCACTCTGTCATACCAAACCTGTTCAACAGATCTCCAATGTATTTCTTTTGAGAAAGAAATATGGACTTTGGATGTTGGGTTACTTCAATGCCAAGATAGTAATGAACATAGCCCAAATCATGTTAGAAAATTATATATTACGGAGCAATGGAACACATAAAATATTGCAGAAATATAAACACAGAAAATGCACAAAACAAGAGAGACACAGATATACGTGGTTCACCCAGTTTGGGCTACGTCCACCCCGAACAGCCAGTCCTTCCTTTTTATTATCCAGCAAAATGAAGAGATACAACCTACAGCAAATCCGCTGTAATATCCTCTGTTTTCTCTCACAGTCTCAGCTCTCTGTTTCTCGCTCACAGAATACACATCTATCACACAGCCTCAAATACAATGCCCTCATACAAAGAGAGGGGTTGCCTTCTAGGGCAAAAAACTCTAAACTAAACATAAGTTCTACCGTCAGATCATCCGCCTAATGAACGGCCCAGATTGACTAGAAATTACTATACTTTTACAAGGCAATTTTACATTTATTTTTGGCTTCGGGGGGCCCCCGAGCCCCCGCCGGGGGACCGCTAGCCTCCGGACCCCCGCAGGGGGGACAAGTCCCCCCCGCACCCCCCGCGTGGAGGGGTGTACAAAACTTCTTGGGGTATACATCCGACTGAAACAAAGACCTCTGAACAATCATGCTCCACACACAACAAATCAGTCATTTCAAAACTCTTCCCCAATTCCTTCTTTATGGATGCAATGTAGGTTTCATTGTTCCTTGTCATCAAAAGATCATCTACATACACCACAAGATATACAACTATTTTTCCAACTTTCTTGACAAATAAAGTTGCATCATCAAGATCAAAATGTTTGAAATTGAGTTTCAGAAGATGCTCAGTTAGTTTTTCATACCAGGCTCGCGATGCTTGTTTTAGGCCATATAAGGACTTCACAAGTTTGCATACTTTATGTTCATGTCCTTTCACAACAGATCCTTTAGGTTGGGACATAAAAACATGTTGGGTATACGACCAAAGTCCCACATTGACTAGAAGTGGGGAGGATCATGGGTATATAAGGATGGAGAAATATCTCCATTGGTATGAGGCCTTTTGGGGTAAAGCCCAAAAACAAATCCATGAGGGCTTAGGCCCAAAATGGACAATATCATACCATTGTGGAGATATGTGGTGTCCAGAGTCCTAACAAGTGGTATCAGAGCCATGCCCCAAAGTTAGCCAAGTGGATGAATTCTCGGAATGTCGAACGAAGGTGGTGGGCCCCGGTAATATCACGATGGGATTCGTGGATGAGCTCGGTTAGACAGGCATTGTGCTCCGGATTCTTCATGGACGTGTCCTGGTCCCAACACGGTGAAGAGGAGTTGACCTGGGAAGAGAAAGCTCTCTAGGCAGGTGGTGCTTCCATGTAAGGCGTGTGCTTCCAACGCATTGGAGCGGAGAATCCTGGTTGGTAGAGAGTGGACGGATGGATAATCGTTTGAGGGGAGGCTTGATGGTCCTTTGTTCGAGGGGAGGATTGTTGGGTATACGACCAAAGTCCCACATTGACTAGAAGTGGGGAGGATCATGGGTATATAAGGATGGACAAATATCTCCATTGGTATGAGGCCTTTTGGGGTAAAGCCCAAAAACAAATCCATGAGGGCTTAGGCCCAAAGTGGACAATATCATACCATTGTGGAGATCTGTGGTGTCCAGAGTCCTAACAAAACATTCTCTTTTAGATCTCCACTCAAGAAAGCAGTTTTTACATCCATTTTATGGACTTTCCAACCGTTCTGAGCTGCTAGTGCAAAGAGTGTCTAGATGGTAGCCCATTTTGCTGTGGGGGAAAAAGCCTCCTCATAATCGACCCTTCCTTCTGTGTAAAACCTTTTGCCACAAGCCTAGCTTTGTGCTTGTCAAGTGAGCCATCAGCTTTATACTTGTTCTTGTAGACCCACTTGTAGCCAATTGGTTTGGTTCCTAATGGAGGATAAACCAGCTTCCAAGTGCCGTTCTTTATGAGGGCATCATATTCCTTTTGCATCGCTTCTTTCCATTCATCATGAGAAGTAGCTTCTTTGAAGGAAGTTGGTTCAAAATCTGTAGACAAGTTCAATTCAAAATCATAAGAAACATCCATATCAACAGGTGAATTAGAGTCATCTACATCACCTCCATTTTGCCGGTTTGAATTTCTGGTTCCTGTCTTTCCAACTTCATCAGGATGAACACTTTCAAGTGTCTTTGTCACCCACTTTGGGGGACCTTTTTTTAGATGTGCCATGCTGCTCCGTTGATTGAGTTGGGACTGAATCAAGATTGAGTCTCCCAATTCTATCAATCACATCACTTAAAGCATCATCCGTTGTTGGAGTTTTATGCGGGGGAGAGTGTTCTTCAGAAGAAGATTCCACATGTTGATCTAGTATAGGAATCCCCCCTTCAAGATGTGGAATCTGATTATCAAATTCTTGAAATGATTTTGCTTTTGCGAATCTATCCAAGTGATCAAGTTGCCGCTCAACAACATTGTCAGTTTTGGATGATTCAAGGAAAATTACATCTCTAGATACAACAAACTTCTTATTTACTTCATCATAGAGGCGGTATGCTTTGGAGCTGTTTGAATACCCCACAAAGATACACTTACGACTTCTAGCACCAAGTTTGTTTTTATGTACCTTTGGTATTAAGGCATAATAGGTGGAACCAAAGACCCTGAGATGCTTTACCGAAGGAACATGTCCATACCACATTTCTTATGGAGTCTTGTTTCTTGTAGCATTAGATGGACATATATTCTTTATATATGCAGCACATAGAGCAGCATCAGCCCAAAACATTATCTTTAGATTCTTGAAAAAGAGCTGGATCGTACCATATTTAAGATTGTCCTATTCATTCTTTCAGCTACACCATTCTATTGGGGATTATAAGGCACAGTTGTTTGATGTTTGATCCCATGTTGGTGAAGATAGTTTTCAAATTCATTTGATGTGTATTCTTTTCCATTATCAGTGCGAATAGACCCACTATGAGAGTGTGCATCATTTTCAATCCATTTATGAAAATTCTTGAATGTTTGAAAAGCTTCAGATTTGTTCTTCAAAAAATAAACCCAACACATTCTGGTGTAGTCATCAATAAATGTCATGATATATTTATTTTCATTTGCATAAGGAACAGGCATTGGACCACATAAATCTGAATGAATGAGTTCAAGTTTCCTATGTGCTCTTGAATGTGAATCATGAAAACACTGTTTGCTATGCTTTCCTAGAATGCAAGCATCACATTGCTTAAGTTTCCTAGGAATTGTAGGCAAACCAGCAACACCATTTTTCTTCAACAAGCGGAGACTGTCATAGTTCAAATGTCCAAATCTAGCATGCCATAATAAACTTGATGGAAGTGTAACTTCTTCATGATGAGAATTGTATGAGAAATGTTGTTCATGAGCAAAGGTTCCTTGCAGTTTGAGAAGCCTTTCTTCTTCTATTCCCCTCATGACAAGTGAGTGGTCAGATGCTTTTCTTACCTCAAGCTTGCCATCAAACATATGAATGGAATGACCTTGTTGGCAGATGTGGACCAAGGACAACAAGTTTCTCTTGAGCTGTGGGAGATATAGAACATGATCCAGAAGAAAGTTTGGAAGACTAGGCAGTTTAAGCCTGATTGTGCCAAGCCCTGTTGGCTTGATTTTTGATTGATCTGCAAAGTATACTTCCCATCAACATTGTTAGTGAAATCTTCAAAAAAATCTTTTCTATGAGTCATGTGGTAGGTTGCTCCTGAATCAAGCAACCAATAATTTTTCCAGGAAGCAAGTGAAGCATTAAATAAATCTTCATTTACTCCAATGTTACATTGTGCCACAACATAGTGAGCGGATTCAGGTGCTTTACCTTTGTTTGTATCATCAGCTTTACCTTTCTGTTGGTTTCTTTTCTGCTCAATTTTGTCCCATGGTAGCTTGCATGTAGAGGCATCATGTGATCCATTTCTTTTGCAGTGAATGCAATGCAAATCTGCCTTTTCTCCTTGAGAATGTCTGCCCCCCCTACCTATGAAATATCTTCCTCTTCCTCTTCGACCACCTCTTCCTCTTGTAGAATCTTGAGCAGGATGCTTTTCTTTATGAGCAAGGCACACAGCCTCTTCAGAAGATTCAGGGGCTGTCTTCTTTCCAAAAGATTTCTCTCTTTCAACAAACTTTTTCACAAGAGAGTCAAAGGTTATATCTTTGAGATTTCCATTTTCTTGCAATGACTCAAGATAATTGAAGTAGGATAAAGTGCCTTGAGAAAAGCGATAAGAGGAATATCCAATTCAACCTTAGTGGATTTGATATCATGCATTATAGATTTTACTTCAGATGCAAGAGCAAGAGGATCATTATTTTTCAGTTCAAGAGTGAAGAGTTTAATCATGAGTTGGACAACTTCAAGTGCAGAATGTGAGTCATAGAGTTCTTTAAGCTTTTGTAGGGCTTCAAAGGCAGTTGAATATGATGAAATATGGTGACTCACCTCTTCATTTACAGATGCTGCAATTAATGCATAAGCTTTGCTGTTCTTGTTTTCCCAAATGACGAGCTCTTTGTCTGAGGTAGGCTGTACTGGGTCATTGTCTCCTTCTCTGACACACACTCCTTTCCACAACTCATTGAAAATGAGGGTGTGCTTTATCATTCCAGACCATTTAGGATAGTTCTCCTTGCCAGTGAGAACTATTCCCACCATGGATATGATTGAATGCATTATGTAAAAAAAAATATTTCTGCTGATAGAAAAATACTTCTGCTAGCAAGGAAAAATATGTGTACTGTGAAAAAAAAATACTTCTGCTAGCAAACAGCAAAACTATATTTTATCCATATAGAATATCACCATTTGTATTTTCAACCTTATTTCATACAATATATCAAGCATCCATGCCCTTGACAAAAAGGAACTGCTCACTGCACCATTATCAATATATTGTATTCCTTAAATCCAGAATGACTAATAAAATAAGGAAAATCTTGAGCAAAATTGTTTCTGCTCAACGCTCCCTTTTTTTTTTCTTTAGTGATACCAAGGCTAGTCAAACACCTTCACAGTCTCAACACTAGCACACAAAGATAAACTATTACTCCTTTAACCTTAATGCCTCTGCGCTGATACAATCATAAAAACTGTGGTGAAAATTACGGAAATATGGCCAAAACAAAGCGTGTATCCCGTCCATACCCACGCATAGCCATGCTGTCTCCCCACCTGTTGCCAACCAACAAATCACACAACGTATTCCGCAGAATTAATATTATTCAACCAAAAGGGCGCAGAGGAGTTCAACCGATTTTTTGAACCGATTTTTTTTTTGTTTAGGAGTTCAACGCGCAGGAGCGGCAGAACATATGGAAGCTTTCGGGCAAATCTCTTATTGAGAACACTATATGCATATTAATCAAAACTGTAACTGTATTAATACCAAAACCGCAGGTAATAACAGCAAATACCAAGATCCGTAGGTAGAGTGGGCGGTGTAACCATGAACCATCACACAGTATTCAACGCATATGCCAAAAAACAACGTATAGCCAAAACACATTCAACATATATATATACCAGTGTTTTTCAAAACGGAGCAGCGTTCTCCACTGGAGCAGTATTCAAATCAGGAGCAGCGTATTCAATACAGGGTTACCATCTCGACTTCTGAAACCCTCGGTCCAAGAACATTTCCTTTGTCATCGCTTCGTATGACACAAGCTCAAGCGTGATTCCTCAGCGAAACAACGGTCATACATTCCTTCGGCATGGAGATAGACTGCAGAGCGCTCAGTGATTCAGGGCACGCTCGCAGAGATGTTTAACGTTATGTGAGAAAACGTTGACAGTCCAGATGGAATATGGCAGAGGCAGCAACGTTTATGGACAGTCGCCTTTTGGCAGAACAACAAACGTTTATGGACAGTCGCCTTCTGGCAGACAGAGAGCGCAGGAAAGGAATATGGCAGACAGAGGAGTTACAGGAGCATAAGAGCTAAAAAAAGGAGCTGGCTCTGATACCATGTCAGGCCAGGCAGTAACTCCATAGGGCAGAAATAATTGACTGTATTATTCCATAAGGTAGGTCCTCATTATATACATGAGGGAGAGACTGTTTAGTTCATCTCCTGATGACTGTTCATATTTCCTATCTATCTATTTACAATAATTCATCCAATCACAAGGATTAGGTGCAACATTTAGTTTAGATATTGGAAATCTTCATCCCCATCTGCTCTATTACAACAATCATTTCTCTAAAAATTGAGGAAACTTGTAACCACAAAGTCAATATATGGTGCAACTTGGTGTTAGCATATGTAGATGTAGACATGTTCAACTTATCAAAGTCCATATAAAGGAACAATCATATGCTTTAATACATAAGTGGCTAGTTGTATGTACATGGTTCATTCAACTTCTCAAAGAATTCCCCCTATATGTGCAAAGTTCAAACAACCTTGTAGTGATTCTAAGAGTTAATTAGTGTAACAAAAGTAACCACTATCTACTAACACCTCTCCCTCAAGATTCACCTCATTTTCATGCATAGATAAAATTTGGGTGCAAGTTTTTGGGTTTAGAACATCACAAGTCCAAAATCAACATATGGCCCACTTGGCACACAAATGTTAATGACTTCTTGTATAAGAAACAAAATTCCCCTTCACGGGAGCTTAATATGAACATAACCATTGGAAATTAGACCTCTAAAATAATTGGTCATACCTAACAGTATTTATGTGACACATACATAGAATCTAAGTCACTTGGTTTGAATTCAAATTCAACCACCTTGATGTTTGACAAAAAGTTAACAATGATTTTTTTTAAAATAAAAGTTCGCATTAAATTTGACATATGAGAAAATTTAAAAATATATGTAGGTTGTAGCTTGTAATAGAGTCCCAAGTTCATAGTTTGTAAAGACATAGGCATACTCAGCATTGTTGGCTAATCTAGCATAGTCAACATGTAGAGGAGGGACATGAGATGGGTGCTCTGTCAGGAAGAGACTCTAAGTCAACTTGAGGAGGATACGAATGGAATATAGTCATTACTAGCATATTAGGCTTACAATTGTGTGGAGGGAAATGGTTAAACAAGTTGGGGCTCAATACATCAAAAGAGATGAAAACCACACGGAAGGAGCCAAACCCATGCAGAATTAACTTAGGGTTATTTTTAATCCAAATAATTTTAAGCTCAAAATTGAAAATTGGGCTTAATTTATACATTTAAAATATGAGTCCAAACCAAATTTGTTTGATTCTATTTGAGATTCAAAAAATTACAAATTTCAAGGTTGAAAGTCGTCGAATGCAGTGATAACATAGAATTAGTGTTTCCACATAGACTTGTAACTTGTGTTAGAGTCGGTCTGGTCATCCCTCCGTCAAAGATCAAAACTCTTTTTGCATTTCATTTTTAGGTGTCTCGCTCATTTCACTCAGTTGCATTCCGCTAGGGGCATGCCATAAACTCTATCAGAAGGGCTTTTGTCATTCATCCCCCTCATGCTTTGCACTGCTGGCTCAGGTCTGTTCATCAAAATCTAGTTTTCATGTCTTTTGACCAGCAAGAGTTATTTTCAGTCACTAGGTCTATGGTTTCACAAAATGCGTCTTCATAATGTCCAATAAAGTCAGCAGACTGTAGGTTTTAACCCTGTACAGAAATTACCTGCATACGAATTCTTAAACAAAGAAAATAAAAATGCGAGAGCATAACCCATAAAACACATATGCACAGAGATTTTTCCCTGGATCCCAAAACCGGGACTACCAGCTTGATTTTTCATTATGTTCCTTTCAATGTTACAATACATATTTATACATGCCGTAGCATCCAATACCATGGACCGAAAAACCATCGCGTTCAATACCATGTGCGAAAATCATGCACAAAACCATAGGTAGGTTCGCCCAACCTAATATAGGGTCCAAAAAAAATTTTCCCGGGGCGCTGCCCCGGACCCCGTAGAGGGGGGCTACCCGCCCCCCTCAAACCCCCCGGACAGGGGGGCTGCCACCCCCCCTGTGACCCCCCCGCTGCGCAATCGGCACAACAAAGGGGGGCTACCGCCCCCCTCTAACCCCCCGTTTAACTACGTTGGTTAGTCGTGGAAAGAATATAACACAACCCAACAATCTCCCACTTGTTGTTTTCTTTCCACAAGGGGCCACAGGAGAACTTAGTCATTTTTCCAGCCCTGAAACACCCATTGTTTCTCTACACCAAGAGAACTTCTCAGAGCTCACAAATTTTGTCAATGCATCTGCAGTATTCTTCAAAGTGTCCACCTTTACCAGCAACACCTTTTTGTCTTCTATCATATCCCTCACAAAGTGATACTGAACATCAATGTGCTTTGTCTTTGAATGATAAGCAGGGTTCTTTGCCAAGAAAATTGCACTTTGGCTGTCACAGTCTATTCTTATAGCTCCCTGTACTAACCCCATACTTGAACACAATCTTTGCAACCAAACTACTTCCTTGCTTGCATGAGTGGCTGCCATGTATTCTGCCTCTGTAGTTGATAGTGCCACTACAGATTGTTTCTTACTCATCCAACTGACTGCACCTCCAAATAGGTTAAACACATACCCACTTGTAGATCTTCTCTGATCCAGATCTCCAGCCCAGTCTGCATCAACAAAACCATGAATATCCAACACTCTGTCCAATCCTGGTCTTCCTTGGTAGCACAAACCATAATCACTAGTGCCACGCAAATACCTGAAAACCCGCTTCACTGCTGTCCAGTGCTCCTTCCCAGGTTTTGACATAAACCTGCTCAATACTCCCACTGCATGTGTAATGTCTGGTCTAGTACAGACCATTGCATACATCAGGCTACCGACTGCACTTGCATATGGAACACGGGACATGTCCTCTTCCTCTTCTTGTGTCTTGGGACACTGTTCAGCAGATAACCTCACGCCTACAGGAATAGGAACCTTCACCGGTTTACTATCCTGCATATTAAACCTCTGCAGTATTGTCTCGACATACTTCCTCTGGTTTAACCAGAGCTTCCTCTTTGCCCGATCTCTTTTAATTTCCATGCCCAAAATATAGTTTGCAGCACCAAGATCTTTCATGTCAAATTTGGAGGACAATTGGGTCTTCAAATCTTGGATAATTTCTTTGTCATTTCCAACCAGCAACATATCATCCACATACAAGACCAGATAAATAACACGGTCACCAATTAATTTAAAATACACACAATGCTCTGCTTTGCTTCTGGTGAAGCCAAGTCCCCGTATAAATGTATCAAATTTCTGATACCACATCCTTGGTGACTGTTTTAACCCATACAGAGACTTCTTTAACTTGCATACCAGTTCTTTCTTACCCTTCACTGCAAAGCCTTCAGGTTGCCTCATGTAGATTTCCTCTTCCAAATCCCCGTGAAGAAATGCTGTCTTCACATCCATCTGTTCTACCTCAAAATCAAAAGCAGCAGCAACAGATAAAAGTAATCTAATAGAAGCTACCTTGGCAACAGGAGAAAAAATATCACCAAAATCAATTCCCGGCACCTGGGAATAACCTTTTGCTACCAACTGAACTTTGTATTTCTCCACCTTTCCTTCTGCATTAGTCTTCTTCTTGAACACCCATTTGCTGCCAATGGGTTTCCTTCCAGCCGGCAACTCTACCAAATCCCAAGCCTCATTTTTGTGCAAAGATGCCATTTCATCAACCATGGCCTCTTTCCAGAGTTTTCCATCCTCTGAATCCACTGCTTCCTTCACAGTTCTGGGATCATCATCAGTAACAGACAAAGAAAAATTTGAATTGAAAGCAGATGGATTATACCTTTCTGGCTGCCTTCTTTCTCGACCTGATCTTCTCACAGCCGGAGTTTGTGGCTCTTCATCTTCTGATTCCTCCTCTGTTGCAGAGTCTGATTCTTCCTCCTTTGGCTCAAACTCTATCTTCTCAGGTTCCTTTGGTTGGACTTCAGATTGAATAACATCTTTTACCTCTTTGAACACCACATCTCGGCTGTACACAACCTTCCGTGTGACTGAGTTCCAAAGCTTATAACCCTTTAAACCATCCTTATACCCAATAAAGATGCACTTTTCAGATTTACTATCCAACTTGGTTCGTTTCTCCTTTGGAACATGTACATATGCATCACATCCAAATATCCTCAGATGTGAAAGAGAGGGTTTCTTACCAGTCCATACTTCTTGTGGAGTCTTATCCTCCAACGCCGATGAGGGTGATCTGTTGATCAGGTAATGTGCAGTATCCACCGCCTCTGCCCAGAATTCCTGTCCTAACCCGACACCACTGAGCATGCTTCTTGCCCTTTCCATCAACGTCTTGTTCATTCTTTCTGCGACTCCATTTTGCTGAGGTGTATATGGAGTAGTCTTCTGCCATGCTATACCACACTTCTTACAAAATTCTTCAAATTCCTTGCTGCAAAATTCTCCACCATTATCTGTCCTCAGCACCTTTATCTTCTTCTCTGTCTGATTTTCCACCAGAGCCTTAAATTCTTTAAACCTGTCAAAGACTTCAGATTTCTTCTTAAGGAAATATATCCATGTATTCCTTGAGAAGTCATCTATGAATGATACATAGTACACAGACTTACCCAATGATGGAACCTTCACAGGTCCAAACACATCACTGTGCACAAGCTCTAATATCTGTTTCGTCCTCTTACCACCAGAGGGGAAACTCACTCGATTCTGCTTCCCATACACACAATTTTCACAGAAATCAAAATCCAGAGAGCTATCATTCATACCTTCTACCATACCTTTACCATGAAGTATTCGAAGGCCCTTCTCTCCAATATGTCCAAGCCTTTGATGCCACAACATGGTCTTCTCTCCAGAGACCACTAGATTTTCTACTCCATTTTCAGGAACCATAGAACTATTGCACCCATCAACAATAGTGCTACCTTGCAGCTTGTACAGAGTTCCAATCCGAACTCCCCGCATCAATATCAGTGCTCCTCGAACCATCTTGCAGGTATCTTTCTCGAACACCGTCTTTGCACCTGCATCATCCAACTTGCTTACAGAAATCAGATTTCTGGCCAATGCAGGAATATGTAGAACACCCGGAAGTGTTCTAACCCTTCCACCTTGCAACTTCAACTTTACTTTTCCCCGACCAATGATTCTAGCCTTCCTATCATCTCCTAAGAAGACATCACCACCATCGTATTTCTCATACTCGCAGAACCACTCTCTATGGGGAGTGAAGTGAAAGGATGCACCTGAGTCAATCAACCATGCCTCATGATCTACATGTGTACTTGAAGAAGCCAAGTACACATCCCCACCTTCATCTGAGGTGGTTTTCGCCTCTACAGAAGGAGCATCATCAGATCCCTTTCCTTTATCTGGAGCTTTAGATTTACAATCCCTTCTGAAGTTCCCTTCCTTTCCGCATTTCCAGCACACCACCTTTGTAGGTTTTCCTGGAGATTTAGATCTCCCTCTAGATTTAGATCTCCCACTCGATGACTTATTTTTGTTTCTGTTCTGGGACCGTCCTCGTACAGACAAGGCATCACCATTCTGGTTGTCCATATTCTTCCGTCTCATCTCCTCCGTCAGCAAGGCTGAGACTATTTCATCAAACTGCAAAGCAGTTGCATTGCTACCTATTGCAATAACTAGACTATCCCACGAATCTGGTAGAGAACACAATAGACTGATGCACTTATCTTCATCTGAAATTTTAATATCAACAGATAATAATTGACTTACCACAGTATTAAACGCATTCAGATGCTCTGTCACCGAGTCTCCATCTTTCATCCTCAGGTTATACAGCTTTTTCCGCAGGAACAGTTTATTCACCAGAGACTTAGATTGGTACAAAGTCCCTAACTTGACCCACAAAGCCTTTGTCGTAGCTTCCCCTGATACATTCAGCAATACTGAATCTGAGACACACAATCGTATTGTGCTCTTTGCCTTCCGATCCAATTTCTTCCATTCTTCATCGGTCACTCCCAATGGTTTAGTACTCGGATCTACCGCGATCCACTGATCTTTATCGACCAACAGATCCTCCATCTTGAGTTTCCACAACTCAAAACTCTGACCATTGAACTTCTCAATCTCGATCTTTCCACTGCTCGCCATCTTCTTTCACCACCAGAATCGATCTCGCAGATCTCCCACTGAACAGGGTCTACCACAGGCTCGAGCGAAACCCCTCAGCAACACCCCTTGAAGCCAAAACAGCTCTGATACCAAATGTAGGTTTTAACCCTGTACAGAAATTACCTGCATACGAATTCTTAAACAAAGAAAATAAACAATGCGAGAGCATAACCCATAAAACACATATGCATAGAGATTTTTCCCTGGATCCCAAAACCGGGACTACCAGCTTGATTTTTCATTATGTTCCTTTCAATGTTACAATACATATTTATACATGCCGAAGCATCCAATACCATGGACCGAAAAACCATCACGTCCAATACCATGTGCGAAAATCATGCACAAAACCATAGGTAGGTTCGCCCAACCTAATATAGGGTCCAAAAAAATTTTTCTCGGGGCGCTGCCCCGGACCCCGTAGAGGGGGGCTACTTGCCCCCCTCAAACCCCCCGGACAGGGGGGGCTACCGCCCCCCCTGTGACCCCCTCGCTGCGCAATTGGCGCAACGAAGGGGGGCTACCGCCCTCCTCTAACCCCCCATTTAACTACGTCGGTTAGTCGTGGAAAGAATATAACACAGACCAGAGGGAGGTTCTTTCAAAGTTGTCATTTAAAGATTTTCATCATCATATGGATGAATTATGACTCTTCTTCAAAACTCGGTTTTGAAGAAAATTCAAACATTTTGTCCTTTTGTAATAATTTTCAAAGTTTTCGGTTTTTCAAATCTTCAGGCGCAGCCCTGGTCTCCTTTGCAAAATTCCATGTCAGCTATTCCTGCAAAAAATTGCCAAGAATTTCATCATTTCAACCAAAAAAATCGAGGAAACAAAAAGACAGAGTTGTATTAATTGTGAAAAAGTGCCAATTTCAAAACATTACAAAAATGGGTTTTGAAGAACCAAAAATCAAATCCATGTCTCCATGTCTTTATAAAGGTTTTTCCATGAAGATCAATGTCATTTTGCATGCCAAGGTGAAAGAAAAGCATTTCAAAGTGAATTGGGTGAGCAAGTGCGAGTTTTGGGGTGAAATTGCTTGCAACTAGCCCGCGCGGCGCACATAACAGGTGGCGCGGTGCACTGGGAGAAATTGCCCAGTGTTATGCTGAACGGGTGCGGCGCACTGGGTATATGGCGGTGCATACACCTGAAAGCCTGAAATTGTTTCAAATTTCACCAATTTGCTCATAACTTGCGTGGATTTGACAGGTTTTTAGAACTCACTGTTTTGCCACCAAAATCATTTCTCCTTCCCATTGTTCCCTTGTCTTCACCAATCCCTAATTCCCTATCACCTAAGTTCATTATTCCCTTCTCCTACATGCTCTATCCCAAATCCTCCAACCTTACACCTCAAACCCTATACAGCAATTCCAAACCCTAAACCCTATTCCCATACATAAATCCCTCATACCCTCTCCCATATTTCCCTATTAAATTTCTCCCAATAATTATGATTCCTCACTATTATTTCCCCTTCCTAATAGTCCCTGTTTCATTTGTTTTTTCCCTTTGCTGGCAGACTTTGCACTCTAAAGAGCAGTTAAACAGTTTTCATACATTAGCATCTTCATCTTCAAGGCAATTTGAAAAAATAGCAGTAATGGCATCTGAGCATTCATCGGACTATGAAGTGGAAACCCAAAGTGACTCACCCTTGGAAGAACAGGCACCCCGGAGGCCTCATAAAGGTGGCAGACATGTTAGAGAAGAACCGACCACCCTTACAGAATTGCAGGCCTACCCTCTTGCCATGTTTTGTTTTCAGCATCAGTCATGCTATGAGTTTTGTCAAAAGGTGGCTAGTGTTCAATTTCATCATGAACTGGCTCGTTTATTCGTGCTGCACTTACATGGAGATCAAGCTACCTTAGCCGGTGTCACCTTCACACTTACACCAGAATCTGTCTCATTAGCAACCGGCATGCCGAACATTGGAGAACCATGGAACAAGAAGCAGAAGATTGACCGGCAACATTATGAGCCATACATTAAAACCAGTTTCTTGAGGCAGCTCAAGAGAGTGTTCCCATTCAAATATCTAAAAGATGAATATGCTCCACTAATGAATTTGATCATGAAATATTTCAGCTGTGAGGGACGATTCTCTCGTCTCTATGCTTATCACATCAGGTTACTCATGCATTTCACCAGGGTACGGATGATGAACATTCCATATTTCTTTTGCAGGAACATAGAGAGGATGACCACACTTGTGTAGCATAAAATCCCTCAGCAGCAACTTAACAGTGTCTATAATTTTGATCTTATTAAGATTTTGGTGGTTCATCAGCTTGGAGTACAGGGCATCACTTGGGATGATTTCATCTCTCGTGACTTCTTCAGAGCTTCACGGGGATTATCAGAGGTTAAGCATGAAGGTGGGCCTTTTTATTAGTATGAGCGCCATGATACCACTAGTGTGCCGGTATTCATCACATATCAGAGAGGCATCAGACATTTGTTTGCAGCGGCAAAGTGAGTGTTATCTCCACCCGGGGTGGAAGGGGCCTCGCTTCCTCCATCAGCATCACAGGTATAGGACAAAGGCAAGAGGCCAATTCAGGATGAGGGGCCTTCAGGTGAAAGAGAGACTGACTTCATTCTCATTCATGATGATGATACAGATACTGTCCCACAAAGTGCCAAGCTTAGGAAGATCATCCAGGAGCAGCAAACAGAGATCCAAGCCTTATCCCTTGACTTGGAGAGAGCTAAGTGGACCATGAAGTGCTTGGAGCAAAGGAACAAACAGCTTGAGGATCAGCAAGCAATCATGGAGCTACAAAACATTTGCGAGAATCGCCAGGCTACACAAAGGAGAAGAATTGAGCTCACGTCATTGGAGCAAGAGATTAATAAGGATGGGGAGGCCAATCTCGAGAGGATCAACATCCACTTAGAGAAGCTATTGGCGAAAGCAAACAAGGACAAGTACATGCTCAGGCACATGAAAAACCATTATTGGGCATGAAATCATGTTTGCAAGGCACGAATAAGGAATTTAAAGGCAAACCTAAGGAAGGCATCAAAAAGGCAAAAGAGGCAAAAAGAGCATGATCGACTCCGGATATTGGCCGAGGCAATCCTTGGCCCACCATAGCTCTTGATGAAGAAGCTCCAGCCCAAATTTCTAAAAATTTGGGGCATTTTTGGTATTTTTGTACAAAAAACAGGGTTTTTCTCCCTGTGCGCCGCGCCACGTGGCACGCGCTTATGATAGGAGGCTCCAAATGCAAAATTTTTTATATTTCTGTATTTTTCATGAAAAGTAATGACTGCTGGTGCATGGACAAGAATTTTGGGCAAGTTTTGAGTCCTCAGGAGGTCTAAAACACCCTAAAAATGACCTCTCTGCCCCTAATTTCACACACAGGAAGCAGTCTTGGGAGCTTGAGGTTTTGGAGGGGAAAATGGGCACCAAATTCAAAAATTCCACTTGGGTTGGAAAGTAGACAGGCAGGGCTTTCCAACAAGCACACTTGGGCTCAATTTGACTTCAGGAAGTGCCTCAAACTCAGTTTCAAATTGGTGCGACGCACAGAGAAATTAGCACGGCGCACAGAGGTTTTTTGCCAAATTTTTCACCTTTCAGCTCAGAAATTTGGCCAGTTTGACTAGTTTTGCTTTGTGATGTAATTTTTGATCTATCTTGATGTAATTGGATAAACATGATGTAATTTTGGCACTTATTTACTTGTTCTAGAGGATTCATTCACTAAAAAGTGAACATTTAATGAATGAATCAGTTTCCTACCTTATAGAGGCAAGTTGTTTTGATTGCCTAGATTTTAGTGCTTTGTTTAGAATTGGTTGAAACAACTCCTAGAATGATGAGCTCGACCCCTAGAGGCAAGGGAATGGGTTGGGCTAGTTATATCATGTAATTTCTAAGTCATTTTCAGGGTTGGACACTTGGGATTGCTTTGGCATATCATTGTACATTTTATCTCTGCATGTTTGGCTAAGGAAAGACCAGGGTTTTGCAGCACTGTTTGGGATCCATGTGGCTTTATGTTTTTATGGTGTGCTTCTCTAAGTAATTGTAAGTTTATTAGTGTTATGTGTATCATTTTCCTATCTCTTCTTCTGAATTTGAACAAATGAGTGATTAAGGTGGAATCCATTAACTGTTATGCTCTACCTTTGAATTTGTTTAAATTTCCATGTTTTCATCTGTTTAAGGAGAAATCTTGAGACTCTCTTGCTCTCCTTAGCTCCTCACCAGTCTGATCTATCCATTCAATCAATTTAAAGCATCAAAATGGTTGCCTTTCTTGCCCCAATCAGAACTCTGTAGAAACTATACCTCATCCCCGAGCCCAATTTGCCTTTCCCTGTTTCCAACAAAAACCCCCAAAAAACTCAAATCAAACCCTTGTACTTCATACCTAGCCTAAAATTAGCGTTTATTTTAGTCATCTCGAGCCCTATCGCTTGTCTTTTTCCGAGATCGACCCGGAGAGAGCCCTCTCCTGTCCTCGTAGGGCTAGCTACGAGGCTGAGCGTGGTTTGATGTGGACCTAGAACCTTGTCTTTTAGCCTGAGGCAAATCTAGGTTCTAACAACTTGAAACTAACAAGCCATAGACTTGACCTCCATTGCACATAACAATTTTTAAATTCTAGATCATGACCCTAATACAACACAATTAAATCAAGGGTATGCATACTTAAATAGGTCCAATAACCATATGCCTTTACATGCAACTTCCACCACACCAAGATCCATAACAAAAACCAACAAGTTAAAAAATGAATGCTCACTTTTATGGATCAACTCAACTATATCAATTGGATGTGAATTAATGATTCTCATCTCAAGCAAATTTTAATGGCTAATTCGATTTATGTGCCCAAACAAGAGGATGCACATTTTCATGTCCAATTTAAGTCGAATTCTCATTTTTTATCATAACACCCAAATCTTGTAGCATGGGCACATTGTAACAAGGTGATCCGAATTGGATCATTATATTGTTTGTCATCCATCTCAATGCATTTGGGAGGAATCAACTCACGAGACCATTTTTACTGATGGGATCCAGTTTGGCGAAACGAGGTCTGAAACCTTTGGGAGCATTTTGATGCATCAAACAACGTTTTGGGGGTAAAAAATTGCCTCTTTGGCACAAAACCTTTTAATCTTATTCTACACACAGAGATATTTTCAATGGTGCAAGAAGCACGTCAATCAGAGTCTGTATGCAAAAGTTGTGCCACTCAGATGTTGATCTTCCTGTTTTCACCACCATTTTTCAAGAGGATGTTGCATCAGCCCCCATTATTCATGGAAAAATGGGCCAGCTACATGATTGTGATGTAAAATACTCTAGAATTATTGTAACTTTAGATAAGAGTTGATGTAACCACTAGTAGGCTATCAGGTTGTGTTATAACCAAGACACTAGGAGGAAGAGACATTCCATTCTTTCGGGTGCATTTGTTCCATAGATGAGAAAAATAACCAAGCGTGATAGGAGGTAGAGCACACATATAGGATTTGTGCATTGTAGCATCCCACGAGCCACAGTCCATACTTCTTTGCACTTTGAGTGGATCGAAGCAGAAGTAGAAACATGATGCTTCTAAGGAGGGAAATAAGAAGGAAAAAGGGGGAAACTATAAAAAAACGATAGCAACAACACACGAGTACAAATATCCTAGTAACCATTGCATTGTTGATGGTCATATAGAGAAGAAGTGTCAGAAGTTGCATCCAGAATTGAACATGAGGAACAAGAAGAAAGATAATAAAAAGAAGAACCTCATGGCCACTTATTTTAGCAACCAAGTTATAAGCAGCTCAGACGTGGATGAGAAGATCATTTGTACGTCAGTGTGGAAGAAGGTGAATCTGAGTAGCCTTCAACAACAATAAGATAAAGAAATGACCAAACTCTTCCCTATAAATATATAGGTCAAGAAGACAAAGATTGATGCTTTGTTGGACTCGGAATCACGGGAAAATCTCATTGCAGCAAAGTTGGTCAAGAAGTTGGGGATGGAAGTTCGTGATCATCCAAGCCCATATCCACCGGGATGGGTAAATAACGATGCATAGTTGAAGGTAACAAAACAATGCAAAATTAGATTTTCTAGCAATGTTGATTTTATTGATGAAGTAGATTTAGATGTGGTTCCCCTTGATGTATATGGAGTCATGTTTGCGAGTCCATACATGTACATGAGAGATGCAATATTCATGAGGAGAACCAATCAATACCGACTCATCAAGGATGGAGAATTGTTCATCATCAACGCACACAAAGGCAAGTAAAAAATTTCACTAGTAAGTGCCAACCAAGCCAAAAAATGAATCAATTCCATCAAGAAGTATGTTTTATTGTTTTTAATAGAAAGAAAAATTGAAGAGGATTAAATAAGAGGCAATGCATGCCTGAAGAGGTGTACTAAGAAACAAAAACAATAATTGGAGGAGTTTTTATAGGGATAGAAGGATGTGTTTTCAGAACCTAAAGGGTTACCACCTAATAGAGAAGTGGAGCATGAGATCCAACTATTGTCGGAATCCCCATTTCCAAATATTGGGTTGTACAGATAGTCTGTTATAGAAGCCAGTGAGGTGAAGAAATAGTTACAACAACTGCTATAACAGGGTGTCATTCAACCGAGTAGATCACCATGTGTGTCACACATCATTATTGTGCCAAAGAAGGATGGGACTTGGCATATGTGTATAGATTATAGGGTGTTGAAAAAATTCACACTTAAGAATAGATACCCCTTGCCCAAGATAGATGATCTGCTAGATCAATTGTAGCAATAAAAATACTTCACCAAGTTGGACTTGAAGTCTGGATATCACCAAGTTCAAGTCAAAGAAGAAGATACCTAAAAGATTTCCTTCAAAACTAGGAAAGGTTTGTATGAGTGGTTAGTCATGCCATGTTGGGTCCCTATAATACTAGTGATTACCCCATTACTATTGTAGTTATACCCCTTATTTATATTTTTGTGCCCCTATTACCCCCATGTTGTTATTTTTGTGCCCCTTAGAATCCCTCTATTGTTATTTTTATTATTATTGTTAGGTCGACTGGATTATATTGTGACTCCTTAGACTCCTATATATAGAAAGGAGGTTTTGTCAATTGTATCATCCAAGAATTGTTCATTTATGTAATGTAAAGGAGGTTGCCCCCTCGAAGAGGCTGAATTCTAAGGCGTTGATATATCTTTTCTCTCTTTTCTTGAGCTGGTTTCATAACATTTGGTATCAGAGCTTTGGATTCTAGGGTTTCGCTGCTCCAAACAGGTCATCGTGGCATTTTCGCTATACATTTTTTTCTGTGATGTTTCAGAGGTTGCAAAAAAAACCCGTTTGAGAAGAAATCGCGTTGAACCTTGGGTCCGAATTTCAGAACTTTTCGCGTGATATTTGCGGAAATATGATCTGAGGAAGTTGGTCTTTTTGCAGACTCCTGAATTACATTCAAAACAGGTGACCTGGGGAAAATCATCATAACTTTCTCTCTGGGGATTGGATTGAAATTTTGTAAGAAGGTACAGAAAGATGACGGACTGTAGTTTCTTGTATGTGTGTTTCAGATCCAAAGGTTGAACCAGTGACTCGTGGCACGTCGTACAAGTTTGCTCTACTGAATTAGTCTAAAAGCAAGTCACTGTGGGAGATTTCACATAACTCTTCCTTGGAGAATTCAATTTGGGTAAGACTTGTGGCATTGGAAAGAGGACGCAGAAGGCTACTACAGATCACAACTTCAGAACTGGATGATCCAAAATTATAGAGATACATCAGATTCAATATCAGGCTTCTATAAAGTGAAAAAAAGGTGTGTAGTTTTTTTTTTTTAAATTTTTGTGTAAGCTTGGTTTAACGGAATTCAAAGGGCATAGTAAAGCATTATTATTGGTAACTGATGCCCCGATGAAAGAAAATGCAAACACCTAGTAAGGAACCTGAAATCTCTAGCATGACTCATGAAGAAGAGGAAGAAATGCTACATGATATATCAAAATTACAAGAACAAGTGCAACAAATGTCACGCTCACAAAAGCTAATAGAAGCTAAGATAAATGGCGTGGAATCTATAAGATAAATGGCGTGGAATCTAAGATAAAGGGCATGGAAGCTAAGATGGATGATTTGAAGACAGACATGAAGACAGACATGGCAGATTTGAAGATAGATTTGAAGACAGATTTGAAAACAGACATGGCAGATTTGAAGACAGATTTGAAAACAGACATGGCAGATTTGAAGACAGATTTGACAAATTTTCTACAAGAAATACTTACTAATGGTGAAAAGGTTGTAAAGGAAACTCATGATGTGAACAAAATTAATGTTAATCATGATTCCATAGACTCTAATGTTGGATCGAAGACCCACCATATTCCAAAAATCGATATGAGGAAGTTTGATGGCAAGGATCCCGCCACATGGATATTACAGATGGAGCAGTTCTTCGATCTCAATAATGTGCAAAACACACAAAAGGTACGTATGACAACTGTATATTTGGAACCAAATCAGTTTGTATGGTATCAATGGCTTTGATCTCGTAAAAAAATTATCACTTGGGCAATTTTTACGAAAGAATTGATAGCACATTATGAAGATACAAAAAGCAACACTTTTTTTAGCCAATTGATAAGTCTCAAACAAAAGGGTTCAGTAATGGAGCACATTGAGGAGTTCCAAAAATTGAACATAAGGGTAAAAGATATTCCGAGGAGCATAGGATTGATGTGTTCATAGGGTCTTTAAAGGTAATATCCAACATGATGTTCACCTTTGGGAACCTGATTCATTAGAGAAGGCATTCAGGTTAGCAAGAAAAATGGAAAGCAAAATTATGGCAACTAGGAAGCATACCACTCACAACTATAAAGATGGAAGTGTTGTTGCCCCTAGTCTTCCACAACCTATAAGGTTGACACCACAACAATTGGAAGAAAAAAGAGCAAAAGGGCTTTGTTACAGTTGTGATAGCAAATACACTAAAGGTCATAAGTGTGCTGAGAAGAAATTATTCTACATAGATTGTGAAGAGGAAGAAGAAAAGGAGCAAGAAAGGTCAAAATAAGAAGATATACTCCAGGAACAAAGCCTAGATGAAGAACAAATAAATCCGACCATATCTTGTAATGCATTGGCGGGAATTACCACTCCTCAAACCATCAAGATAGAAGGACAAATCAAGAAGAAAAAGGTAATAGTGTTGATTGATTCAGGAAGCACCCACAATTTTATTCATTGTAAGGTAGCAAAAGAATTGAATTGCTTCCTATATCCAGCACCAGAGTGTCAAGTGATGATTGCAAATGGAGGGACAATAAATTTCTCTGGAAGGTGCCATAATATCAAGCTATCCATGGGAGAATATGTATTGACTAGCCCAATGCTTTCCATTCCAATGGGAGGTGCTGATGTTGTACTAGGAGTCCAATGGCTACAATCCTTGGGTACAATAGCTTTTAATTTTCAAGAACTTTTCATCAAATTTTCTACAGAAGGAAAGGAAGTTGAATTAAGGGGTATTGCAGGGAAACCAGGAAAGATAATCAGCTCTAATGATATGACAAAGCTTCTAAAAAAGGAGCAAAGAGGTGTAATTGCACAATTATGTTCGCTAGATGTTTCCACATTGGAATCATCTATTTCTCCAGATCTCCAAAAGGTCCTGGACAATCATTCCAAGGTATTTGAGACTCCCAAAGGTCTCCCACCTATGTCATGATCATGCTATTCATCTGATTCCAGGAAGTGTTCCTCCAAACATCAGGCCGTACAGATATCCCTATGTCCAAAAAAGTGAAATTGAACGTATGGTTGCAGAAATGCTAGAGGCTGGTATAATTCAACCAAGTCAAAGTTCTTTCTCTGCTCCAGTAGTATTGGTGCACAAGAAGGATGGATCATGGCGCATGTGTCCGGATTATAGGGAGCTCAACAAGCTCACTATTAAAGATAAGTTCCCCATTCCTGTCATTGATGAATTACTGGATGAATTGCATGGATCAATTTACTTCACCAAGTTGGATCTTCGTTCGGGATATCATCAAATCAGAATGAAGATTGAAGACATTCCGAAAACGGCATTTAGAACTCATGAGGGTCATTATGAATTTTTGGTCATGCCTTTTGGCCTTACCAATGCACCTTCAACATTTCAAGGTTTGATGAATTCAATTTTCAAACCATTCCTTAGAAAATTTGTGTTAGTATTTTTTGATGATATACTAATCTACAACAAGTCTTGGAAGGATCATGTTGAACATGTTGACAGGGTGCTACAACTATTGGAGGAGAAACAATTATATGCAAAAAGATCCAAATGTTTCTTTGGAGTCCAGGAGGTGGAATATTTGGGTCATATTGTATCTCATGAAGGAGTTAAGGTAGACCCTAGCAAAATTAAAGCCATTAAGGAATGGAAAATCCCCACATCCATAAAGCATCTGCGAGGATTTCTTGGGTTGACAGGGTATTATCGCAAGTTTGTTAAGAATTATGGGAGAATAGCAGCACCTCTAACAACATTATTGAAGAAAGATGCATTTTCATGGACTCCGGAAGCAACAAAGGCCTTTGAACATCTTAAAGAGGCAATGTGCCAAGCACCGGTCTTAGCTACACCAGACTTCACAAAAACCTTTATTGTGGAATGTGATGCTTCAGGAAATGGAATTGGTGCTGTTCTAATGCAAGATGAAAGACCCATTGCTTTTGAAAGTCGTCCAATCAAGGGAAAGTTTTTAAGCAAAGCTATTTATGAGAAGGAAATGTTGGCAATACTCCATGCACTTAAGAAATGGCGACCCTACCTAATGGGAAGACACTTCAAGGTAAAAACGAATCATGATAGCCTTAAATACTTTTTAGAACAAAGATTATCCTCTGAAGAGCAACAAAAGTGGGTCACAAAGATGTTGGGTTATGACTTTGAAATCATCTACAAAAAAGGGAAGCAAAATGTGGTGGCAGATGCACTCTCAAGAAAGGATGAGGATGTGGAAGCATTGTTGTGCGCCATTTCTATTATCCAACCAGATTGGATAAACGAAGCAAGGGAGGAATGGAAGAATGATGAAGAAGTGTGGGCACTTATTCGAAAGCTACAACAAGATTCCAGTACGTCTGATACATTTAGCTGGCAAAATGATTCGTATGGTACAAAGATCGCTTATACCTCTGTAAGAATTCCCAGCTAAAACAAAAGATTCTTATGGAATTGCACACTTCTCCCTTAGGAGGGCACTCAAGATTTTTAAAAACTTACCACAGGGTTAAGAAGGAATTTTTTTGGGATGGCCTTAAATCAGATATTCAAAAGTTTGTGGCGGAATGTTTGGTTTGCCAAAAAATAAAGTTGAAACAATTAAGACACCGGGTCTATTACAACCTTTATCCATTCCAAGCCAACGTTGGGAGGAGGTTTCAATGGATTTTATCACAGGTTTACCCAAGTCTGAGGGAAAGAGTGTCATCATGGTGGTAGTTGACAGACTTACCAAGTATGCACACTTTTGTGCATTATCACATCCATTTAAAGCCAGTACAGTTTCTACTGCATTTATGGAAACAATTCAAAAGCTACATGGAAACCCAAAGATTATTGTAAGTGACAGAGATCCCATTTTCACTGGAAATTTTTGGACAGAATTATTTTCTTGTCTTGGTACTCAGTTAGCTCATAGCTCATCTTATCATCCTCAATCTGATGGGCAAACTGAGATAGTAAACAAATGTTTGGAAGGATATCTTCGTTGCTTTGTATCTGATAAACAGACACAATGGGTCAAATGGTTGCCTCTGGCTGAATGGTGGTATAACACTTCCTTCCATACAACAACAAAAATGACCCCATTTATGGCACTTTATGGGTATCAACCACCATCCATCACATCATATTTAAGAACATCACATCGAACATCAACAACAAGTCCTCCAACTCTTAAAGGATAACCTCGTGTTGGCACAAAATAGAATGAAACAACAGGCAGATCAACATCGCAGTGAAAGAAGTTTTGATGTAGGTGATTGGGTATTCCTATGGCTACAATCATATAAGCAAATGTCCCTAAAGCAAGTTAAGAAGGATAATAAATTATCACCAAAGTATTATGGTCCGTACAAGGTGTTGCAAAAGATTGGTACTATGGCATACAAATTGGAGCTTCCTGCAGCTTCTCGATTGCACCCAGTTTTCCATGTTTCATGTTTAAAGAAGGTTATAGCGACAAGCTCCCAGTTCAAACAATATTGCCAGAACTTGACGAGGAAGGAAAAATTATATTGGAACCGGAAGCAGTCACAGAAACAAGAACTCGACAGCTACGAAATCGATCAATTTCAGAGTATCTTATCAAGTGGAAGAACTTATCCGCTGAAGATTCCACATGGGAGGATGAGAATTTTATGCAGAAGTATCCATAACTACTCAAGCGTTGAGAACAACACTTTTTTGAAGGAGAGGGGCATGTTGGGTCCTTATAATACTAGTGATTACCCCATTACTATTGTAGTTATACCCCTTATTTATATTGTTGTGCCCCTATTACCCCCATGTTGTTATTTCTGTGCCCCTTAGAATCCCTCTATTGTTATTTTTATTATTATTGTTAGGTCGGATGGATTATATTGTGACTCCTTAGACTCCTATATATAGAAAGGAGGTTTTGTCAATTGTATCATCCAAGAATTGTTCATTTATGTAATGTAAAGGAGGTTGCCCCCTCGAAGACGCTGAATTCTAAGGCGTTGATATATCTTTTCTATCTTTTCTTGAGCTGGTTTCATAACATGCCATTTGGCCTATGTAATGCACCAACTACGTTTATGATATTAATGAATGATGTATTGCACCATTTTACAGATTCATTTGGTATTTGTCTATTTAGATGATATACTAATATATAATGCTACCTGGGAAGAGCACACTTCACATTTGATGCAATTTTTGGAAACATTGAAGAAGCACTAGTTGTTGTCAAATATCAAGAAGTGTGAGTTTGCGCAACAGTCTTTGGTGTATCTAGGGTATGTGATCGGTGGAGGAAAGTTGGATATAGATCCTTCCAATATAGAGGACATCATGAAATTGTGGATGCCTACTAATGTTTTTGAGGTCAAGAGTTTCATTGGGGCAACATGGTACTTGAGGAAATTCATAGCCTCATTTTCAGTGGTAGTAGCACCGCTCCTTTATAACAGCAAGTGGCAAGAGTTTCCAACCAGGAAAAGCTCAGAAAAAGGCTTTCGAGGAGCTAAAGAAGAAGATCAGTCAAGCGCTAGTTTTAGCATTACCAGACTTGCAACAACCCTTTGAAGTGGAGACATATGTGAATAGGTATGTTATGGGAGTTTTCTTGATGCAAGGAGGAAGGACTGTATGTTACCATTATGAAGTATTTCATGGGGTAGTCCTTAACTACCCTGCTTATGAAAAGAAGATTTATGCCATGGTGAAATTTGTGAAGAAGTGGAAGCACTATCTGATGGGAAAGGAGACAATAATCCACACGGATCACCATTCGTCACAGTACTTGAAAGTCCAGAGTAAGCTACAACACACCAGGCATTACAAGTGGATGGGGTTTTTAAATCAGTTTCATTTAGTGATCAAGTATAAGAAGGGGAGCACAAACAAGTTGGTCAACTTGCTTTCAAGGCTACCCACATCAAAGATCACAACTTTGGGGACTTATGCACATGGAGCCATTCACCCATGATGCATACAAAGAGGCATATTCAAAGGGTAAGTACTTCAAGGAGGTGTATAAGCAATTGAAAAGTCAGATTCATGTGCACAATGGTGACAACACCATTGATTACCGTCTTCAGGATGGGTTACTGTTGGAGAGGTAAATCCCCTCTACGGATAGAGGCGATCCCTATTAGCCCAGAATGGGACTAGCAACAATCAATCAATGCTACTGTGCAAGTTCCTAATTGCAATTAAAAGAGAGTCAATGAACACCTACTTGGATTCCAACGCTATTGTTTGATGAAGAGATGCCGCTCTCGCCCCTTCGCTCCAGCCGGTCACAATCTTCCACGATCTCCGTGAATAGATACCTGCACACACGAAGAGAAAGACAAACACAAGCGTGAAATCTAATAAAAGCAATTATAAATCAGTCAGAAAGGATGTAATTCACATTAACCATTGCAAAGACAAACGAGAATGGAACCATAACAGTAGTCATCTATTATTAAATCAATAACAGAGAAAGGTACAACCAAAGTTATGACGCTGAGTCCTTCTCTTGAGGGTCCAGCCAGCAAGTCTCTTAAGCATTCACCCTTGGAAGTAAGTTCTCCCAATACAAAAGCTCTCTCTCACACAAGCAATACTCACAACCTTCCTTAAGCTTCCTCTAGCAAAACCACACTTGTCACACCAACTACCTACTAGCAGCAGCAATCCAAGCACTATGAATTCCACACTATCCAAACTAAAAACTAGCTGCTCATGGCCATGGAGAAGGAGTCTCCACAAATGGTGGGAGGATAAGCTTACTTCCAAGGAAGGTGGCTCAAATGACGAACAGACATGCCATAGAAGGGAGGGCGACACTCACAAGGCCAACAACCAGGTCTAGAGTCATCTGGAAGGCCGGCTGTTAGAACAAACTCGCCCAAACTGGATCAGCGCGGGTCTATAACTGCACTGGAGCGCTGACATCGCAGCTGAATAACAGGGAAGGTCATGTCAGCGCGACCAGATATGAATAACAAACGCGCTGGCTCATGAAATTCGATCAGCGCGGGAAACACGTGTTCTTCCGCGCTGACAGCGCATTTGGTCTGTTATGGAGCGCCCATCAGCGCGGTTATTTTGCCAAAAGTCACGCTGATAGAAACAACTTTGGCAAAGTGGGTCATTTGGCCAGTTTAGAGAGCATGAACATGGTGCATTTGATTTCATGACACAGTAGGGAGACTGACAAGGAGACAGTGACAATTTACTACGTAACAGATGCCCCCTAAAGCATGAAGCCCGAGAGAGTGGGAGGGGTGAAATGCTTTACAAAACTGCTGAACTGGAACACCACCAGGAAGGACCTGCACGTATGTACAACTGATATCTCAATTACATGTAGTCTAGGCATGGGCGCAGCCATCCAAAAGACATATAAAGAAGGTCTGTGGTATGGACGCAGCCACCCAACTGAAGAGACCATGATGATAAGAAGGTATGGTCGCAGCCATCCAAAAGACTCAGGTATGGGCGCAGCCATCCATCAATGAGTCATGTAATAACAATCCACAAAATCACAGCTCGGTTCACAACAGACAAAAACCAGGGTCTTGCGCTCCATCCCAACCCGAACAAAGTACAAGTTCAAGCATGCGAATACATGAGTTGAAGTCGAACATGCATGAACATCGTCTGATTACCAGTCAATGATGAAAACTGTTAACAGACGCGAGAGGTACCACCAATGATGACAATGGTCCTCAAGGTACTTATAGGTACAATCCGCGGCGTGTGAATCAATGAGCTGGTGTCGAAAACCTGCAGAATCATCCGATCGGAGGCCAATGATGAAAACCTCACGTCGAACACGAAGAACCTGCCATTGAGGCATGCAGGCTCTAAGGCACCTGAAGGGAGTCTCTAGGTCACTTTCCTAGATAATGAGCTGAAGTCGACAGGAAGTAACCTTGATCGAAGGTGGGCCATAATGTTTCCCACATCATCGACATGAGACGGAGAAGGATAAAATATTTTGTGTGAGACATCAGAGGGAGGTGGTAATCTTGCAGAGGCCAACTTCTCTTGAACATATCGGCGGCACAACAGTGGATTTGGCAGTATCTGACATCAAAGGAGCAGAGGTCATAGTGACAATGGCGATGAGCAGATGAGAGGTCAAATAGGATAACACAAACCCATGGAGGCTAGTGTAAAACAAGATGAGAAATCCCCACCCAGACACGAATGCAGACGAGTGCCATGTTCAAGAGCGACATACTGCCGACACGACCATTATTACAGTTTCATTTTCCCCACCATTTCTGGCAGGTACCCCGATTATTTTTGGAGGACAAGCTTGACGGGGATAGCATATGCTTGGAAAGTGTCATTTCGACGATATCCGATGTCATTGAGTTTTAACGAGCCTGACAAAGGAAGAACTCGGCGTCTTTTCCTGTTTAGAGAGTCTGAAAAGACAACAGAAAAGGAAACTCCAGGGGGGTCCTTTTTCGTAAAGTTGTGTCTCTCGAGCCCGAAAAAGTATAAAACAATGCTCGAAAGAACCGCCCGACCAGTATGATCGAGGAGTACTTTTCGTGAATAGTGACTTCGACCCGAAAAAGTAGAAAAGCGGTCAGAAGTACGTCGTTTTGGAGCCAATAACGAGTTCGAAACGACAAAAACCCGGCAATCTTTTTTAGTTTAAACAGTCGAGAAAAGAGCTTTAAAGGCGACCGCCTCTCATTTCTTTAACGAGTCGAGAGGGGGACTCGGCAATCTTTTCGTCTTTAAACGGTCAGAAAAGAGCTGAAAGCAGACCTCCATTTTTATTCTCTTTAACGAGTCAAAAAGGGAAAAATACTCGGCAATCTTTTCACATTTTACGAGTCAGAAAAGAGCTTAAAGGTGACTCGTCCTAGAGGAACGAGTGGTAAAAGGTAGCAACTGGTTCCGGCAATGGTGGAACTGCTCAAAACATGTAATGGTCAAGAGGCTGGCTAATAAAACCACTCATCGCTGCGGTTCCTCAGGAAAGGATAAACAACCAAGTGAGAGCATATGATCGGCCAAAGAGATGGTGGCGATGGAATGAAAACAACCAAGGCTCATTTAGCAGAATTCAGTGGATAAAAATGGAAATCACGAGATGTGAATCGGGTATGGGTTCATTTGTACACAAGCTTGAACCATGGAGAACTTTGCTTGGATTCGGTTTCATGTTTACACAAGCTTGAAACGAAAAAATATGCTTGTTATAAGTTCGCATGCCCCCAGCATAATAACGCAAATCGAGGTACATGCCCCCCTAAGCTTCATTGCATGCAACAAAGTGGATGGAATGAAGGTTCACTCTCGAGATCGATGAAAGACTCGACTTGTATTTTACGAGATCTTAATCAAAAGACTCGATTTGGAAAGGGAGGTGTTTCATTTTTTAATGAGGTTGACACAATAAAAGAACTATCCTCATAACCCTTGTTTCATTTTTTAACGAGCTTGACACAAGATCAGGAACTATGCTCCGACCAAGCATAGTTTCATTTTTTAAGGAGCTTGACATAGGAAAGGAACTATGCTCCGCCAAACCTAGTTTCATTTTTTAAGGAGCTTGACACCGGAAAGGAACTATGCTCCAATACCTAGTTTCATTTTTTAAGGAGCTTGACACCGGAAAGGAACTATGCTCCAATACCTAGTTTCATTTTTTAAGGAGCTTGACACCGGAAAGGAACTATGCTCCACTCGAACTTCATCATAATGAATAGGAAGTCGGTGCTTCCAAGAGTGTTACTCCAGGTGAATGGACCACATCTTGGAAGTCAGGACCTAATGCCCCCAGGACACTATGCACGACGGTGTCATCACTGGATACAGGCACGGGGTAGGTGGCCACGTAGTTGATCTGTGGTGGGGCAGATACAACTGGTGGATAAAAACTAGGAGGGGACGACAACTGCGCATGAGGCATTGGGGGACTAACGAACGACAATTGATCGATAGTCACAATTCTTCCATCGTGTGGAAAGCAAACCACACGGAAAAGCGAAGAAACAAGTGCCCCCATGGCGTAAACATAGTCGCGACCAAGGAGAAGACTAAAATCTAAAACACCTTGGGTAACCAAGACGTCTATATAGACGGTTTTTCCTCCCAAAGTAATAGGGAACTTTGGGAGAACTCCTAGAGATGGACAGGCTCCTCCGTCGAAAGCCAACAGATTCTGAGTGACTGGCCCAAGCTGCGGGGAACCTAAGGCTTGCCAAGTAGTGTACGGCATAAGACTGACCGACGCACCTTCATCCAGAAGAGTGCCAGGTACTGCCTTATCACAGGCAAGTACTGTAACCTGGAAGGGCACATGGGATGGAAGGCGACCAGCGATCAGGCGATTCCAATCAAAAGAAGCGACTAGACTACTTGGTGGGGGAATCGCATGATTGCCCCCAGGCGCTAAAGGGAACGAGGGAGAACCTTCGGGGGCAGCTGGGTTAGGAGAGTCATTTCGGGACTTCGGAGAATCTGAAGAGACGAGAAGAACGTGAGCATGATTTTCTTCCGAAACAGAGTGAGCGAGTGACGGACTCGAGTCATCACTCTTTCCGACCAATGGTTGGTCTGGAACAGGCTGGACACGGCCGGGTTCGGGAAGAGGGGCCTGGACAAGAGAAGAATGTGAACCAATCTTTTTGTCGGGAGGCGGATAATCTGCAACTGCAGAAAGACGTTGATATCCAACGGGAAGCTGGGGTGAGGGAGCTGAGAGACTTTCCAAGACACTGGAGGCTTTATCCATGAGTGGACAAAGGTGAAGGGGATGATTGCCTTCACAAAGTTTACAAGGGATTCGAATCTTCCCTTTTCCCTTGCCATTCCCAACTAATAAGGGAGCATCGCCGTGAGCTCCAGAGGACGATGAGGGGTGGGCCGGATCGTGAGACCATATTTCTAATACCCTGGAAATGCCAGGACAATCGCGAAGAAGATGGTCCTCCTTGCATAATCGACAAGGAAACTTAACCTTCCGCGGGGGGGCAGAAGATGGCCCGACTTCAGGTGTACTCGGTGGAGCAAGAGTTATACTTGTAGCCTCTCCTTTAGGAGACTTCTTCTTCTTGGTCTTCTTCTTCTTCTTCTTAGCCACCTGGTTACTCGAAACGAGGCCTTCACCAGGCGAAGTAGAAGATGAGGACGTAGAAGTAGGCGTCGAAGGGGAGAGGTCCACCTTCGGATCAACATGATGTTGTTCAGGTGGAGGGACTGATGGACTAACAGCCGACACGACAGGGACCAGAGAGGTTGAAAACAACCATACAGGCAACCCGACAGTTAACCCTGGAAGGGATAACGTTGCCATATAAGGGGCACCAACATTCCCAAGAGGAGGGAAATGACCAGGGTTCCCGTCAGGAGGGGAACTCGGGTTGGTGAACCCTGGAAAAGTTGCCATGGCAAACAAAAAGAAACCTATTCAAGCTAACACAAGATTTAACCAGGTGATGTTATCGTGGCCGAATAAATTTTTAAGACACAGGAACTGAACTTGACCTTTTCATGTTTCAAGAGTCGAGAAAAGGACGAAAAGATGACTCTAGTCTCCTTCGAATGTTTAATGAGCACGAAGTGACAAGAAGCTCACTGGCACCTTTTCATTTAGGGAGTCCGAAAAGGATCAAAAGTGACTGCTCTGGAGATTCTAGGCAAAGGGTTTACCAAGCAATCTGTAAAACTGGTTATACACCTTGGCAATCGTATGAGAACCAAGGACTTTCCGTACTGCAGTCAATCTTCCCGAATGCTGTGTTCGGTGCGTTACGGTTCGCAGGGCGGCAGACTCGGTTTCCTATGGATCAAGGATAAAAGCCTAGTGGGGTCTCCCTATATACGTGACGGTACGTGGGAGCACAGTCCGTGTTAGACCACTATCGAGTCACAGAAGGAGGAATCACCCAACCGTAATGTGAAACAATAGTGACTATGTTTAAAGACACCGGAACACGTCTCTAACCTAGACCTCTAGATGTTTGCGTTAAGTTCCAATGCGTTTTTAGGTTTATTCAGTTTATTTTATGGTTGATCTTGAATTAAGTTTCGGTTTCAGGTCCTACCGTATGAAAACTCTCGCAATTCCCCAGATGCAAACTACATGCCAAAGAATACCATTTCGTTCGATGAATCCTAACTATGAGAGGGTTAAGAGTTTTCGACCAAACAAAATGAACTCAATCAATCAAACAATCTAATGCAGCTAATGGCAAAGAAATGAAACTTCTTTTGAGAACACAAATCAACGAAATGCTCTTTTTCCCATTAACTATTGAATGCAAAAGATATTAGTTTGATTTCTTTTCCAATGGCACAATGCACCAATACACTAATCTCACGATGCATCGATACTACTAATGAAAGATTTAAATTTTGCTTTTCAATTTCTCAAACATGAAAATTCGTAATGCAAATGCACTTTCACTTTCGTATGCTAAATGAATGCAATTTTTTTTTGTGAATTCAAGAAGACAAACAAGCAAGTGTGAACTGATCGATCCAAACAATTGTGATCTATGCTTGGTAGTGAAGAAATCGAATCAACATAAAAAATTGGTTCAATAATCGACACTAAAAATCAACCAGCAACAAGTAGTGAAAAAGCCTCAAGCAAATCAATAAGAGGGTTGTGGATGAACCTTGAATAGACAAGTAACCCAAGCAAATGGTTTCTCGATGAAACTTCTAAAGGGCTAGGTCACATGGTCTAAAAAACACAAGACTCACTCGAATGAAATCAAAGAGAGAGCGTCCCTTAACCAAAAGCAATCAAAACAACCTAATGAGGGACAAGAAACAACAGGGGATAAGAAAGATTGATGAATTCAGGAGATAAAGTTATAAAAACAACTTTTCAGGAATCAGCGCAACTTTTACACAGACCACCCGCGCTGATCACAATGTGATCACAATGTCAGCGCAATTTTTACACAGACCACCCGAGATGTCAGCGCAAATTTTACACAGACCACCCGCGCTGATCCCAGAAAAACACAGTCGTCGCGGGAATTAAGCTAGCAACCCAAGGTCAGCGTGGGTAAAAAGCTACCAAGTGGCGCTGACATCGCGACTATACACGTCTTTTCCGCGCTGATCCGATTTCCAGGATCGTCGCGACTGTTAGGTGTAATTACGCGATGACCACGAAGTCAAAGAAACAGCTATGCGCTGTCAGCGCGACTGTTTTGATATAAACCGCGCTGAGGCTAAAAAACAGGCAGAATCAAGCCAAAAACTCCCAAACCAAGGCAAGAACTCTTTAAACAATTAAGACACCTCCCAGACTGAACCAGGAAGTCTAAAAGCAGAGAACTAATCCCCAATTTTTTGAAAAGAGAGTAACAATCAAACTCAAAACAACAATGAACAAAAAAGAGACAAAGGCCAGCTCCCCAGTATGGTTGCCAAATTGTTGGAGAGGTAAATCCCCTCTACGGATAGAGGCGATCCCTACTAGCCTAGAATGGGACTAGCAACAATCAATCAATGCTACTGTGCAAGTTCCTAATTGCAATTAAAAGAGAGGCAATGAACACCTACTTGGATTCCAACGCTATTTTTTGATGAAGAGATGCCGCTCTCGCCCCTTCGCTCCAGCCGATCACAATCTTCCACGATCTCCGTGAATAGATACCTGCACACACGAAGAGAAAGACAAACACAAGCGTGAAATCTAATAAAAACAATTATACATCAGTCAGAAAGGATGTAATTCACATTAACCATTGCAAAGACAAACGAGAATGGAACCATAACAGTAGTCATCTATTATTAAATCAATAACAGAGAAAGGTACAACCAATGTTCTGACGCTGAGTCCTTCTCTTGAGGGTCCAGCCAGCAAGTCTCTTAAGCATTCACCCTTGGAAGTAAGTTCTCCCAATACAAAAGCTCTCTCTCACACAAGCAATACTCACAACCTTCCTTAAGCTTCCTCTAGCAAAACCACACTTGTCACACCAACTACCTACTAGTAGCAGCAATCCAAGCACTATGAATTCCACACTATCCAAACTAAAAACTAGCTGCTCATGGCCATGGAGAAGGAGTCTCCACAAATGGTGGGAGGATAAGCTTACTTCCAAGGAAGGTGGCTCAAATGACGAACAAACATGCCATAGAAGGGAGGGCGACACTCACAAGGCCAATAACCAGGTCTAGAGTCATCTGGAAGGCCGGCTGTTAGAACAAACTCGCCCAAACTGGATCAGCGCGGGTCTATAACTGCACTGGAGCGCTGACATTGCAGCTGAATAACAGGGAAGGTCATGTCAGTGCGACCAGATATGAATAACAAGCGCGCTGGCTCATGAAATTTGATCAGCGCGGGAAACACGTGTTCTTCCGCGCTGATAGCACATTTGGTCTGTTATGGAGTGCCCATCAGCGCGGTTATTTTGCCAAAAGTCGCGCTGATAGAAAAAACTTTGGCAAAGTGGGTCACTTGGCCAGTTTAGAGAGCATGAACATGGTGCATTTGATTTCATGACACAGTAGGGAGACTGACAAGGAGACAGTGACAAAATTGTTGGAGAGGTACCCCTCTACGGATAGAGGCGATCCCTACTAGCCCAGAATGGGTCTAGCAACAATCGATCAATGCTATTGTGCAAGTTCCTAATTGCAGTTAAAAGAGAGGTAAAGAACACCTACTTGGATTCCAACGCTGTTGTTTGGTGAAGAGATGCCGCTCTCGCTCCTTCGCTCTGGCCGGTCACGATCTTCCACGATCTCCGTGAATAGATACCTGCACACACGAAGAGACAGACAAACACAAGCGTGAAATCTAATAAAAGCAATTATACATCAGTCAGAAAGGATGTAATTCACATTAACCATTGCAAAGACAAACGAGAATGGAACCATAACAGTAGTCATCTATTATTAAATCAATAACAGAGAAAGGTACAACCAAAGTTATGACGCTGAGTCCTTCTCTTGAGGGTCCAGCCAGCAAGTCTCTTAAGCATTCACCCTTGGAGGTAAATTCTCCCAACACAAAAGCTCTCTCTCACATAAGCAATACTCACAACCTTCCTTAAGCTTCCTCTAAAAAAACCACACTTGTCACACCAACTACCTACTAGCAGCAGCAATCCAAGCACTATGAATTCCACACTATCCAAACTAAAAACTAGCTGCTCATGGCCATGGAGAAGGAGTCTCCACAAATGGTGGGAGGATAAGCTTACTTCCAAGGAAGGTGGCTCAAATGACGAACAGACATACCATAGAAGGGAGGGCGACACTCACAAGGCCAACAACCAGGCCTAGAGTCATCTGGAAGGCCGGCTGTTAGAACAAACTCGCCCAAACTGGATCAGGGCGGGTCTATAACTGCACTGGAGTGCTGACATCGCAGCTGAATAACAGGGAAGGTCATGTCAGCGCGACCAGATATGAATAACAAACGCGCTGGCTCATGAAATTTGATCAGCGCGGGAAACACGTGTTCTTCCGCACTGACAACACATTTGGTCTGTTATGGAGCGCCCATCAGCGCGGTTATTTTGCCAAAAGTCGCGCTGATAGAAAAAACTGTGGCAAAGTGGGTCATTTGGCCAGTTTAGAGAGCATGAACATGGTGCATTTGATTTCATGACACAGTAGGGAGACTGACAAGGAGATAGTGACAATTTACTGCGTAACAGTTACTCTACATGTTGGATATGTTATGTGTTCCTAAAGGTGAGTGATTGCAGTTGATTACAGAGGCTCACACCTCCAAGGTTGCATGGCACTTTGGTGTAGGGAAGATTGTGGCTAACTTGCAGAGGTATGTGTATTGGCCCAAGATGCAAGAGTAGGTAGCTAGGTTCATAAGAGGATGCATGATTTGTTGTATCGACAAGCTTAGCAACATGAAACAGGGTCTATATCATCCCTTACTTGTACCTACTCGTCCTTGGCAAATCATTTCCATGGACTTTGTGGGAGGTTTACCAACATCCAAGAAGGGACATGACTACTTGTTTGTGGTGATTGAAAATTTTAGCAAGATGTCTGTTCTGATGTCCTATACAAAGAATATCAACGGGCAAGAAGTAGCAAAATTATTCTTTGGATAGATCTGGGTGCACTTTAGGATACCAAGGAGCATCGTTTTAGACAAGGATACAAGATTTCTCAGTGCATTATGAACTACATTGTGGGAGAAGATGGACACAAAGTTTAAGAGATCTATATCATTCCATCCATAGATAGATGGGCTAACTAAAGTAGTTAATAGGACTTTGGTGCAACTTTTGAGAGGATACAATCAAAAGCATCCAAAGACCTGGGATGAAAATCTAGTATATATACAACATTCTTACAATAGAGAAATCCACACTTCTACAGGAAAGTCCCCATTTGAAAGTTGTTTTGGATATTTTCCACCTTCACCTTTGGATATTGCATATGGGTAGCAAGGAGGAGTGAGGGGAGATCTTATGGGAGATGCTTTGAGGGCTGGAAAATTTATAGAGAATATCAAGTAGATCCATCTATAGGTACAAGAAACACTACATAAGTTGCAAGATAAGTATAAGGCCAGACATGATCAACACAAAACAGAGAAAGCGTTCAAGGTGGGAAACAAAATATAACTACAATTGAACAAGGAGAGGTTGCAGGGGTCCGGTAAGAAAATAAAGGCTCTGAGGTATGCCTATCGACTTGGTTTACCACCATATATGCACATTTACTCAGTTGTGAATGTCGAGAATTTGAAACTCTATGAGCCTACCATGCTAGATCGGGAAGAGGAACAAGTCCTACCTTCTGTGGAGGATTTGGCATTAGATGCTTAGGAAGAGTTAACAAAAGATACAATTTTTCATAAGAGGTCTAGAACTACAAGATAGGATTGGCATGACATTCGAGAGATTAGGTTGAAGGGACAACTTTCAGACAAAGCTAAATAGTACACCAGAGAGAAGGTGGTGGAAAAATTTCCTTAGCTCATTCAATAGAAGCTTTTGGGGACCAAAATCCTCCCACAATGGGGAGGTGTGATCTGAATTGAATCATTATATTGTTTTTCATCCATCTCAATGCATTCATAGTGGAAAAAGTGGAGGAATCAACCCACGGGACTGTTTTAATTGTGGGACCCAATTTGGTGAAATGGGGTCTAAAAATTTATGAGAGTGTTTTGAGGCATCAAACGAAATTTTTTGGGGTAAAACTTTGTCACTTTTGTGTTGCATCTCTTCATGTTATTCTACACGCAAAGATTTTTCCAACTACGTAAGAAGTGTGTCAATTGTAGTCTGTATGCAAAAATTATGCAACTCAGAAGTTGACCTTCATGATTTCACCACCATGGTTCAAGAGGATGTTGCATCAACCCCCATTATTCATGGAAAAAGGGGATAGCCACATTATTGTGATGTAAAATACTTTAGAAGAGTCTTTATTGTAACTCTAGTTAAGAGTTGATATAGTCAAACTTAACCACCAGTAGGCTATTGGGTTGTGTTATAACCAGGCCACTAGGAGGAAGAGGCATTTCATTATTTTGAGTGCATTTGTTCCAAATATGAGAAAAATAACCAAGAGGGATAGGAGGTAGAGCACACAGAGAGGATTTGTGCATTGTAACAGCCCATGAGGCACATGCCATACCTCTTTGTACCTGAAACCATATTTTTAGACAGAGGAAGAGAGTAAAGTGACCTCACCTTCCAACTGGGTTTTCTCCCAAAAGGATTTTCCAGAGCATAGCATGTGTCTTATGTGTGTGTGTGCAATTTTATTTTGTCGTTCTATATTTTTTCCAAAATTTCTATTCACATGCATGCACTAATTACAATAAATTATACAGATCTAGAAATTTAATAAAACTGTAGTAGTGTAGAATTTCAAATTTTTTAATATAATATTATCAAATCTGTTGTGACGAACTATCCAGTGGAATATCCACAACAATGTACGGATCACAATACCTATTTTATTTTTATCTTAGAAACATCATGAAAATTAGATCCATCATTCAACTCAAACACTCTAAGTCATATTTCACTCCTATTCACCAAATAACCCATCCTTCTATATCTATCACCAACAATAATCCTAAAACTCAATGAAACCATGATGATGAACACCAATCCAAGTGCTTCTTAAAAGCTTTTTCTTATTGACTACACCATATCTCATGCATTTTAAATCCTAACCATAATAACTTATTAAGTGAATTAACTCAATATTTTAATGAGTCTTTTAAATTTAAATAATATATATCATCTTAATCACTTATTACCACATCGCAAACTTTGGTGGAATCTTTGTTACTTACAATTGTACTTGAAACTTCTTTAAGTTTCAACAATTTTCTTCAAATTTCGAGTTAGAAATAAGATTTTGTGAACTTGTTTATCGTCCTGACCAAGTAGATTTATAGGTCATAGCAATGAAATTAATTAAAAAATTGAATTTATTAGACATAAAATTTAACATACAAGGCACAAAAATTTACACGGAAAATCCAATTTGGGGGTAAAACCAGGGAAAAAAATTAGTATATTTTTATTACAACAATAATGAAAAACACTACATTTCACTAGTTTCTTATTTCTTTTTCACTCACTATGGGACAATACCTAGGTTAAGAAAATATGGGTGCAAACAACTTTGATTTGGTGTCACACCTAAGACATAATTCCCCTAGTGGAACATTATGTTTTCACAGAATTCCTCTATTGAAACAATAGGTTTTCATGAGATAGCAAGAATAAAAGGAAAATCCGTTGGAATTTTATGTCTTTAAATAGGTTAGATTAGAAAAGAATATCATGGGAAAAACCGAGAGTCCAAAAAACCCCTAATGTTTTATTTATTTTATTTTATTCTATGTAATTTGACATTACAACATCTCTTCCATATATATATTTAAAAATATATAATTGAATAATATCTATTTTATTATATATTGTCAAATTAATAGATATTTTGGAGGTATATTTTTAGTTGAAATTTTTTTAAAGAGATTTTTTAGGATAGTAAGTTTGAGTTGTGTAATATACCAAATTTAATTTTTTCAAAACTTTTTGAAAAGACTTAATTTATTTATACATGCAAAAATACATTTTAAATAATAAGAAATCCAAATTCTTTAAAAAACACATCTATATATATTGAAATATATAAATATTATGTATACTAAAATCTATGTAGTTCAATTATATATATTTTCTCTCTTTATTTCTAGTTTAATTATTCTTTTTGGGCATTGGTTAATTTTAATCTTGTAAAAAAATTTAAAAACTTGAATTTAAGTGTTTTGATCTCTAAATTTTTAGCTACCCATTTTTTTTATAAGATATTAGATGCATTTATGTATTTAGAAATATATTTTAAACCCATAATAATAATAATAATAATAATATTACTTAATATTGTATCTTATATACCGTACAAAAATAAAATGGAAAAAAATCATATTTCATATATATAATTTTGCATATATACAAATTTATTGTATCTTATATACCATTAAAAAAAAATAAAAAAAAAAATCATATTTTATATATATAATTTTTGCATATATACAAATTTTTAACGTGGAAACTCGCTCTATGACCTGACACACCATTAAAGACGGTTATTGAAATACTGTAAGATTCAGGATTAAAGATGCCAGCTATCTTCAGATCAGCGCAACAGTGGCAGTGGGCCAGGGAGATATTATAAGCTCCAGCACGATTGTGATAGTCGTCAGTGTTGAGTGAAAAGTTCAAAAATAATGAGCTTTCCGGTTAAGTGGTTTTACATGGCAGCTTAATTTTTTTTTTTAGGTTTTATGAGCTGCTAATTTTTTATATAATCCTGAATTTAAGTTTATTAAAATTAACCTAATTTTTTTTTTCCGAAGAAAAAAAGCAAAATTTTTTATTAACAAAATAAAAAGTTTACATTCTGTAGGAGCTTTGAGCAGAGCTGATGGCTCACCTTGTGCTGATTTGGTCTATTTGAAAGTATAAAACAAAAAACTCAGTCCTGTGTTGACTGAGTGTGGGTGCTTGAGTGTGTCCTGATGCTACGAAAACAGTAGCTGTCTAGCCTTCCTCTCTTCCAGAGGCTTAAGTACATTCTATATCTGGTGCATACCTTGGGGTCTCCTTCAGTGAAGGAAAACAACCCCTTACATGACTGTCCATAAAAACTTTTTTAAATACATCTGAAAGTATATAAAAGGTTTTTGAAGTTCTGTTTGTAGAGCTCATGCAAAATTTACAAAAATATAAAGGAAAACTGTAAAAGATATACATTATGCCCATGAGAACTATATGCAAAAAAGAAAGAAGACGATCCTCGCTCACTGAGGAGGAGCAAAAGGGGGCTGATGAGAAGTGGTTTGCTGCCCCTGACTGTGTTCCTCTATTGTCCAGCTTCCCATATCCTGTTGTAAACCAGCTTTAGAAAGCTGATCTGCTTCTTCATTTTTATCCCTGTAAATATGACAGATGTGAAAGTTGTTAAAAGAGGACTTTAAAAGCAAAATTTCTTCTAAAAGAGTCTTCAGAATCTGGTTTTGACAAGATGCATTTCCATTGACCCATTTTATGACATTCAGAGAATCGCCGAAGATTTGAATTGTGGATATGTTTCTTTGTAGTAACCAGCAAAGGAGAAGGCGCAAAGCAGACAACTCAGCATAATTGTTTGACCCAGGTCCTAGTCCTACAGAAGCTTTTAGGGAGTGATCAGAGTTCATATGAATGCATATCCCAGCTCCAGCCTTGTTATTCTGGGATGCTCCATCAAAAAAGGCCCAAGGAATGCCCTCCTTGATAATAACAGGCTTGTCACGGTTTGGTGGATTTTTTGCTTCAGGGGCCGGGATAGCAGAGTATATGGCTGCGCAATTTATGGCTATGACGGATGAAGGGATGATTTTGTCTTGAAACAAACTTTTGTTTCTCGCTAGCCATACACCCCAAAAGAATACAAGAGGTAGATTTCTCATGTTTCCTTCCGGGTAGTTCTGCCACCATTTCCTCCAGGCTTCTTCCAAAGGATCTGACCCCCACTGAGCCTTTACATTGAGCAAGCATGTTAGCTCTTCCCATATCTTTAAAGAAACTGTGCATGATGTAAAAAGATGTCTTATTGATTCCTCATCAGATTTGCATAAAGGACATCTTCCTGGACCAACTAGGTATCTGGCTTGTAAAATGTCCCAGGTTGGGATTTTTCTTTTTAGCATACACCATAGGAAAATCCTGGCCTTTGCTGGGCTTTTTAGCTTCCAAATGTTTTTCGACCACCACTCGGGAAGTCCCCACCCTTTCTGTTTCATTAAGTAAGAGTAACCATCTTTTGGGGAGTATTCTCCAGTTTTCCCCTGCGCCCAGATCAGCAGGTCAGGTTCGTTTTTAAGCCTGACATGAGAACGATGGAGCTCTTGAGTGAAAGAAGCCCATTCGTTCTTCCATCTGATATTTATACCTAAATCTTCATCATTTTTCCAAGCCTGTCCCCAAATGGTAGAGTGGCCTACTTTCTCCACCTGGTTTAGAGTGAAGATTCCTTTGCTGTCAAGATGTCTGAGAAGACCAGGTGACAAAGCAAAAGCTTCATTACAACCTACCCAGGGGTCCCTGCCGATTCTAATATGACTTCCATCTCCCACTTTCCAAGCCAGACCTTGTTCTATCACAGAGAATGCCTCCAACGTGGCCTTCCAAATGACTGATATATTCTTCTTTTTCTTTTCCTGGCTCCGGATCCAGTCTTCCAAAGGAACTGGGTCTATATACTTTCTTTTAACCACCTTTGTCCAAAGATTCTCCATCGAGATTAGTCTCCAGCCGGACTTTGCTGCCAGGGATAGACTAAACTCAGGGAGTCTTTTAATTCCCCATCCTCCCCATTCTTTTGGCCTGGCCAGCTTATCCCATGCCACCCAGGGAAGAACAGAATTTTCTTTTGAACCTGCCCATAAAAATCTGCAACAAATCCTTCTGATTTTCTCCAACACTCCTTTGGGGACCCAAGTTAAAGCTGCCCAGTATACTGGGATGGCTAACAAGACTGATTTGATGAGGGTCAATCTGCCTGCTCTGGAAAGCCACCTGAAACTCCAATGATTGATTCTGGCTTCTATCTTTGCTATGAGCCAGTTCCAATCCTCTTTCTTGTATGCTACTGGCTTTAGCCAGAAACCCAAATATTTAAAAGGGGTGTCCAGAGGCTGAAGAGGGAAAGAAAAAATATTGGTCATTCTGGCTCTTTCTCTTCTGTCAAGATCTGCCACACAGACTTGAGATTTCCTAGAGTTTATCTGCATTCCAGTGGCTTTCAAAAAGAGATCAAAAATGCTTTTAAACTCCTTAATTTCGTTAGATGTTCCATTTGAAAAAATCAAAATGTCATCGACAAAAAGCAGATGAGTGATGAAAAGGTTTATTGCTACCTCGATACCTTTTACCTTCTCCTCTCTTCTGGCTTTGTGAATCAATCTGCTCAGACCTTCTGCCACTAGCAGGAACAGGAGCGGTGATAAAGGGCAGCCCTGCCTAAGGCCTCTTTGGCTATTGAAAAAAGGGGAGGCTGCTCCATTGATCAAAACAGCAAAACTGACATTTGTAATACATCCCATAATCCAGCTGGTGAAAGAATAGTTAAAACCCAAATGAGTCAGCAGCATCCGGAGATAAAGCCAGTTGATTCGGTCATATGCTTTGGATAGGTCTATTTTTAAAACCGCACCTTTCTTTTTCTTTTGTCTGACACTGTGAATTACCTCCTGAGCTACTCCAATGGCTTCATGAATTTGTCTTCCATCTAGAAAACCAAATTGTTCCATTGATATGTTTCTTGACAAGATAGGAACAATTCTGATAGCTATCACCTTGGCGATGATTTTGTAAATACAATTACACAGGGAGATCGGCCTAAAATCTTCAAAGTTCTCCAGATCATCCTTCTTTGGAATGAGAGCTATAAAGGTTGAATTAAAAGGCCTGTAGACTTCTCCTTTCTGTCTTGATTCTTCTACTACATCAGTGATTTCAGAGCCTATAAGGTCAAAGAAATAGAGGAAGAGTTCGATAGTCCAACCATCAGGACCAGGACTTTTGTCTTTGGCCATTATTTTCATCGCTGCTTCAACCTCCTCCTTGGAAACAGGTATTGATAGCTCTTCTGCTTCTTCCTCCTCTACAAATCTCGGAAAACATTGAGCTGTCCTAATGACTTCTGCTATGGTGGCCTCTCCCGGATCAGAGAAAATTCTCTCAAAATGTCTCTTTCCTAAACCCGAGAGGTCTAAAAGAGAACTGGCCTCCCTTCCTTCTTCATCTTTAAGGCTCCAAATGGTATTTACAGATTTTCTTCCTTTTGCATAGTTGTGAAAAAAACTAGTATTTTCATCTCCTGATTTTAACCATATTGCCCTACTCTTGAGCCTCCATTCTTCTTCCTTGTCTAAGAGAATTTTGTTTTGAAGCTTCTCCAGGTGAAGGATTCTATCCTTTGAGGCCTGCGAGTAATAACCATCCTCCTCAATGCTCTCCAGTTTCTTCAACTCCTCCCTGATTTTAGACAGTTCTTCATTCTGTTTCAACTTCCTGTCCTTTGCCCAGGATATAGTCGCTTTTTTTAATCTTTTAAGATTCTCCATGAACAGGAAGCTTTTGTCCTCTCTTGCATTCCTGTCCGGGTGGATCCACGTTTCCTTAAAAAGAATGCTGAAGGATGGATCTTGAAGCCAGGAAGAGTTGAATTTGAAAGGGGCAGGAGGCTTTGGGGGGGGGGAAGGATAGATCCAAAAAAATAGGAAAGTGATCTGAATTGCCTACCTCCTCCACCCACTGCCTAAAGATAGGAGCTTTTGATATTAGGTCCTCGGATAGAAGAAATCGGTCTAATCTTTTAGCAATCCGATCCTCCCCTACTCTTCTGTTCCTCCAGGTAGGCTTGAGTTTGACCGGGGAGGGATCTGAGAGATTGTTATCCAGGAGGAGGTTGTGAAAGAAATCCGACAAGGGGTCTTCCCTGGCTGAAGGACCCCATGCCTCAGCTCTTCCTATTGAAAAGTTTAGGTCACCTCCCACAATCAGCATAGAAGACTTCATTAGAGATTTTGCCATCAAATCGACCCAGAAAATCTCTCTTCCTTGACAAGGGCCATAGATGTTTACAATTGAAAAGGGGAGGGAGAAAACAGGAGAGAGAACCTCCATACCCAAAACTTGCTTCGTCCCCCATTGATTGATGACTTTTATTCTTCCTTCTTTAAACCCGATTGCAAGACCCCCGGAATGGCCTGATGAGTCTATAGCGGTAAAGGTCCATCCTGGCAGGAGGGCCTTTAGCATAGATTCCACCTCTGCACCTTTCCCCAAAGTTTCTTGAAGAAAAACAATGTCAGCTTTTGAGTTTAGGATCCAGTCTCTCAGGGCCAATTTTTTAGGTTTACTGGCCAAACCTCTACAGTTCCAGGAGGACAAAATCATTTGATAACATATTCGGGGGTCTGCACAGCTCTAAGAACCCCAGGGATAGAGTGTTGTTTTCCATCAGCTACATCCAGCTTGGCTTTTAGCTTTGCCTTAGAAAGGTCCGATTTTCTACCTCTCTTGTTCTTGGCAGAGCTTTGGGAAAGAGACTGTCCTAAGCCCCCAACAATATCGTGCAACCCGGATTTTCCCCCCATGGATCTTAAGTTATAGGGGCACGGGGTATGGGGGATCGGGGGAGCAAGAGGGGGCCACTTTTCTTCACAATTCAAATCCAGAGTCGGCATGGCAGCCGAAATTGAATCAATATCAGGATAGTTTTTTGCAGGTTCAGCGTTCTCATTTTGGCCCATGTTTTGAGAGGGGGAAATTGATGGCGAAATATGCATAGAATTTGAATTATGCTCAGGAATTTGTAGAGAGAAAGAAGGGGAGCCTGAGCACATACCCTTATCCGGATCGCTGATAGGATTTTGTTCTGCCGATGCGACCTTGGCATGCTCCTCCGCTGCTTCCGCCGAAGGGGGTTCATTGTTCTGTGCCGCCTCTTGGATCTGGGGATCTTCCGACGCTGGCTCTTTCTGGTTCCCCTCGATCTCCATTTCTTCAACTGTCTGGTTCGCCGTTCCTTCTTTCTCCTGAGGAGGATGTGCCCGATTGAAAACTGGTTCTCTAAAAACAGAGGTCCTCTGAAATCGTCTCCTTCTGAACAGCGGGCAATCCTTGGCTAGGTGCCCATACTCATGACAGCGATGGCACCTAAAGGGCAAGTGCTCGTAATCTAAGAGCTGCTCGAACACATATTCTTTGTACTGCAAATTAATCTTTTGAGCGAGGCCACTGCTCGGATTAAGGCTCACCAGAATGCGGGCCATTGCTCTGTTCTTCGTCTCCAAAAAAGACATATCAGCCTCCAGGAAGGATCCCAGTCTGTTACCAATTGCTTTAAACACAGCTTCTGTCCATAAAAACGAGGGGAGGCCCGGAGCCCTCACCCATACCGGAAATTCATCAGTTCTCTCCTTGAGAGCATCAAAGAGGGGACTCCATTTCTTCATCAAAACCGGTATATTCCCTATGATCCAATTTCGTTCCAACACCCATTCTGCCGCCTCCTTATCCTCGAAACGGAACATGAACCAGCCTTTGGCTAAGCATTGAGCCTCAAACCAAAGAGGTCTGTCAGAAACGAAACGCTGTTCTCCCCAAGCTTGAATGAATTCTGACGAAAATTTCTTTCCTCTGGCCCTTCCAACAAGGGTGCATTCTGCAACTTCTAAAGTTTCTTCAATAGAAACTTCCATGCCTAGGACTAAATTTCCTTCAATCTCCTGAGATCCAATCGGCCTTTGGGGTTTTCGTTTCTCACCTTTCTTCCTTAAATCTTCAGCAGAAACCCTGGTTTCCCCAAAACCACCAATCCATTCTGGTTCCTCCTGGTTCGAATCCGCGGGGGGATCTACCTCTGGCTGTGTCTGAACAGGGGCGGAGAAGACGTGGGCGGGGCTCCCAGTAGAATGAAGACCATTAGTTGTGCCATCGAAACCTCCCGACTCTCCCGCTGTGTTGACGAAATGACCTTCGATGCCTTCAGCTGGGATTTCTTTAGAGAAAGGGGGGACCTTCGGCAACGAAACCCTGGAGAGCGGAAAAACCCCGCCAGAAACCCTAGCTTTACCAAGGCCAGAGGAAAGCCCCAAATTTGCAGTATCCTCAAAACCCTTTAAGGAAAAGTTCCGGTTAGACCCTAAATTACCCTTGTTCTCAGAGAAGAGTGCGCCTATTGACGACCCATCCGCCACAGCCTCCCTATCCGCCGACTTGAAAGAGACCTGGTTTCGAAATCTGTTGGTTTCTCTGCCCGAATCACTGCTCTGAAGTAAAAACGAGGGTTTTACCTCCTGAGAAAAAGCCTCCTGCCTCGACAGCTCGAATGCTCCAAAATACTGCTCCACATTTTGAACTGTGGGATCCTTTCCCCACATTGAAAGGATATCCTCCAGTTCCGGGTCCAAGTCCACCAACTCATTTGGGTTAACCATGGTTTAGAGGGTCGTTCCGAGGAAAGCGACAGCAAACAGACAAGATGACGAGCGCCCTTACCCTAGAATCTTGAAAACGGAAAAACGGGAAACTGCAGCTTCAACGTTGATATTATCTCCTAACAAAAAGCGCTAAGGCAGAGCGACACCAACCTCCAGCTGCCAGTCAACCGGGAGGTGCCTTCCTGCGCCTGCACCTGTACGCGGAAACCTGCCTGCAGTTCCTTAGCCGTGGCCTGAACGAGGTTCCGCCCGAAACCCTCGCCTCCAAACCCTAGCCATCCTCCCCTAAGAATAAAAATGTTGAAGACAAGTATTTGAAATTTAATACCATAGATAAAAATGATTTTTTCTATTTTCTCAAAATTAACCTAAATTACTATATAAAAAATGAAAATATGTAACATATATCCTATCGGTGGTTGAAAATGAATATAAATTAATAAAATAAAATAAATATAAATTAATATAAAAAAATGAAAAATATGTAACATTGTCTTATTGGTGGTTAAAATTTATAAGGTTATAATGGATAATGAACGTCGGTTAATCTAATAAAAATACGATTATCTATGTGTGTATTCGTTTCGATTCATGTATTTCATTCAAATAAAATTCCTGAGAGTACTCTTTTTGGTTTCTTGCAGCCTTCAAGAATGGAAAAGCCATTGGTGACAAGGTATGTGACCAAAACACAAAATTCTTATACGATGGTCGCGATTATTCATTAAATGAAATTAACATATTTGATTTATTTGTAGCGCAGGCAGCCTCAGCATGGCTTTACATAGTGCCTCACGGAATCCGGAGTCTAATGAATTACATAAAACAACGTTACAACAACCCTCCCGTCATTATCACGGAGAACGGTATGTTATTTTATGAGGGCACGGATGTCTTTAATTTGTTGCTTATGCAATCTACCATTCATATTCATATTCATATTAATAGCAATTCCATTGCATATGGGCATTTCTGTGGCAGGGATGGATGACAGCAACAATATTTTGATTCCCCTGAAAAAGGCATTGAACGATCAGAAACGGATAAAATATCACGCAGATTATCTCTCCAATCTTTCTGCTGCAATCAAGTAAGCTGCTCTTCTTCCGAATTAAGGTAACTATGATTAATTGTTAATGGCGACGTAACTAATAATAAATAAATAAAAAATGGTGGTGCAGGGATGATGGGTGTAACGTTGGTGGGTATTTCGCGTGGTCTCTGTTGGACAATTGGGAATGGGCAGCGGGGTACACATCCGGATTTGGGCTCTATTTCGTTGACTACAGAAACAACCTCACCAGACTTCCCAAAGCTTCTGTCAAATGGTTCAAATGTTTTCTCACTCCATAGATACATCATGTGTCTGTTATTAAACGTTTTCCCTCCTTCATTGCCAGATTGGCGTGAACATTCAAAAATAGCCAATACATATGTTTGGCTATCACATTTGTTTAAGCGATAAATGCAACCTCACGGGCATATTTGAGTTTTAACTTCTCACAAAGTCCCGTTGGTGAAGCAATGAACAATAAACTGTTTATTCATCGTGAATGTCATTCCGTTTCCTTATTTTTGCTACTTTAGGGTAATTGATTGGACTGGATGAAATAACACTCTTACTGGATACTTAGAATAAAGCATTAACTGCTCTGTGAAATTGTGTATACTTAGCATTGACTGATATGTGAAGTTGTATGCATTTTTAATTGTTTTTCACTTTCATTAAATGGTTATGGATAACCATTTTTATTTTTTTCTCATTTTGAATGATGGAGAGGTAAGATAACATTTATTTTTTCTTTTCAATGGCACAACCTATCCTCCATTAAAGTCCTAATAATTTGATTTACTAATTTCTATTTTTTACTTGTTATATCATAATTTGATTTACTAATTTTATTTATTTATTTATTTTTAATATGATATTGTGTATTACTTTTGTTTTATTATGTCTATGAAGATTTATATTTGAGGAACTTCTTTCATCTTCTTTGTATAATTATGGTCATTGACTAGAATAGATGGACACAACAATGGTTTAATGATCAGTTGAGTTAGTTTAGGTTTAAACAAAGCAAAGCACAACACAAATATTAGCAAACTTTGATTGGTTTCAACAACATATTCAAGATTCGATGAATATGACTTCAACAATGCTGTATAATGGCAAGGCATGGTTAAGTGCCATGTCGATTAGTAAAGTGATTTGGCTCACTTTATAGACTTCGAAGACTTGGCTAGTATATGGACCCAAGGAGCTAGATAATCCATTATCTAGGGGTTATAATGTATACAAAGAGTGCCTTTGGGCACAACTATTGGATGCATGGCATGTTGACAAAAGTCACCAAAGGGTGTAGAGGCATTGTTCAACACAAGTCGATAAAGTGTGTGGAGGTTCCATCAGGTGCAAAAAATCAACAAAGAAGTCTCCTTCAAGCATATGCAACCAAAGTCATTAGATGAGTTACACATTAGGTCCACTTTGTTAAGGAGTAGATTACAAGGAAACTTAGAAGAAGGAAATGGATAAGGAATTTAACTCATATATAAAGAGGGTGCTTCATTGTGCAAATTCATTAAGGAATGAAAGAAGAATTAGTCATTCATATAAAGGCATGCAAGGGCTATCTAATTATATTAAGTTTTGAGGTTGGTAGATTGGAAACTTGGGCCTGATTGAAATGAATTAAGGAAAAGATAGGACTTACAAGAGGTAGGCATGTGGATCCTTCAAGGGTTATATTATGCAAGCATCTTGGGTAGTAAGTAGTATATAGTATCACCTAGATTGATTGTACATTTATAATAAAGTTGTAAGCAAAAGGCCACACTCTCTTGTTGTATATATCTAACATTCTTCATACTAATAAAGTTAAGGACTCGTCTTGGGTGCCACATGTACATTTGTGTTGCATACTCTTTATGTTGTTGGTTGTTAAACCCTTATAATGCATATTGGTTAAGTATAATTATTGGTTGAGTATAAAAATATTGCTGTTAAGCTTTAAGGCCATGGTTAGATGTGTGCCTTATGTTGGTTGAACTTGATTGTACATAGTATAACATATTGTTTCTTAAGACATAGTTATGGGTAGACCATAAGTGAAGAGGTGTAGTCTAGTTATAGTAAGTGTAGGTTGGCCAAGCCCTTGTAATAAAGGCAAGGTAGTGCCACACAACCTCAGGGGTTGAAACAAAGTTTTGCAATCCCATGTTTGCAAAGAAATATTCGGGTAGGGTGTAGATCCATGATAGATGGTATCAACACATGCTATTCACCACTTTTGAAAAAAGGTTAGGTCATGTTGAAGCCCCGAAAATCGGGTCGACAACAAGGGGGATACCTGCCCGGTCCGGACCTTGGTTGGAAGCTCCTTATCTGTTTGGTATAGCGGGTCCGATTGGAGATAATGGGACCAGTTTCCCAATCTATGAGTGTGTGCGTAGAATTCGATGTTGTTGATCTAACAATAACTATCTAAGCTATTCTAATTCAAACTTTAATCTAATTCTATGCTATTGTAATCTAATAAAAACAGCACATCTAATCTATGCTAACCCGGGATGTAACTCTTTTATTATGCGATCTAAAGAGATTTCATATAACAACTGGTAATAAAGATCATTCAGCGATTATAAGAAAGGAAATCAATTAAGATGAACTATTTCGCATAAAAACTTAGGCAAAATAGTGGTGAACAGAATATTGCATAATAAGCTATTCATACATTAAACATAAATAAATAGCTACCACCGTACAAAAGTGCCAAATGGTAACTCAAGCATTCATGCAATAACATATGAACAACTAAAACTGTATATCACTTTAACATATAAGTAGAAATGGTCAAGAGATAAAAGTACCATTTATGATTGGTCCTACTCATAAGCTTCAAGCAACAATGATTTATCTCTCCTTGCTCTAACATCTACTAAGAGTACAGAAGTGCAACATCAGTAGCAGATATCAAATGCAAACATCAACAAATCTTGATCCATTCATTCACCAAAACCTCCTCTGAGGGTGCAAAAGTGTATGTTCTGAGGACAAGTTTTTGATAAATTTCTGGACCCTTCTCTAAATGCATGAGAAGGGTTTAAATACTACTAACTAAATAACTTAATTACACAGATTCAGGATACGGTTTAAATGACCGCCCTTTTTCTAAGCAAAATTATTTCTAAAAATTAAATCTAACATCTAACTATTTCTGCATTTGCTCCTTAATGTTGCGAGCATTCAATATTTGCTTGGGTAGAGTCGGCTGACTGTCTTCCGCTTTTGGTTGAGCTAAGCAAACATAAATGGCAAGAGCTAGCACCATCTTTTCAGCAAAATAGAAGATATACTTTGAAAATGATTCTCTGGCTATGTGGATTTACTGTGTATGTTCAGTAATAACCCAAATTCCACTTGGTTAACCCTCAAATTGCCTTTGCCTTTGCCTTCTTGCGTTTTCTGGGCTTCTGAGTGACTAAGCAGTTAGGGACTTTGCTTTTTGAGCAATTTTCTCAACGATGCGTGATTAGTGCTAGGCGCTAATCGCGCATCGTAAACTGCCTCCGTTCTTTGATCCGGGCCTTTCTGATGTGTTTTTCGCCTTTAGCGCCTTTTCCTTCATCGGGTATAAGCTTCAAAATTTTGTAAACATACTGTTTTCGTGAGCTTCTAACCTTCAGCGTTAAATCGCCTGTTGATATCAACATTGTTCAACTACTCATTCAACCATGGCTTTGACTGACAGATCTGTAATGGATAGCTCAGCAGCGCTCTGGAATTTGCGGCTCTGTTGCATCCGATATCCGTTCATGAGGGCATCTCTTCTCTGCTTCCGAGCTTTTGTAGCTTTACCCTTTTCCTTAATCGCTCCCTGCACATTGCTTCATGTTGTTTCTGTTTTTTGTTCCTGCAGTTCACACATAAGGAGAGAGTAATGATAATAAAAATTGACAAGAAAGCTCTAAGCTCTACGAATGTACAAAATCATGCCACCTGACGTGAACTAACTCTTCGAAAAACACAAAACTGTCTTTCATTAACACTTGGCGTACATTCATTAATTTTCATTAAAGCGCGTATCCAATTTTTGGTTTATGGACAGCTTTTCTTGAATGTTGAGCCGGGGAAAATTTGCGATGGACGATTTTTGCGATTTGTATCGCAGCATCGCATCATCACGTTATCGCATTATCGCATTTTCATCAAGATGTGTTATCGTAGGGTTGCCTGATCACGTTTATCGTAGAATCGCAGATTGTTGTATCGCGCGATCGCAAGATCGCCGATCACAGTATCGCGTTATCGCAAGATCACAGATTGTTACAATTCGTTAAATGGTTATGTGTTTTTTATGTGATATTGCGATATGCGATGTCGCATATCGGCCATCGGCGATTTTTTTAAGGTTTTCGAATATGAGCGTTTCTTAATGCATGCGATGCGATGGATTTCGCATCGCACTTTCGCAGTTTATATTGTACTCACAAGGAAATGTCCTATTTTCTTCGCGCGATGCGATGTTTTCTTAAGGAGTATAATACATAAGCCTTAATTGAATTTTTTGAATTTTTTACTAAGGGTCCCCACTTACTTAGTGTTATTGCTAATACTAAATAAGGAGGGGGGTTGTTGGTGGCCACAACAATTGGCGATTCACTTGGAAGAACCAGTTATCTCTGTTTTTCTATTGAATTTTTCTTACTTCCAAAAAAAGGAATTTTTTTAGAAAATTAAACTTTGTTATGGAAAGATAGAGTACATTATGCTTTAAACTGTCAATGATATTTTGTTTCAACCTCTTTCTATTCTAATTATTTGCTTCCTCAGGCTAGTCCTTGTATTTACATCAGCCATTACTTGGTCTTGTAAAGATAAAATAAAGTCTCCTCTGTATACCAGTTTTAAATATGCTCATTTGTCGTAGGTAGAGCCCCTGCTGCCAGTAGGTGTTTATAGCCTCGACAGGGTTACCTGTTACCCAGAAATGATCCTGTATCCATACTCAAGGTGACCTACAACTTTCAAAGAAAAATCCAATTTCACACTTATTGCTTTGATTTTCTTTTTATTCTTAAAGAACAATGTCTTGGTTTGGTAGCCAAATTATGACACAGTCATTCACTTGATTTATAACTTTGCTGAACAAGCTGGCTCGTGATGAGACCCCTAGTCTTTTGATTGCAACAATCTTGAGTCATTGCCCTGTTGTGGTAGACAGTATTGGCAAAGTCAGCAAGTTATAATATATGCGATCATGATAAGCCAGCTCGTGATGACACCTCTTATTCTTCAAGATATAATGTATCCTTGGATTATCCCTCTGAAAGCTGCGATTTTCCTTAGCAGGGAGGAAGTCATTGTTTCCTTAAGATAGCTCTGGACGACAATAATAGGGTTTTTGGAAACAACTGTTCTACAGAGAATCTTCATTTTGTTATTGGTACCTTTCATTGTGCTGATATAAAACAATTTCTTCACTAAAGGTTGCTTTCATCAAATTTTTTGAAGTTGAAACTAGTATCATATTTAGGCTAAAGTTTTTAACTGTATCTGTCAATAATAAAGATCAATTTTCCAAAAGATTTGCTATTTATACAAGCGAAAAGCTCAAAATCTGAAAGAGAATTGGTGTCTTTTCCGTAAATACCTAATGTAACCACTCACAACTGGTTTTATTATGAAAAGAAAAATTATTCTACAAAAATAGAAGAATAATCCTCTATGGAAAATATTTCTTGAGAATTTTTCCATTAACAGGCAAAGGATCCCTCTTACTTGCTAAATCCTGTAACACAAATGTTGATGGACCTATGACTTCAACAATCTGAAAAGGACGAAGCCACATCCTTTGAAATTTTGTATGTTTGCCCTTTTCTTCATGAGCCTTATCCCACTTTAAAACTAAATCTTGCATATGAAAATCTTTTCTGGTCATTATGTTTGAATCAAAAGAGGATTTCACTAGCGCTTGATGATGAGCATGTGTTTTCTTAGCTTATTCTCGTTGTTCTTCTAATTTAATTATTTCCATTTGTCTCAGCTATAAGGAGGAAGTGGGTAATTCATCAATGTATTGTACTAAAGACAAAGAGGGAATGGCTAAGTGAGTCGGAAGAACCACTTCTTTCCCATAAACTAAATTAAAGGGAGAAGTGCCGATTGAAGCTTTTTGCGTTATTCTATCTGCCCATAAAGAATATACCAAAGCCTTGTGCCAATTCTTTTGATTCTGGTCAACTGTTCTTTTAATAATCCTGATTAGGTTTTTATTTGTTGACTCAGCTAACCCATTACCTTGCGGATAATAATTGGCCGAATATTTAAGTTTGAATCCTCTTTTAAGTGCAAATTCAGTCATTGCATTTCCAGAAAAGTATGATGCATTATCAAACATTAAAGCGGATGGCAATCTAAACCTAGTGATTATAAATTGATCTATGAACTCAATAATATTTTCAGAATTAGCTGTCTTGAGCGGAACTGCTTCTACCCATTTAGTAAAATAGTCTGTTGCCGTGAGGATGTATCTATGCTGCTTAGAAGAGTGAGGAACGATCTCACCTATTATGTCCAAGCCCCACTGACTGAAAGGTTGCTCGATGTTTGCTGGCTGTAGTGGCAGGGACGGCTTCTTCTGTCTTCCAGCAGTAGTTTGGAAGACTTGAAATCTCCTCACGTAACTATGCGAGTCTTTGAACAACGTGGGCCAGTAATATCCTACGCGTAAAATCTTATGTGCAGTAGCATCTCCAGCATAGTGTCCACCTGCTGGCCCATCGTAGAGTTCCTGCAAAACTTTTTCAGCTTCAGTTTTTTCAAAGACACCTAAGAAGAACAGAATCATAATTTTTTCTAAAAAGAATATCATTTATGAGCTGATATTATTTAGCTTTCAACCTGAGAGCTCTCTTCTTAGTATGATCAAGGTGTGAAGGAGCATACCCATTCTTAAGATAATAAATGATATCAGCATATAATGATTCTGCATCGTTTAGGCTTACCTCACACATTTGTACCTCTTCAGATGGAATTTCGGAAATTTGCAATGCTTCAGCCAGCATTTTGCAGAAGCCTTGACCTCTTACAATGTTTGTTGGTTTGATCTCAAGGTCATATTCCTATAAGGCAGTAACCCAATTGGCCCTTTTCTCACCCACATCCTTCTGTACTAGAAGATTCCTTACCGCTGGAAACGGTACTATGATCTTAGTATGGGTTTTAAGTAAGAAAGGTCTGAAGTATTTGACCGCTTTGAAAACAACATAAGCTTGCTTCTCCATGTCTGAATAATTGAGTTCAACACCATGTAATTTGAGCTAAAAAACGCAATTGGAGCTTCCGCTTTTTCTTGATTTGCTTGAGTTAGTATCGTGGCATATGACTTATCTGAGGCAAATGTGTATAAAATAAAAGATTCTGAAAAATTCGGGGTTGCTAAAGATGGAGCATTAATAATAGCTTGCTTGATCAGGTTGAATGCTTCATGTTCATCTTGACCCCATTTAAAATTTGAATTCTTTTTAATCATGGTTTGCAAAGGAGACACGATTCGCGAAAAATCTGGAACGAATCTCTTTACAAATTGATTTCACCAAGGAAAGATTACATGGCTTTTTTGTTATGAGGTAGGGATATTTCAGAAATTTCTTTGATTCTGTCGGGATCAATGTGAATACTGGATTTTGACACTATGAATCCTAGAAGTTTCCCTTCACTTAGCGCGAAAAAATATTTCTTTGGGTTAAGTGAAATTCCATACCTTAAACACCATTGAAAGATTTGTTTCAGGTCTTTGAGATGGTCGCTTCGCTTCTTCGAGTACACTGTTATATCATCCAAATAAATTACTATAGATTTATTGACTAAACCTTTGAATGCAATGTCCATGGCTCTCTAAATGTGGCACCAACATTAATCAAACCAAATGGCATCTTCCGATATGCATATGTGCCCCATTTAGTTCTGAATGTGGTTTTCAACTGATCATCAGGATGTACCAACACTTGATTGTACCCTGAAAATCCATCCAAGAAAGACATTAATTCTGAGCCCGCCACCGCCTGCAGTATTTGCTCCATAGGTGGAAGAGGAAAATTGTCTTTTTGACAGGATTTGTTAAGGTTCCGAAAGTCAATGCAAATCCTAATGTCTCCGTTTTTCTTTCTAATGGGTACCATATTGGAGACCCATTTGGAATGTCTGGCGGGAAAGATTATCCAAGCCTTCAGTAACTTATTGAGCTCAGTTTTTATCTGATTTTCTAAATTGGGGTGGATCTTTCTCAGCTTTTGTTGGACAGGTTTTTCGTTATCAATCATAGGAATAGTATGCTGGATGATAGAAGTGTCGTATGTTTTCAGCTCATCATAATTCCAGGCAAAAACATTTTTATATTGTCTCAAAAGACGAATATACGCTAGTTTCTCTTCAGGGGCTAGGCCGAGGCCTAGATTAATGTTTTGTGGTTTAGTATCAGTCCCTAGGTTTACTAATTCGTAGTTCAAGGTTGAACTGTAGAGTTTTGAATTGGCAGACCTCTTAAACCGATCTTTCAAATCGTATAAGTCTTCTAAGTTAACCACCGACTTAGGTATAGCATTATTAGTGCTATTTTGTTGCAATTGTCGATCGTGCTGGTCTTCGTCATATTTGATTGGAGTAGGATCCTTCAGACGTGAGGAAATTTATGATATCAGGATCGTCATTGACTACTCTCCAATTTGTGATGTTGTCAGGAATGGATGGTCTAAAGATTAATTCTATTGAGAATCTATCTGGACTAAAATCTTCGAAGGGAATAAGCTTAGAAGCTACGTTAGCCAGAAGTTCTGCACTAGCGTTTTGGAGTCTGGGGATTGAAGAAATATTAAACGCTATGAAATGCTCAGTCAGATCTTGTACTAAAGATTGATAGTGTTTTAAGTGACCTGATAAGCAATGAATAGTGTTGCGTACCTGCTTAACCACAATCTCAGAGTCTCCAAAGACTTGAAGATACTTGACATCTAACTTGATTGCTTTGTACACGCCTTGAACCAAAGCCTCGTATTCTGCTGTATTGTTTGTGCAATCAAATTCGAGTCTGCATGTGAGCATGATTTTTTCTCCTTCTGGACTAATCAAAACGCATCCTGCTCCTGCTCCTTCGTTAGATCTAGAGCCATCAAAAAATAATTTCCAAAACAAAGATTTATTTATAGGTTTATCTAAAAAATTAAAACATTTCGAAATATCAGTTCGAGAAAAATTGTGAACTTGGGACAAAACAAAGTTTTCTAAATAAGGTGATGCATGAGCATTGAAATTGCCGAGGAAAGAATCTACCGAGTAATTGCCAATGATACTGCTGTTATACGCTGCCGGTTCATTTTCTCCCTCTAACTCCATTACTATGTACTTCTGGTGTAACTCTCGTTCAACTTTTATTTGATTCAGTTTACCGTTGTAGGGCAGCCACATGTGCGACCAATCAGTTGCGAAGTATCCATGGAGTTTTTCTGACCAATCCCTGCTAAGAATTAAGCCATAGAATTCTGGGATATCAGCAACTAGAATGTCAATAACCTGACATACCTTCGGGTTGGATGACAATCTTATGGTTACTTGATTTAGTTCGCCAATCACTTCGACTTGAGATCGATCTAGCTGAACTATGCGCACTGCGGATTTCTGCGGTTGAACATTTAACTTGGCACATATAGATTTGGGTAAAATATTTGATGAAGCACCAAAATCTACCAAACAATTGTGCACATTTTTATTGAAGATTTCATAAGTAAGGAGAAACGGGGGAGTGTGAGATCTTGATATTCCTCCAATCAAGGCGATCTCATTCGGATCAATCTTACTGATCGCATTAGTTGGAGGTCTTCCCATGTTGTGGGAAGCTTGAGAAAGTACAGCGGCAGGCAAAGGTGCAACTGGAACGACATGTAATTCTTTCATCATTATCTTCTGTTGATGTTTCAACTTGCTCAGTTCATAAAGGGTGATATTAACCCTAGTCTTCTTCATGTCATCAATAATATTGTACTCCATTTCATCCGACACTCTCAGTGTTTTTGATGGAGTCGTTTCATCTGCTTGGACTGGGCTAGTTTGAGTCGCTTTAGATGTCGTTTTATTTGTTGCGAATTTATCCTTTGTTGCAGAGCTTGCGCTCTTCTGTTTAGGGGTAGTTTGGGGAGGATCAAGCTGATTTTTGCTTCGTGTGCTAACTGGAAATACTTCTTGATATTCTTCTTGTGGGAGGATGAAATCCCACATTCCTTGTAATTCCACAACTTCTTCGTCATCGGTCTACCCTTCAGTGGCAATTTCCTCTTCCTCTTCCTCAGATTCAGCATTTGAAATGGCATTAGGTGGCTTTGCATCCGTTGAAGGACCTCTTTTAAAAGCTCTGTAGGGATTTTTCAAAGAGGTTTCTGCTACTTGCTTTTTTATGTCGACCATCTCATTGGACATGGTCTTTAGAAATTTCTGCAATCCTTCCAAATCAAAAGGATCTTTTGCTTGTTTCTTCTTGGAGTCTTCCTTGAAGGTGACTTTTTTGGACTTACGTTCCTCTATCGCAGATCTCTTTTCCAGGGCTATTATTCGTTTTTCTACTGCTATCGCCTCTTTCATGTTATCAGCTAAGGTTATTTTATTTGCCCTGTCCACGAAGATGGCTATGTTCAATGGCAGAGTGGTAATATACCATTCACATCGTACTTCTTCGCTGGGCTGGGAAGCAGTAGGAATTTTGTTGAACCGTAAATTGAAATCTTTGATAGGCTCTTTGGCTTCGGCTTTAAGATTGGATAGGTCATTGATTAACGTTGCCGTTGATCTGTCATCACCAAACTTGGTTAGGAATTGGTCCTGGAAGATTTCCCAACTTGTGATGGATCCGGAGGGTAATGAAAAGTACCATGACCCGGCTGTCCCTTGCAGTGTATAGGGAAAAAGCCGAACAACAACATCTTCATTAGTAACTCCATTGAGATTAATGGAAAGCATGAAGTTGTTTATGTGCTCTTCTGCTAGCATGCCTGCCTCGAGATTGAATTTAGGCAGCCATTTCTCAGGATGGGCCGGTATTTGACTCAAGGGTGCAGGCATTAAGACTACCCCAGGATTGTTCCATGGAGACTGGGCCATCGTTGAACTGCTAACAGAGGAAAGTGCAGAAGATGATCCCTGTGGCTGGGAGGATGAGGATACTATAATCGTAGATGATTGAAGAGGGGTTGTGGGGGTTCCAGTGGACGGATGGACGATGATCTGGAGTGGAGGTGTGGATGGTTGACTTCGCGGTGAAGTAGTTGAGATGGATGATGCGGACGAAAGAGTCTCACTGTCAGAATCTTGTGGTGATTTCCTCACTCTTTTCCTAGTGGGAAGAGGTAATTTGGTTGGCTGAATGCCAAACTTTTCACTCTTTAGTCTGGTCAAGGGATGAGCAGGGTTGTACTGCGAAGTCACGCTACCTTGAGATTTATCAGACCTTTGAGGAGAGATGGAAAATCACTGAAGTTTGTGAATCAGGGATTCAACTTTAGGAGGTTCAATGGTAGATTGGTCTGAAATATCAGGTTGTGTAGCAGCAGTTGATACTTGAGCGACTTCTGACTCTGGATTTAAATGTAATGGGGAAGTTGGGGGAGATGATGAGGGCGATTTACTCTTAGAATGGTATTCAGATTTTGATTTACTTGCCATTCATAGTTCAGGCCCTCCTTCTAGCGCCAAATATGTTGAAGCCCTGAAAATCGGGTCGACAACAAGGGGGATACCCGCCCGGTCCGGACCTTGGTTGGCAGCTCCTTATCCGTTTGGTATAGCGAGTCCGATTGGAGATAATGGGACCAGTTTCCCAATCTATGAGTGTGTGCGTAGAATTCGATGTTGTTGATCTAACAGTAACTATCTAAGCTATTCTAATTCAAACTTTAATCTAATTCTATGCTATTGTAATCTAATAAAAACAACACATCTAATCTATGCTAACCCGGGATGTAACTCTTTTATTATGCGATCTAAAGAGATTTCATATAACAACTGGTAGTAAAGATCATTCATCGATTATAAGAAAGGAAATCAATTAAGATGAACTATTTCGCATAAAAAGTTAGGCAAAACAGTGGTGAATAGAATATTGCATAATAAGATATTCATACATTAAACATAAATAAATAGCTACCACCGTACAAAAGTGCCAAATGGTAACTCAAGCATTCATGCAATAACATATAAACAACTAAAAACTGTATATCACTTTAACATATAAGTAGAAATGGTCAAGAGATAAAAGTACCATTTATGACTGGTCCTACTCATAAGCTTCAAGCAACAATGATTTATCTCTCCTTGCTCTAACATCTACTAAGAGTACAGAAGTGCAACATCAGTAGCAGATATCAAATGCAAACATCAACAAATATTGATCCATTCATTCACGAAAACCTCCTCTGAGGGTGCAAAAGTGCATGTTCTAAGGACAAGTTTTTGATAAATTTCTGGACCCTTCTCTAAATGCATGAGAAGGGTTTAAATACTACTAACTAAATAACTTAATTACACAGATTCAGGATACGGTTTAAATGACTGCCCTTTTTCTAAGCAAAATTATTTCTAAAAATTAAATCTAACATCTAACTATTTCTGCATTTGCTCCTTAATGTTGTGAGCATTCAATATTTGCCTGGGTAGAGTCGGCTGACTGTCTTCCGCTTTTGGTTGAGCTAAGCAAACATAAATGGCAAGAGCTGGCACCATCTTTTCAGCAAAATAGAAGATATACTTTGAAAATGATTCTCTGGCTATGTGGATTTACTGTGTATGCTCAGTAATAACCCAAATTCCACTTGGTTAACCCTCAAATTGCCTCTGCCTTTGCCTTCTTGCGTTTTCTGGGCTTACGAGTGACTAAGCAGTTAGGGACTTTGATTTTTGAGAAATTTTCTCAGCGATGCGCGATTAGCGCTAGGCGCTAATCGCGCATCGAAAACTGCCTCCGTTCTTTGATCCGGGCCTTTCTGGTGTGTTTTTTTCCTTTAGCGCCTTTTCCTTCACCGGGTATAAGCTTCAAAATTTTGTAAACATACTGCTTTCGTGAGCTTCTAACCTTGAGCGTTAAATCGCCTGTTGATATCAGCATTGTTCAACTACTCATTCAACCATGGCTTTGACTGACAGATCTGTAATGGATAGCTCAGCAGCGCTCTGGAATTTGCGGCTCTGTTGCATCCGATATCCGTTCATGAGGGCATCTCTTCTCTGCTTCCGAGCTTTTGGAGCTTTACCCTTTTCCTTAATCGCTCCCTGCACATTGCTTCATGTTGTTTCTGTTTTTTGTTCCTGCAGTTCACACATAAGGAGAGAGTAATGATAATAAAAATTGACAAGAAAGCTCTGAGCTCTACGAATGTACAAAATCATGCCACCTGACGTGAACTAACTCTTCGAAAAACACAAAACTATCTTTCATTAACACTTGGCGTACATTCATTAATTTTCATTAAAGCGCGTATCCAATTTTTGGTTTATGGACAGCTTTTCTTGAATGTTGAGCCGGGGAAAATTTGCGATGGACGATTTCTGCGATTCGTATCGCAGCATCGCATCATCGCGTTATCGCATTATCGCATTTTCATCAAGATGTGTTATCGCAGGGTTGCCCGATCACGTTTATCGCAGAATCGCAGATTGCTGTATCGCGCGATCGCCGATCGCAGTATCGCGTTATCGCAAGATCGCAGATTGTTACAATTCGTTAAATGGTTATGTGTTTTTTATGCGATATTGCGATATGCGATGTCGCATATCGGCCATCGGCGATTTTTTTAAGGTTTTCGAATATGAGCGTTTCTTAATGCATGCGATGCGATGGATTTCGCGTCGCACTTTCGCAGTTTATATTGTACTCACAAGGAAATGTCCTATTTTCTTCGCGCGATGCGATGTTTTCTTAAGGAGTATAATACATAAGCCTTAATTGAATTTTTTGAATTTTTTACTAAGGGTCCCCACTTACTTAGTGTTATTTCTAATACTAAATAAGGAGGGGGGTTGTTGGTGGCCACAACAGGTTATAGTGGACAAAAGACTTATAAAACCCTTCACTATGACTAAAAAGGAACTAGCAGTATTCAATGACAAGTTGGGAAAGTGGACAAGTATAGACTTGAAGACTAACAACATAGATTGAGTGCCTTGGCACAACAAGTAACCAAGGTAATTCATCCACATATAATGGCACGTTCTCTTATCTTTTAGGGAACATTGGGCAACATTGTAAGTTTTTTTTTTGCCAGTTTGTCCGTGTCTTGCAAGACTAGCCTTTGGCTAAGAAACCACAACATAGTGACATATAAGTTGTTAACATCACTCATCCCGGGCCACACCAACCCCTAACATGGTTTCATTTTTTATATACACAAGGTTTGGAACCAAAAAACTTCATAGAAAGAGTTCCTTAATAGAACACTATGTCGCCGATTGTTCTACATCTTATGGGTGGCAACATTGTAGGATTGAGGCAATAAATGGAACCGAATTTTTTATACTTGGGTATATTTTTCGATTTTCCAAGAGGGTTGACCCATTTCTGGAGTATGATGGGAAACATAGAAAAAAATTAATGGAAGACCAAGATGGAAGCTATGACCATGATCTTGAACACTAGGTTCAACATATCTATGAGTTATACCAAGAACATGTGACAAAGTTAGAGAAAACTAGCACACAAGTTGAAGCTTGGGCTTAGAAGTTGGAAACTTTAATAGAATAAATAGAGACTTAGATGGAACTAGAGTTTGTATCAGTTAAAAGGAATGATGCCAACATTGCAATATGGAAGCAACTAGAATTGCCTATGTGCAAAAGTAAGAGCATTGTTTGTTTTCTTTGTTACTATAATAATTTTGTTATTAAATATCCTTTGAGGAAGAATTTGGAACACTTGGGAGGAGTCGAAGTAAATTTTTTTTTGAAGGTGAAGGCAACACCCTTGGGACTACCCCATGTGCAACAAACTACAAAGATAGCGTTGGAGGTTTTGGGTAACCTGACAATGCGTTTGGGTAAGTTGATGTAGAAATATGTGATTTGCAATATGAATGTATGAATGACCTTTGTTTTATGATTTCAACCATGCATGGGTCGAAGATGGTGGCCATGGTAGACATTATTGCAACCCATAACTTTGTAAGTCAATGGAACACTACAACAATTCATCTTAATCCTAAAGTAGCATGACCACATTCAAGGTAATGAACTCAATAGTGAAGCTAATGATAATAGTAGTTTTTTTTCTACACCTTGGAAGTTTAGGGAATGGTTTGGTAGTTTAGACTTGCCAGTGGCTCCATTGGATAAACATGTAGCCATTTTGGATTGGTACTTCCTAAATCTTGCCAAAGTAGTTCCCATGCCCCATGAGAATTGTTTGATATTCTTTCATAGAACTCAAAATTGTGGTGTTCCTATGATGAGTAGAAGGAAGTTTGGGAGGATGCCAAGAATGTAAAAAATGAAGTTGATTGAGATATTAACCAGTGAATTTACAAAGAGGCATGTTATTGTTTCACAAAAATGAGAAAATATGGTTTTGGGAAAAGTAGCCTTGCCAGGGAAAATTTTAAGAACCACCCTAAATTTATATGTATAATAAATGGGCGAATCCCCATGATACATAGGAAAAATGGGAGGTGAATTTATCAATAATATAATATGTATATATAACTTTTTTGGCGAATCTCTCACCAGATTTTATTATCTTGTAAAGTCATGGAAAATCTTGTAAGATCTTGGCAAATCTTTCACTTAATAATAAAACATTGTGAAGTCTTGGCCAATGTTTTGTTAAAGTATGAAACCATATATGATAATAGGAAAACATATTCATTAAACTGTAATATACTAACATACATGTTTGGAAAAAAGAAACATAAATTTCTCTTCCTACAAACAATGTTGCAAGTTTCAGTGGTTGTGTTTGTCAAGGTTCTTACTATACACCATTTCATATTCTTCTATTAGTTTTGATAATATTCCACAACAAAGTTCTTGTAGGTGTTGATCTTGACCACCAGTTCTGTCAAGGTTGGAGAAATTAATCGTTTCTCTACCACTTTTGTCAAGCTATCAATTTTCTTTCTTATTCCATAACTCCAATTGCAAGATAAAAAAAACACATCAAGTTTGTTTACCCCAACATGCCAACGAGTAGCAAGCCCCACCTATATAATATAAGAAAGTAGTAGGTATCCCAAAGGCCTGAAGGGGATCTACTAGAAAGAAGTGACCGTTGTCAAAAGCCTTCCAATCAATATATAAATATATAAATGTAGATTTATTATTATTTTAATTGGAAATATTCAATTAAAAAATAAAATTTAATTAGTCTCTCCCAATCTAAATTGAATATTAGCATAATTCACTACCTTCATATGTCTTGCAATTTTTAATAGCGTTGTAACATGTGGATTAATTTCCTTTTTGGCGCACAATCTCCACCTTTTAGGACAATATGGTGCAGTGACCCAACATCATTACGACAAACTAAGAATAACAGAGAAGATGAAAGGTTGTACAAACCAGCATATTTTTCAAACAACTAATCCAACATCAGTACCTTAACATTTTCATGAAGATATATTTTTCAAACAACTAATCCAACATCAGTACCTTAACTTTTTCATGAAGATATTATATTGAGAACGTTTGAAAAATGGTGGGAAATATGGGCAACGACTATCTCTCTTCTGCAAGGGTGATGCAGAAAGAGTGATAAGATTTCACTATTTTGAATTTTTTTTTGTTAAATAAGAAAAATCAATATTAATGGAGATATTAGCACTTTTTAATAAATTTTGTGAAGTGACTAAATGTAGCTTTAACCATTCACCTTAATATGTTTTTTACAATATAATTTCATGATATCTTCTTTATCATAAAAACCAACCTATATCCATCTTAACTCCACATCTACCACTCTTAGAGGGATGAAATATATTTATCTCTTTCAACACTTGGTAGACCCGAGATTAATATGGATCTAAGCTGATAGAATTTCCCCTTTAAATAGTCTATGCTCACATGAATACCATGGGTTATCATAAACCTGGAGCTTAAAAACTACTATTAGTAATTTATAAAAATTAATAAAATTAATAATTGATTTTTTTTTAAACTAAGTTAAAATGTTTAAGTGACATTAAATTACAAGATCCATTTTTACTCTTGATCTACCAAGCCCCGAAAGGGATCAAATATTTTTCACTCTATGCTAGTTTGCATATCACAATATTTGATCCCTCTCGCGGCTTAGTAGATCCAGAGTAAAGATGGATCTATGCTGGTTTAATTCCCCCATTTAAATAGGCTACATTCCATGTGAATACCATGGGTCAATACCATGTGCCATATTTATTTTTATTAATACTAATATTAGGGTTAATAATGTTTTTTTGCATGGTATTAATAATAATTTGGCCCATGGTATTTGGCCCATAGTATTTGGACCATAGGCTTCACCTAAATATAACACATTTTTTGAGTGTTCGTAAATATAAGGTGACTTATGCAGTAAATATAATTTTATTTATTTATTTACCATACCTCTCGTTTATTGATATTTTTATTAATTTACCATACCTCTTTTATAAATATGGTATTTGGCCCATAGGATTCACTTAAATAAAACCTGTTTTTTGAGCCTTCTTAAATAGAAAGAGGGTTATGGACTAAATATAAAAAGAGGTTTTATTTATTTACCATACCTCTAGTTTATTTATTTATTTACCATACCTTTGGAGTAAGTATAACAGGGAAAATTTTAAGAACCCCCCAAAATTTATATGTATAATAAATGGGCGAATCTCCATGGTATATAGGAAAAATGGAAGGTGATTTTATCAATAATATAATATGTATATATATATTTTTTGGCAAATCTCTCACCAGGCATGGCGAATATTTTACTCAATTATAAAATATGTAAGATCTTGGTGAGTCTTTCACTAAATAATAAAAATTTGTAAAGTCCTAGTGAATCTTAGCATTGCAAACTCTTAAAGAATTTTTTGAAAAAGTATAAAACCATATATGAAAAGAGCCACATGGTGGCAATATCACTGTTTTTCTTTCACATTTCCACAACATGGAACTTGTTTATAAAATTAAAAAAGCCAACCAAGTCCCTTATAATATGCAGGTAAGCTTATAACAGAGTCTGATACCTCTACTATGCTTGTCTTCATTCAAGTGTCATAGTTGCTATACTTAACACTGTGAATCACAACTCTCTCAGAACTCAACTCTATAGTGTAATTAAAACATTTGGAAATTGAATCTGACAACTCTATAAAAAGGATTAGTGAAATAGAAGCTTTTGTGAATGAGCCCACTAACTATCACTACTAAACAATCAATCTAGACTATGAAGTCTTCCATCTTGATCACAATCGTGCTCACGATCAAGGGAGTGTGACCACCTGGCCTGACATAATGGCCATCATAGCTTCCAATAATAAACAACCACCTTGCAAGGACATCCTAGCTCATGTCTCATGAATTTTATTCATCAATCTTAACTGATATAAATCTTATAAAGATAATATTAGAATCCTCTCCAAATTCACTGTTAATACAAGGGTAAAGGTCCAAATGAAATTTTCTAGCTCAAGGCACTAGCCAATACCAACTTTGGTATTTGTGACCCCTTTGTGGGGATGCACCTACCCTGCCCCGTTGGGTTTCTGCCTTGTAACATAGTTCAAGGATCACAAGACTTTCCAATCTTCCTACTCGATTAGACACACTTTATATGCTATACATAGTGAATGGAAAAGAAGCATTATAGAACACACAATTTCACAGAAGGAAGAAAAAGCTTAGCCAGTTCAATATCAAAATCTTAACCATTGATTAATAAATAATAACAAGCAGTGTAATGAATTGTTCCGACTTATTTATTTGCAAGCTGTAAAGAATGTAGTGGAATGGAAAATATTACTTAGGCTGCAACCCTTCAATATTTTATACTAATATGTTTGTGCATGTACATATGAAATTAAGAGCATTGTTGAATACAAACTTTCCTTTTCTCTTGCCTCAATTTTGACAAATCAATGTGAAATCAGTGTCACTTTGAATCTCCTTTCCTATGTGGATGTTTTGACAAATCAATGTGAAATCAAAGTCACTTTGAATTTCCTTTCCTGCGAGGGATCACATCCACAGTTGATTAGTAAAAGATAATCTACTATATATTATGTTCAAGAAACTTATTGCAATCTACAGTGGAAACGAGACCTCAATTCTTATTCTAAATTTGAATATCTCTGGACAACATAAGAGATAAAAATGCATATGGCCTTAGTAGCTAGAAAACAATCACTCCATCATTATAGAACCACCTAGATTTCGGCACTTAATCTAAATAATGGCATTAGTTGCAGTGATTATTTGCATTAACACCATGGAAAAGCAACAACAATGTTTCAAAGCACACTTACTGGAAAGGTTGTAACGTTCCGAGTGTTATAGACATTTTTGTGCCTCACAGCATGGAGCATGAAATGTCGATAATTACAGGGATCCAAAGTCCCTAAACATGTTGTTCTTACCCCTAGAGGAACAAGGTCAGCAAACCACAGCACTTCCTATCAGTTCTCCACCTGAAAACACTCAAAAACAGGCTATTTTTGGATCATGTCAGCTGCTCCACTGAGCATCTGCGCTGAATGTCAACTGCTCCTCCTTGTACCTGCGCTGAAAGTCAACTCCAATGAAGGCTACCTGCGCTGGGCGAGATTGGCCAAGTGGCACAGTCATTCTGCAAGGTGTCAATTGCCCAGGAAGCTTCCAAACTGACACTTGGTTCAAGGGATTCGCCCTGTGATGAGTAAGAGGTACTTGATCTCCATGTGTAAGCAAGGATCTCCAAGTGGAATTAAGAACTGAAGATTAACTGAAGAGGGAAAGGACACAAGGCAGCTTTATGTCAGTCTCAAGCTGACTCATCCTTTCTTCTTCTATCCTATATATAGAGCTCTTCTATGAGGTCTAAGGAGGCTGGAATTTTGTGCAAAGCAAGGAAGTGCTGTTGGTTTACAGTTAGGGCTATTGGGTGATTGCTTTTATAGAGGTGAAGAGGAGATTTCTTGCTGCTGGGGAGGTGCTGCTGGATTGGAGCCATTGATGGTTGTAACCTTCCCAGAACCTTTTACTTCTATCAATAAAGCTTTGAATGTTCTCCTATATACTTGTATTGCATTGATGTATTGTATTTACTTGTATATCTGATTCACTCTAATCCATGCATCAGTTATGAGTACATGTTTCTTGTAGTTTCCCTCTCTTGTTTGTGCAGGATCTTTGTGTAGCTGGGCCGGCAAGGGAACAAGGAGCTGGGAGCAAGGGACGAAGAGAGAAGACAAGATCGACAAAAGCGAAGGATATCGGTTGGTCAATCTTTTCTTCCTTCTCTGTACTTTCATAAAGGAAAATATCAAAGCTTTACTTTCAGTTGTTGCTAAGGAACTATCACCCTTAGAGTAGGGATAGGGTCATTCTGAGTCGGATACTTTTCCCCACAACAAACTGGCGACTCCGCTGGGGAGCGTATCCGTTTGATTGTATTTGTAGTATCTTTGCTATTCATTTCCTGAAGAAAAGAGTACCAAATCGAAAAGCTTTTGACTATATCAAAAGCGAAGTAGAGGGGCTGCTACTCTTGCTCATTTTCTGAGCAGATTCATGATTTGAAGAGCTGATCTACAAAAGACTCTTGTGCTCTTTGTGATAGCTTTTCATCCTCTTGATCATCCCTTAGCTTGTACTTGATCTATAGCTTTTTATTTCAGCAAAAACAGTGAATTTTTGAGCTTTTTATGACCCGGAAATCCTTGTAAACGCAACTCTCGTGTCTCAGTGCAGGCTGTCCAAAGGCAGTCTGCATTTCAGCGCAGGTACTCCCTTCGGGAACTGCGCTGAAAGTCAATTTGACAGACCAGAGCCTGCGCTGGGCCAGTTAGCCAGTGTCTTGCTGAGGTTTCCTACTGTGTCTTAGCCCTGTTTTCACTGTTGTTTTGCTGCTGATTGCTTGTCATTGTACTTGCTGTAAACCAACTTTCCTTGACATTATTCCGCCTCAGTTGTGTGATGAAACTGTGATTGTTCTTTCAGTATTTCTTACTTCAGTTGCAGTTTCCCATTGTGAAAAGCAAACCAGTATAGCTGTGGCCTCTTAGATCCTGAACTGCAAAAGTGTCTTTGTGATCTTAAGAGCTAGTTTTGTTACTGTTCATGGCTGTTTGAGTTTGTTTGTTTTTCATTTTGTGGTTTGAATCTATACATTTCCAGTGTCTAAACAAGTCGATCTTAAGGTGTCTTTTGATTTTGGACAAGCTTGTTTACTTTCGCTTGAAATTAGATTCAAAGTTATACAACAGTTTCCTTTTTGTCTTACATCAACATTAAGGATAAAGAAAAGAAATATCTGCATTGTGCATGTGCATTATTGACAGTTTGCATGTTGATTTAGGAAAAAGTGCATTTAGTGTGTGTTCTATGATCTGTGTGAAAAGTTGATGTCTTTCTTTTCCCTCAGTAGATTAAGGTTTTCAAAGTTGAAAGATTGAAAAGTTTTGCTTCTCATCTTAGATTGCATTTAGGAAGTTGTATATATACATCTCGTGGTGATCCTTAAAGGCAAACTGCTAAGCAAGATCAACATTAAAATAAATCCAATTTACATAACAACGCTTTGTAACATAACGCAAACATCTAGAGGTCTAGGTAGAGACGTGTTCCGGCGTCGTTAAACATAGTGACTGTCGATCTCTACGAAGGTGGGTGATTCCTCCTGAGAGTCGGTGGCACTAATACGAACTTGTGCTCCCACGTACCGTCGCGTATATATTGGGAGACCCCTATAGGCAATTATCCTTTATCCATAGGAAGCCGTGTCGACCGCCCTACTGATCGCGATGCAGTGAACACAGCATTCACGAAGATCGACCACCCGTACCGTAAAACGTATTCTGTGGTTTCGCGAAAGGTTTGGCACACCCTCTGCCTAGATCTCCAGAGCAGTTTCTTTTGGCCTTTTTCAAACTCTATAACTGAAAAAGTCCAACCGAGCATTTGTCACTTCGGGCTCGTTAAAACATCGAAGGCGACTAGAGTCATCTTTAGCTTTTTCTCGACTCTTAAAACATGAAAAAGCAAGTTTGTGTCTGAAAGCGTCGTTAATAAAATTTATTTTAAGCGGAACAAAATCACCTGTTATTCCCACGTTGATCTTTCAGTTGAAAAGGATGGAGCCCACCAACCAAGGAGGCAACCTTGGCGGAAGTCCAAATCCCTTCTCCTCTTGGGGAGATGTTGGTGCGCCTCATATGGCAACATTGTCACTTCCAGGATTGACAATCGGCCTCCCTGTATGGCTCTTTTCAACTAATGTAGTCCAGATCGCCACTAATCCTGAGCAGTCGAATCAACAGTCAGAACAGTCTAGAACTACCCACCAGCCTTCCACTTCTTACAATACTTCCTCTGATCCTTCATCTTCGCAAGGTAGAGTTGGCAAAAGTCAGCCTCCCAAGGAGAGGAAAGAAAATAAGAAGAAAGAAAAGAAGAAGAAGGAGCCTAAGGCAACTGGGGGCAAGCAAAAGACATCTGACGAAAACCCACCCACTGCATAGACCGGGCCTAAATCGCCATGTGTCATATGTAGAGGAGACCATTTCCACAGAGATTGTCCCTGTATTCCCCGGATACTAAGGGACTGGTCCCCTCGTCTGCACAATTCGGGGGCATCAACCTCTGACAATCAGGTTGATGGCTTTCCGTCAACCAGCGAAAGTGAAGGATCAAGACAAAAGGGGGAGTAAGATTCCCCTGCAAGTTGTGTGAAGGCAGTCATGCCATCCACCGTTGTCCCTTCTTAGACGAAGCGAAGAGAGTTTTGGAAGATCGTCCGGTTTCACCGGTAAAACTTCCTCCTGGATACAAAAAACTCGTGCCAAGTCCTTCGTTGGTTGAAAATACAGCTGGCCCGCTCAAGTGGTCGGCTGAAGCGTCAGTCACTGAAAATGAACCTACTGAATCCAGACCGGACGAAAGTCCAAAGGTCGATACGGCAGTTGACCCGGTTCTACCTTCAGAAGTTTCATCTTCAAATGGCACCGTCGCCGAAGAGTCATCTTCATGCGATACCCTCACTGAAGAGAATAAGGATGACACCATCCAGGTTCTTTTCATCAGCACCAACTCTGATGAGCGTCAGGGCAATGCGCCCATTCCTTTATCGCAGGAAGGAACATCATCAGGGTCATATCCGGCCGTATATTCGGTCCCACCACCAAGCAACCTGGTTGTATCCTTTGATTGGAATCAACTAGGCAGACCCCGATTACCAGCCAGTGTACCATTCAGAATCATTGTCCAGATCTATAGAATGATCATGGCTGGTACTATCATTGATGAAGGGGCGTCTGTGAGTATCCTTTCCTCTGTTGCTTGGAAAGCACTGGGTTCCCCGGCGCTTTTACCTGAGTTAAGGAATCTCTCTGGTTTTGATAAAGGAACCAGTCGACCATTAGGAATCCTCCCCAATGTGCCTGTTACATTGAAAGGGAAGACCGTTAATTTGAACGTGATGGTCGTCCAAGGACCCTTGGATTATAACCTACTCCTTGGACGTGACTATATTTATTGCATGGGAGCGATAGTCTCCTCACTCTTTAGAGTAATGTGTTTTCCACACGAAGGAAGGGTGGTCAAGCTCGTAGACCAACTTTCATTTCCGGGATCTCGCATCGCAAATAGTCAAATACCATTCCTAAATGGTCTGTTCACACAAGATTCGCCTCCGCCCCCAGTCCTCCTTCCCGATGAGTGCGAGTGATTCGGAAAGAAAGACTGGAACCCAGGGGGCATGCACCCTGGTCTGCTTCAGGCAGAAGAAACCCTGGGTATAAGGTAGAATTTCCGCAGAAGAATATGACTAGTCCGTACCCCATCCGTGGATGGAAGAGGGGTTGTTCTGGAATAGTATTCTTTTGTTAAAGTTATGTGTTTGGCAAAAGAGTCATTCACCTTTGTCTAAAGAGGTGGGCACTGCCCAAGTAGGAATTCCCTTATTGCGACAAGCAGTAACCATCTTTGGGGAAAAGCAAGCCTCACCCATCAAAACAAATGTTTTGAAGGATAAGTAGGGGCAGCCTCCAAAGAAGGAGATTCTGTTGTTGTGACAGAGGGTAACCATCTTTGAGTAACCCAATGATAGACATCGCCGAAGAAAGAGATTGATTTGCGGCAGCAAATAGAACCCTCTTCGGATAATAAGAAAGAGACAAGCCTCCCTCAATAATACCAATGTTTTGTCTTTGAGTAGTGTTCTTCTCTTGTCACAAATAACTGTTCGTTAAAAGTTGGGCCGACGGGAAGACTGAGTACCGCGTAAGACCCCTTAAAATAACGAGAAGACTAGTATCGTTAACATTAGATTGGCAAGATGACAAGTAGCTGTGAACACCCAAAGAAAAGCAGAGGTAGGGGAGAGGAGGGGCAGCCTCGAAACTCTATCCTATGTCTGGGGGCATGCAAACTTTTGGAATGTGAGCGAGGGACGACTATTTATTTTTTAAATTTTTAGGTCCTCCCTTTAAACCTGTAGGTCTAACCCTTTAAACTCGTAGGATTAGCCGATTCCGACCTTGCATGAAGAAAGTCTGTGGGGCAAAGGTAAAACTTGCCAAAATTGGAGCATAGCTTCGTGAGATAAAGCTCCTTAAAAAATAGCTATCTCACAGGAGGCGTTCTTATTCTATGACTGGTACATCGAGCAGTTTTAGCACATAGTTCATGCTCGTTAAAAAATAAACGCAAGATCCGAGCAGTTTTAGCGCATAGTTCATGCTCGTTAAAAAATAAACATAAGTTTATGAGCAGGCTTTCCTTTAGAGTTCAAGCTCATTCAGAAAAAATGAACCGGTAAATACCCTTTTGAGATCGTAAATTCATCAGCCATAAAAGCCTTGGTCGTGTTTGTGCACCGTCACCTCCACCGTCATTTGGCCGATCATTCACTTCCATTTGTGTGTTTACCCATTTTGAGGAACATCTGCGAAGAGTGATTTCACCTAGCCATCCTTGTGACACTGCCGTGATTGGAGAATTCCAACCTGTACCTGGAATCTGCTGCTATCCCTGTTCATCACTCGTTCCTCAAAAGACGAGTCCTCTTTGAGCTCTTTTCAGACTCGTAAAATATGAAAAGTTTGCCGAGTTTTGGCCTTCCAGCTCGTTAAAGGGACCGGAAGAGCTATCCCTCATTTAGACTTTAATCTTTTTGGACCTGAGGGATTATTACACAAAAAGATCGAGCGCTTGTCTTGTTCGGCTCGTTAAAAGTACCGAACACCCATCCCTTCTGTATTGTTTTATACTTTTTCGGACTTAAGGGATTAGATGACGAAAAAGGAATTATGGAGTTAACTTTCTGTACCTTTTCAGACTCTCTAAAAATGAAAAGGACCGAGTTTTCCTTGTCGTTAGACTCGTTAAAATGATTAAATAGCGACAAACTTGTCTTTAGACGAGAACGAGTTTCCCTATCGTTAAGCTCGTTAAATCTTAGCGATGGGCTTGCCCGAAGGGCAGGTTATAGAACAAGCATATGTTATCCTCCTCAAGCTTGACAAAAATAAAGAGGTACTGGTCAGAAATGACTGGGGAAAAATTGGGAGAACATCGAAGCTTAATGGTAGCAAGTCGCTCTTGAACATGACACTTTTCTTCCGTACCACATCGGGTTGGGTTGTCTCATTCACCGGTCTCATCACCATGGTCTTCGCCAAACCATCCACATTTTGGGGTAATGCTACCGATCCATCGCATCAGTGTCGTTATATGTTCAAGAGAGGTCATTCTGAAAGTGTCAACCGTGTCCCATCCACTGCCATACATTATCCTTCATCCATTCATGATCGCCACCCTGAATCATGTGTCACAGTTTGTTTTCACCTCCACTAAAATCATCAGCTCCGTTCCGTGTCATTGATGTGGGATTCATTAAGGCCCTCCTTTGACGGATCGCTTCTTGTCGACTTCAGCTCATTATCCAAGAAGTTGATCTAGGAACACCCCCATCAGTACTTTGAAGCTTTCATGCCTCAATGGCAAGTTTCTCACTTCCGGCGACAGGTATACATCAATGACCTTCGACCAGAAGATTTTGCGTGGCGTTCGACGCCAAGTCCTTTATTCAGGCCACGTGAATTGTACTGCAGTACCTTGAGGGTCATTATCATTATCGGTGATTCCTCTCGCGCTTGTTAACGGTTTTCATCATTGACCGGTAATCAAGCGATGTCTTTCCATGTTCGACTTCAGCAAAATTCTCACATGGATCGACTTGTACTTAGAGTGAAGATCGAACGAGTTTGAAGACCCCGGATCTAGTTTCATCCATCCGGGCTGCGATACATATTCAGGAAATATAAAAGCATTTGTCATGTACATCATTGCAGCAGATGATCATCCTACTCAAAGGATGATAATTTCAGCAGAGAATTATCAGTCTACCATCAGACGATCGTCTGTTCTATGTACCAAAATGTATTTATAAAGCTGAACATGGGAATGCCCGCCTCAGCTAGATCATGAAAACAGAATGAAAAATAATGTATTGTATTGTATTGTATTACAGGGCACCTCTCAGCACTTGAATGAACTTCGGACCCTCTGGATAAAGCATTTCACCCGATAAACGGCCTCATACTTTAGGGGGCAACTGTTATAGACATTTTTGTGCCTCACAGCATGGAGCATGAAATGTCGATAATTACAGGGATCCAAAGTCCCTAAACATGTTGTTCTTACCCCTAGAGGAACAAGGTCAGCAAACCACAACACTTCCTATCAGTTCTCCACCTGAAAACACTCAAAAACAGGCTATTTTTGGATCATGTCAGCTGCTCCACTGAGCATCTGCGCTGAATGTCAACTGCTCCTCCTTGTACCTGCGCTGAAAGTCAACTCCAATGAAGGCTACCTGCACTGGGCGAGATTGGCCAAGTGGCACAGTCATTCTGCAAGGTGTCAATTGCCCAGGAAGCTTCCAAACTGACACTTGGTTCAAGGGATTCGCCCTGTGATGAGTAAGAGGTACTTGATCTCCATGTGTAAGCAAGGATCTCCAAGTGGACTTAAGAACTGAAGATTAACTGAAGAGGGAAAGGACACAAGGCAGCTTTATGTCAGTCTCAAGCTGACTCATCCTTTCTTCTTCTATCCTATATATAGAGCTCTTCTATGAGGTCTAAGGAGGCTGGAATTTTGTGCAAAGCAAGGAAGTGCTGTTGGTTTACAGTTAGGGCTATTGGGTGATTGCTTTTATAGAGGTGAAGAGGAGATTTCTTGCTGCTGGGGAGGTGCTGCTGGATTGGAGCCATTGATGGTTGTAACCTTCCCAGAACCTTTTACTTCTATCAATAAAGCTTTGAATGTTCTCCTATATACTTGTATTGCATTGATGTATTGTATTTACTTGTATATCTGATTCACTCTAATCCATGCATCAGTTATGAGTACATGTTTCTTGTAGTTTCCCTCTCTTGTTTGTGTAGGATCTTTGTGTAGCTGGGCCGGCAAGGGAACAAGGAGCTGGGAGCAAGGGACGAAGAGAGAAGACAAGATCGACAAAAGCGAAGGATATCGGTTGGTCAATCTTTTCTTCCTTCTCTGTACTTTCATAAAGGAAAATATCAAAGCTTTACTTTCAGTTGTTGCTAAGGAACTATCACCCTTAGAGTAGGGATAGGGTCATTCCGAGTCGGATACTTTTCCCCACAACACCGAGAATATTTAATGATAGCATTTGAACCTTGTAGCTATGGTGGGGAAACTAGGGAACCCAAATCTTGGAAGATATCTCGTACCAAATTTGAGAAAAAAATAAAAAAGGGAAAAAATCAAAATCTATAAATCAAGCAATGAATTGTTTACAAATCAAATACAATTCCTTTAACTAACAGTTAAATTGTGGTCATATATTTAAATATTTAGTAAGAGGGGAACTTCAAACCATGGAATATTACCTTTTCATTACTGTCATCCCTCAGTGGCTGAGATTACAAATCAATACTTATGGAAAGATTGTAAGAAATTCTGTGAAATAGTAAAGCGTAACCTCTATTTTCAAGCAACAAAATCAAGACATTGTTACATCAAGAGCCATAATTGGTACATAATCAATGAATCAAGTCCTTGTATGGCACAAGTTTGTTTCACAACCTCTATTTTCTCAATAACAAAATCAAGACATTGTATGTGGTTATTACCAAAAGGAAACTACGTTCTAATTTGGAAGAGGATCTTATCAAAAGACATGGATTTATTCAAAGCTACAAAGCCTAATGGGTTACTGAAAAATAAGTTGGAATATGGGATCATGATACTTAAATTGAAAAAATATGCTTTCCTTTTAGAAACATTATAGTGATACAATGTTTTTTGAAAGCATTAGAATTTGAAATTGGGCCTTTCTATCAAGACAAATTTTCATTAACAGAATGTACTTTCCTACCTGAAACATTGTAGATATCTAAGAAAAACTTGAAAAGCATAAGAGAACTTAGCATAATGTACTTTCTTTCCTTCCTTAACATTCTTAAATAGTTGAGGTTCCCCAAGTCATCAGGTAACTTTTGAAGGAAATGACAGTTAGTAATAGTCCAATTCACAACTGAAGATGTGTCACAAATACGAGGGGGCATCTCCTCCAAATCACAAAAGTGCTCCAGGTTAAAATCTAGTATTATTGGAAGCTTAATGCTTGACCGAGTGTTATTGAACCCAGACATTTTTCCAATCTTTGCTAAAAGCTTAAAGATAGCTTCTCTAAGTTCTACATGACTTTACTATGCTCTTGAAGTGGGGGCACATGCAGCCTCTCCAAGTGAATAGTCTTAAACTAAGTGAAGATAAGGCCGATAGATCATTCAGTGTGGATATCTTTAACCCATAATTAAATACTATTAGGAATTTCAAATTTTTCATGGAACTCAAAAATGTTGGAAGAAAGTATTTGCTTCCAGAAAAGAATAAAACTAAAGCCTCTGCTTGAGGACAATTTATGTCACACCACTAATACTTCTCCATGGAACCTGTATAGGTAAACCACAAATGCAAAATTCCATTAGAATATTGTGTTTATTGAATACAAAATTGAAATCATTGCATTTATTTAAAATATCTCTTGAAATCAAAATTACCGAAATTACATATCAATAACCTAGTGGGTGTAGGATAAAATTCACCTGTGTCATTCACAGAAAGCATGAGAAAAAACCTACTACTATATATAAAAACAAAAAAAAATCAAATTCATCATGAGAAAAAACCTAATACTATATATAAAACCAAAAAAAATTCAAATTCATCACTTCTAGGGACCTTGTAACCACCCTGCCAATACACAAGTATGCTCCTGTTTGCAGTTAGAAAAATTACCCAAATTACAATCTGTATACTCCAGCCTATGTTGGAAAGTTATAGAAGGATGACTAGTGCAATAAATCCATTCCTTTTAGCCCTGGATTTGTTTCAGTTTAAAACAGAAGTATACAAATATAGTTGTCCAATGTCTATGCTTTAACCATTCACCTTAAGATGTTTTTACAATATAATTTCCTAAGCCTATTTAATATCTTCATTATCATAAAAACCAACCTCTATCCATCTTAACTCCACATCTACCACTCTTACGGGGATGAAATCTATTTATCCCTCTAAGCACTTGGTAGACCCAGAATTAAGATGGATCTAAGCTGATAGAATTTCCCCTTTAAATACTCTATGCTTACATGAATACCATGGTATTACCATGGGTCAATACCATGGGTTATCATAAACCTGAAGCTTAAAAATTACTATTAGTAATTTATAAAAATTAATAAAATTAATAGTTGATTTTTATTTTAACCAAGCTAAAATGTTTAACATACATTAAATTACAACATCTATTTTTACTCTTGATCCACCAAGCCCCGAGAGGGATCAAATATTTTTTCACTCTATGCTAGTTCGCATATCATGATATTTGATACCTCTCGGGGGTTAGTAGATCTAGAGTAAAGATGGATCTATGTTGGTTTAATTCCCCCATTTAAATAGGTTGCATTCTAGGTGAATACCATGGGTCAATACCATGTGCCATTTTTATTTTTATTAATACTAATATTAGGGTTAATAATGTTTTTTTGCATGGTATTAATAATAATCTAGCCCATGGTATTTGTCCCATAGTATTTTGCCCATAGGTTTCACCTAAATATAACACATTTTTTGAGTGTTTGTAAATATAAGGTGACTCATGGAGTAAATATAAAAAAATGTTTTATTTGTTTACCATACCTCTCGTTTATTTATATTTTTATTAATTTACCATACCTCTTTTACAAATATGGTATTTTTCCCATAGGATTCACTTAAATAAAACCTCTTTTTTGAGCCTTCATAAATAGAACGAGGGTTATGGACTAAATATAAAAAGAGGTTTTATTTATTTACCATACGTCTAGTTTATTTATATTTTTATTTATTTACCATACCTTTTGAGTAAGTATAAAAAGAAACTTTATTTATTTACCATACCTCCACTATACTTATATTTTTATTTGTTTACACCCTTGCATGTATATAAGGTGACTTATGGAGTACATATAAAAAATGTTTTATTTATTTACCATACCTCTCATTTATTTATATTTTTATTAATTTACCATACCTCTTTTATAAATATGGTATTTGGCCCATAGGATTCACCTAAATAAAACCTATTCTTGAAAATTAGGGCGAATGGAAGGTTGTAACTCCTAATTTCAAGGGCTAAATTTACCTTTATTACCCTCTCCCTTAGAATAAGGTGGGCTATTTGAGGTGATTTGTAAAAATGTAATATGATACAAAATATTCGCCCACTAAAAATTTAAAACCCTTTAATTTCGCCAAAGGGCGAACATTCGCCCCTAAAATTTTCCATGAAGTATAAAAAGAGGTTTTATTTATTTACCATACCTCCACTTTATTTATATTTTTATTTATTGGGACCAAATACAACCTCCCAAACCACCTCCCAAACCAGAAAATGGTGATTGCAAATGAATTTAATATTGCAAAGCAGAAAAGCAGGTGATTGTAATGGAATATAACCTCCCAAACCAGGCGAATCAGGTCAAATGAGTCTTTTCATAGTTTAGACGCCCCTTTTTGTTTGGGCTAAAATGAAAAAAATAATTATTTTTAAATAAAAGTTGGGCTAAATATATGAAATGAGTGTTTTATAAAAATTTCGCCCCTCTAAACTGAAAAACCCCTTAAATTTTTCCCTTGGGCTAAAATTCGCCCCTAAAATTTACCATGAGCCTTGCATGCCTAAGATGGTGAATACCATGTAGAGAGTAGGTTGGTAATGGTAGATACTTTCGTGGTGTAAGTGTAGTGTAATTAAGCTCAAAATTTAGAGTATTCACATAGAATGTAATGAAATACCTAAGAACACGAGAGAAAATAGAGGTAAAGCCTAAGAAAGATCTATTTAATAATAGAAAGTTATGTTCACTTTCCTCTTCAAGGGGGAAACCTCCAAGAGAAATGCTCCAAATATAATAACAATTCTTGTCAAAATATTACATAAAATTCTACACAATATGTAGTTGTCCATAGAGAATATTAACTACCTATGGATTCACTTATAATGAGAGCCTAGTAACTAATTTGGGCCTCATTAACAAAGAGGGCCCTTTTTACAATGAGTGACCATTGACTAACTATTCAATGATAATGGCCTCACACATTAATAAATTATCTAAATAAGGAGGTTGGGGTAGGACCCTATCATGCTCACCCCCTTCAAAAGTAGCATTGTCCTCAATAATGATGGTGAAAAAATTGTTGTAGAATCACTATTAGTTACCATGTGGCATCTTATGGTTGCATATATTTCCATTGGATCAATACTTCCCTGACTGTGCACTAACACAACTAATTATCACTAGTATCCAATATTACTTCTCTCTAGATCCAAAAGGAACCTTATTCATCAAGTTCTAGTAGGTTGGTTTACACTTTCAATTTGATCCCACGAATTCCCTCAAAAAAGACACATGAAATACTTGATGAAACTTAGAGTGGGTTAGTAGAGCCAACTTGTAGGAGACCTAACCAATTATTTGTATGATATGATAAGGACCATAGAACTTAGGAGTTATCTTATTGGGAAATTTATCTTTGAGTGATGCTTATTTATAAGGTTGTAGAAGAAGGAACACTTGATCCCTTTTAGTAAAATAAAGTTTGGATCCATGTTGATCAACTTGTTATTTCATTTGTTTTTGCACCATAACCAATTTATCCTTGATATAAATAATGGATTCTCTATTGTAAAACATTCTACCTACACCATGAACCTTGGATGCCATTGACAGGGGGTTTTGGCCATAAACAACTTCATATGGTGTCATTTTGGTAGCCCCATGATAAGGGGTAATGTACCACCATTCAACAAGGGGAATACATTGAACCCATTGGTGTGGACTTTTGGAAGAAAACATCTCAAATAGGTTTCTTAACATTATTTGACCACTCGTATTTAACATCAATTTGCGGACAATATGTAGTGCTCATATTCAACTATGTACCTTGAAGTTTAAATAACTCATGCCAAAATTTTCTAGTGAATGTGGGATCATAATCCAAGATAATGGAGGTGGGTTGACCATGTGGCTTAAAGATATAATCAGTGAAGGCCTGAGAAACTAAGGAAGGAGTGAAAGGATGATCTAGGGCATAAAATGAACATTTTTTGAAATATGGTCAACTACCACCATGATGATTGAGTTTTTTCCCACTTTTGGGAGTCTTTTGATCATTAGAGAAATTTTGAGGTCTAAAATGGGCCTCCTAAGGAATATTATAAATAATAGTGGAAATAGTAAAATAAGATTAGATTACATCATCAAATTTTAGAGGAAAAAAAAACTACTTTTTCAACTCATATTTTCAACTTATCTCCCTATAGTTTTACTCAAATTTTGAGCGTGAGCACTCGTTGGATGTGGAATTTAATTTTTCATCCAATGACTACCCATGTTGCATACTTTCGATGGACCTTGCTACATGAAAAAACATGATTGCGATCACATTTTTCATGTACTTCTCATTTTTCGTGTAGTAGGGTCCATCAAAAGTATGAAACATGGGTACTTTTTGGATGAGGAATTAAATTTCACATCCAATAAGCGCTTCAGCTCAAAATTTGAGTAAAATTATAGGGAGATAAGTTGAAAATACATGTTGAAAAAATAGTTAATTTTTTTTTAATCTTTTTACTTTTTTACTCAAAAAAGGGTGAATAACCCCCCATGGTTGACATCATCTTGAATCCTATTGGTTCTTATAAAGTTGATTTTGATTGTACATTTTTGTTTTGAGGCCCATTTTAGATCTCAAAATATCTCTAATGAAAATCCATTGAAATGTCTTTCCAAATATGTTTTTGGATTGATAAAGGTTGCAATGTACATGGTATTTTCACTATCTCTCCCTTATTTCTTTGGAAATCATCACAAGATTCTATGAGATCCTATATATTTATTTTCATTTTTCCCTAAAAGAATGAATACTTAGTTATTTCATAGGTTTTATCAAAACTATAGTGAGCTATTATTAGTGATGAATGTAGCTCCTCTAATATTAATTATTTTAGGGTTGAATCTTTTGGCAAAACAATGCACCATTTATACCACAATGTATATTGTTTCTATGTATAAATTTAGGTGAGTTGGAATATCTCTGAAGTTGTTGGATGATTTTCCTTAAAATAGTGTTTTCCAACCATTCCCTCTAGCCTTCCTCAAGCCATCCTAGACTTCGTAATGGTAAGGAAAGGACTCACCCATACTCCACAAATTGTTTGGATAAAGCATCAACCAAAACATTACATTTACCCTTTTTATATATGATCTCATAATTATATGCCAACATCTTGGGAACCTAATTTATGTTTCTCTTGTGAAGAAAACTATTGTTCGAGGAGGTACTTCAAACTATGATGGTCAATCTTTATTGAAAACAACTTCCTGTGAGATATGGTTTCTAAGTCTCTGCTACATGATTTCCTTTTAGTATATGGATTTTTCCTAAATTGTAGTCACATAATTACTTACTCGTCAATGCCAAGGGGCATTGTTTTTACATCACCACTAATCCTAGATCGCTACTTGAACCATCACATTCCAAGACAAAATTCATATTAAGGTCGAGCATTACTAATACTAGAGTAGTGCACATGGCATCCTTTAAAGCGGTGAATGGATACTTTGCTTCATCACTCCAACCAAAGGTATTATTTTCAAGGATCAAAGTTAGGGAAATTGATCTAGGTGGATATTGGTGGCCACCCGCCAAGTCCACTTGGACCCCCACCATTGTTTCTTCAGCTTTTCAGATTCGTTAATTGTAGCATGGTTTACTATTTTTACCAGTTTTTCAGGTCTTGAACTTCCGGAGCCGTTTTGAGGCCCTAAACGATGTTATTTGGGAAAAATAGAAGCAACATGCGTCCATGGACCGATGTTTCTCTTCCTAAAGTTGTAGTTCTCGGTTTGATCTTTCTAAAGATATATTGTGCGCGTCAAACGGAGATCGTATGCCAAAGTTACGACCCCGGGAAGTTGATGTACCAATTTACCCAAACGGGGCCCACAGTTTGGAATTTCATCTTCTAGGGTTAGGTTTTTGGATGTTTATGGTTTTCCATTGTTTCTCAACAATAAATAGGCCTTCGAGCCTCATTGTAACATAGTTCAAAGGCATGCAGCCACCACATCTCTTCTAAGAGATAAGCTACCATCACCTTAGCTAGTTTATTTCTATTTCTGTTTGTAAGCATATTTCAGTATTTTACAGTAATTAAATGAAATATTATTTCTGTTGCATCTCCATATGTATGGTTATATCTGTAATTTGTTGCATTCCTGTTTAAATCTGGATCAGCGGTATCAAAGCGGTCTCCTCTTTTTCTGTCTTTCTTTGCATGTCCCCAACGAGGTCAAGATATAAGGAGTTAGGGCTTGAACTGGTTGAACCTTTGCAATACCAGCCTCGAAAATCCTGACGACCTCCCATGGTGGATGAAAAGAAAGATGAGGGGGCAGGAGCTCCTATCAAAATCTTGCTCAAAGAGGCCCTCGAATGACAAAGGAACGCGACAATGGACAACTTTTCCCAGATCCTTCAGTGGCTACCTAGGGGCGACACATCTACTTCCAATAGATACTCTGGAAGCGCCACACCCTTTAAGCTACAAGTTAACTTTGAAATTACCATATTTGAGGGTTAGATAGATGTAGATGCCATAGATAAATGGTTAAATCTATTAGAAGGGTATTTTTTTGTTCATGATTTTTCCGGTCGGGGAAAGATTACTTTCACTCTTCTTAAAGCCACCCCCCACATCAAGGATTGGCGGGAAACCTATTACGAGTAGAAGGATGAAAGTACAACCTCTTTGTTTTCAGCCGCACCCACTTGGAATTCATTATGGACTACTATCAAGGAGTAGTACTACCTTGTCGGAAGCTATGAGGATCAATACATAAAGTGGACCATGCTGCGGTAGGGAGGGGACCAAGACGTGTCAGAGTTTACCAATATTTTCCATACCCTTCACACAAATTTGGGTATTAAGGATTCAGAATAGCATTTGGTACTCAAATACTGCGGCTGCCTACACAGGTACATCCAGGAAGAAATGGAATTCTTGAACATCTCCTCGCTCAACATGACATATCGATATATTGTCAAGATCGAGCAAAAGTTTAAACAGAAGAAGAGAGACTTTGGATCTATGAATCTGAAGCAAGGGAAAGGTGCTCCCAAACCGCAGAACAAAGGACAAAGCCATGGCGGGGCGACCCAAGACAACCTACCAAAGTTGCAAGCAAAGAACATCGCTGCGAAGCCAAAAAAGGACACGGGAAAGTGGTGTGAGTTCCATAAGAGCTCCACTCACAACACAAGTGAGTGTCGGGCCAAGCAGTAACTGGTGGCTAAGCTAAAGGTTTTAGAATCAGATACATGTTTTGAATCTGAGTCAGAACCTGACAAGGGGAATGACAAAGGGAAGTAGATTATCGATGCAGAACCCAACGGCACCGTTGCCACCATGAAGATCCAGAAGGAGGAACCTGAAGATCCAGAGGAAGAGGAGTGTCTCTTTCACTCCCAGATGTGGGTAAAGGGCTCCCTGCTATAGTTTATTGTCAATAGCAAGAGCCAAAAGAACCTTATTTCGGCAGAGGTTGTGAAGCGGGTGGGCTTACCGACCACAACACATCCACAACCGTACACCATCGGGTGGCTTCACCAAGGACGGGATCTTCACGTGAGCCGGTAGTGTCGCCTTCGATACAACATCAAGCCCTTCACAGATGAGGTATTGTGTGATGTTTCTCCCCTTGATGTTTGTGATGTATTATTAAGACAACCATACTTGTGGAAGCGATGTGTTGTGTATGAATCAAGGCCCCGTGTTGTCAGTGTTAATTTGGGAAATAAGGTGTACAGGATACCGGAGGTAGCACCACCTACCGCCATCTCTTTGGTTACTACAAAACAATGCAGTAAGCTCATTTCCAAAATCGAGAAATTTGTTTTCCTGATGATATGCCCTCAAGGAAAGAAGAAGACAGTGGCCACGACCTCCAGACAGGGCCCCTTCACATGATAAGTACAGATGGACAAGGTCACAAGGACATCTTCACCTCCCCTGCAGGGGTTCCTCTGCACTATCAGGTCAAGCACTCCATCGATCTGACCCCAGGTGTGTCGCTGCCCAATGGACCGATCTATCGGTGCTTTGTTCTGGAGAATGATGAAATCAAGATGCAGATTCAGGAACTACTGTAGAAGGGTCACATTTGTCAGAGTTCATCACCCTGTGGGAGCCCAATCGTGTTGGTACAGAAGAAGGATGGGACTTGGAGACTTTGTATTGACTATTGGGCACTAAACAAGATCACTGTCCATAATAGGTACCCAATCCCACGGATTGGTGACCTCCTCGACCAACTAAAGGGGGCAAAATATTTCAACAAGATCGATCTAAAGTCAGGATATCACCAAGTACCAATCGAACCCTCCGATGTGTGGAAGACTACCTTTAAAGCCAAGAAGGGCATTTTCGAATGGTTAGTTATGCCTTTTGGATTGATGAATGCTCCTGCAACCTTCATGAGGCTAATGGATGACATCTTGCAGCCATTCACCAACTCATTTGTAGTGGTATACTTGGATGACATCCTGATCTTCAATCAGAGTTGGGAATAGCGCCTCCACCACATCCAACAGGTTCTCCAAACATTGCGACAACCCAAGTTATGTGCCAATTTGGAGAAATGCACTTTTGGCATGACCCAAGTTTAGTATCTAGGATACATTATTGATGAATGGGGGGTGCATGCAGATCTAGCCAAGATCCAAGTCATTCAGGATTGGCCATCTCCAATCACGCTGACAGAGCTCTGTAGCTTTCTAGGTCTTGCCAACTTCTACTGCAGGTTTGTGTTGGGATTTTCCCATATCACTTGGCTCTTGAGTCAAGTCACCAAGGGAGAAGCGAAAGAAAAATTCTTTTGGTTTGAATCTCAACAGAAGGCATTCATAGAGTTCAAAGATCGCCTCTTCTTGGCACCAGTGCTCACATTACCATACTTGCAACAACCATTTGAGGTCGAGACAATGCCTTTGACTATGCTATTGGGGCAATCCTTACTCAACACAGGCACCTAGTGGCATATCACAGTGAGACACTTTCAGACACAATCCGGAAGTATCTGACTTATGACAAAGAGATGTATTCCATTGTGCAGGTCTGCCAACAATGGAAGCACTACATTTTGGGGAAGGAAACGATCATCCACATAGACCACCGACCCTTGCAGTTCATACAAACCCAAGGGAAATTGTAGAATGATCGCCATCAGAAGTGGTTCACATACCTGCAATAGTTCCATTTGAATATCAATTATAAGAAGGGAAGCGCCAATAATGTCGCAGATTGGTTTAGTCAACCACCGATCAAGGCTTTAACCACCGTGCTCAACTCTTGTGGGCACGAGACTTCTAATTGGCCACTTCTCTACAAAAGTTACCCAGAATTCGGCCACACATACTAGACACTCTTGGAGGGTCAGCATGTTCCAGATTTTCACCTCTAGGATGTCCTGTTATGCCACATGGGTCACCTTTGTGTTCCTTCAAGCGAGCGTGCCAAGATGATTTGGGAAGCACACTACAGTCAGGCTATTGGGCATTTGGGGGTCAAGAAAACGGTGGCAGTACTACATAAGTATTTCTATTGGCCAAATCTTTGACAGGATGTTGGGAAGTACATCAGATCATGCACTGCCTGAGCCATTTCTAAACCGACCATCAGGAAGCAAGGCCTCTATACCCCACTGCCTACCCCTAGTCGACCTTGGGAATCCATCTCCATGGGTTACATGTCAGGCCTTCCTTCTACTAAGCATGGAAATGACTATGTTTTTGTGGTCGTCGACAGGTTCTCGAAGATGGCCATTATGGCGGTGTGCAAGAAGAATATCACAACAAAAGCCACTGCTAAACTCTTCTTTGAACGCGTGTGGGTAGGCTTTGGGATCCCATAGTCTATCATCTTGGATCAGGACAAAAGGTTCCTCAGTACATTTTGGTCCAGTCTCTGGTCAATGCTGGACACCAAACTCACTAAGTCCACAACCTTCCATCCTCAAATTGATGGCCAGACAGAGGTTGTCAACATGATGATCGTACACATTCTGTGCATGTACAACTCAAAGTATCCATGCACATGGGATGAGAGCCTCCACTATGTTCAACACAGCTACAACCAGGCTCTCCACAGCTCGACTGGCCACAAACGTTTTCAGGTGGGCTTGAGATTCCAGCCACTATGTCCCATTGATGTGGCCATGCCATTTGCAGCTACTCACGTAGATTCAGCTCATTTCTAGTCCAAAACAGGTAAGGAAAACAACTTCCTTGTGCACATCCAACATATTCGACAGCAGGTCCATGACATTCTGAAGAAATCAAATGCCAAGTACAAGTCGAGACATGATCAACATCGGTTGCCACACAATTTTTAGGTGGGCGACAAAGTTTGGTTGCATTTGTAAAAGGAATGCCTTACTGAAGCCTATCAGAAACTCAAACCACTTCGCTATGGTCCTTACACCATTACCAAGGTTGTGGGATACAATGCATTTGAGCTCAGCGTTCCCCCATTCCTTGGCCTGCACCTAATGTTTAATGTGGACCGCCTTCGACCATACTTTCCACCATTACCAGACACAACCGACATTGCAGAACAACTCACACCCACAGAGTTAAATCCATATTGCATGGAAAAAGTTGCAACTGATTGGATCATGGACACATAGATCAAACACACTCACGAGCAGAATATCCAAATGTATCAAGTTGTCAAAGCAGGCCAACTCCTTCACCAGGGAAAGTGGCTTTCCCGGGACCAAGTTCAACAAAAGTTTCCTCATCTCATGGAGGAACTCAACGTGATGGGGACCATTGATTCTTAAGGGGGGAGGAATGATCCAGGTGGATATTGGTGGCCACCCACCAAGTCCACTTGGATCCCCACCATTGTTTCTTCAACTTTTCAGTTTCCTTAATTGTAGCACAATTTACTATTTTTAGCAGTTTTTCGGGTCCTGAACTTCTGGAGCTGTTTTGAGGCCCTAAACAACATTTTTTGGGAAAATTGGGAGCAACATGGGTCCATGAACTGATGTTTCTCTTCCCAAAGTTGTATTTCTAAGATAGATCTTTCTAACGAGATATTGTGCATGTCAAACGAAGATCGTATGCCAAAGTTACAACTCCAGGAAGTTGATGTACCAATTTACCCAAACGGGGCGCATAATAAATAGGCCTTCAAGCCTCATTGTAACACAGTTAAGAGGCATGTAGCCTTGATATATCTTCTCAGAGATAAACTACCATCACCCTAGCTAGTTTATTTCTATTTTTGTTTGTAAGCATATTTCAGTATTTTACAGTAATGAAATGAAGTATTATTTCTATTGCTCCATATGTATGGTTATATTTGTAATTTGTTGCATTCCTCTTTAAATCCGGATCAAAAATTGCAATTTTTCCATAATTTTCACAAATGTTCTCTTGTAACATGTGAGTCTTAAGAATCCCTCTAAACCCCTTTAGTGCTTTAAGATGGGGCCAATCGTGCATAGCTTCCACTTTCTTGGGATCAACTTGCTCTTCGCTTACAATGTGACCCAAATATTCAACCTCAGGATCCCCAAAAATATATTTGGAGCACTTCATGTCTAATTGGCTATCTCTAAAAGGTTCAAGGAATTATTAATTGTGATGCCATTTCATTACCCCAAATTTTGTAATGTAATTAAGAACATATAATGTTGGGTACTAGGACTGATGTTATGATTTCAAACTCTATTAAATGGTATAATGTTTATTTTTATTAATAAAAATGCTAGAGCTAAAGAAAGGGGACAAGTAAAAATTATGATGCCTTCGGGAGAAGGAGAACTTAAGAGGAAAATATACCTTGGGTAAATATTTCCCTTTGATATGATGCTTAGTCTTCCCAAGAAGCTAAAATGTTAGGAAGATGAAGGGTCAATGTGTGATTATAAAAATAAGAGAGAGGAGAAATCAAGGGGTTCTTCCTCTTAGTTATTAAGTTTCTAGTTTTTCTCTCTTCTATTACTCTCTCTCTTAGAAAATTCAAATTGGAAAAAGGATTGCTGACAGAACCCAAAGAGGTTCAAAACTTATGTTAAGATCTATGAGCGACAACTTATGTGATAGGAAATGAATGTGTTTCAATCCTTTTTCTTTGGAATAGATGGCTCTAAGGACTGGAAATGGTTGTGGCTGTGTATCACGTAGAGCTCTGAAGAGGGAAGGGTCGAGGGATTTCATATATTAGAGAATGACTATCTTGTGTTGTGCAGCCCTTTATGGTATTTTTGTGAATGTGAGCCCAGTAAAAGATGGAAAGGTTGATCACTAAGTTTTCCTATGTATGTGTGAAGGAGAATGGTCTTCACTTATTGTGTTAAATATGGTATAAATCTAAGTGTGTGAAATACCCCTGAGTTGATTTATTCCCAATATGTCAATGTCTAGCACAAGGGTAGCTAGTTGTGAGAAAAATTGCATCACAACCGAGCCTATGGTGGGGTGGAAGATGGCTCACCCTACTTCAATTTCTAGTATTTTTTTGGTTGCAATAGATAAGTATTTATATATTTGTTAATGATATTTATCGCATATATGTTTTAGTGACATGCATGATTATTTGTTGCTATTATATCATTTAATTCATTTATATTGGTGTTGGTTATGATGGTAAATCTTGAAAAAAGATAAATGCAATGGTTTTCAATTTAGTTAGTCATGGAAATTAAATGAATTGGGAATGCATGATAATTTTGGTAATCGCATGCCTTCCTTATTAATTGCATGTTGCATTTTATTTAATTTCCTCTATAGGATATAAGTCCCAAAATTTTCTGCTAGTTTAATTTATATGAGGAAGAGTTTTGCGGTTATTCTTGGAGAGTAAAGGTGGAAGAAAAAATGTGATTTACGGGGTAAACAGGTCATCTTGGAATTTTTGCTATAATTTTTTTCTAGAAGGTTCAAGAGGATAAAACTTGGACCATATTTAGGGGAAATATAGTTGAACATATCGTTCAATTTTAAGATCTTGGTTCGCTATATTTTTGGAGATATGGTTTGACGAAGTTGGGATTCCTGAAATAGGTCATCTTGAAATTTTCAATATAACCTTTTTTTCTAGAAGGTTTCAGAGCTTGAAACTTGGATCATATAGAGGGAAAATATCATTGAACATATGGTTCAATTTTCATCTCTTGGTTTGCTATATTTTAGGAGATATGATCTACGGAAGTTGGGATTTGTAAATGCTCCTGAAAACATGCTTTGAACAGGTCATCTTGGAATTCTTGTTAGAACTGTCTTTCTCAGATGTTCCAAACCATGTAACTTGGAGGAGACATAAAAGATATCTCAAGGAACTTGTGGTACAATTTTTCGATCTTGGATTTATATAATTTAGGAGATATTCCTTGAGGAAGTTGGGTCTCTTGAATGCTCCTAAAGTTACATGAAAATTATTTGAAGAAATGTCTAAAAGGTTTGATATTTGACTGCATACAAAGAGTTTGATAAAACACCTCAAAGAAAGAAATAAAAAATAGCATTATTGAGTAGTGTATTTTAGCAGGGTATGTGACATAGTGGTATCCCCATATCCTTAATTAGGCTTTATGGGAGAAAAATGTGATGCCCCACAACACTAATGAAGGACTAGGTGGTTGGGTGTGTGACAAAGTTGTATCAAAGTTGATTTTCAAGCTAATAAAAAGAAAATAGAAAATTTTGGGTACCCCATAACCTTTGTAAGTCATTGAAGGAACTTGGTATGTGACATTAACAAGCCCTATATGTGATTCCCATGCTTTACTATAGATTAAGGTATAATCAAAGAAGGCCAACACGAACTTTCTTAGGAGTGTTTTGAAAACCTTATTCATGATGCTCTAGAAGGTGGATGGAGAATTATAAATACCAAAACACATCACTAGAAACTGATAATTAACTTCGTTTGTTCTAAAGGATTTCTTAGGGATGTTTATCTCTTTCATCTTGATTTAGTGGTATCTAAAAAGTAGATCAACCTTAGTGAAAACAATTTCTCCATGAATTTCATCCAAGAGATTATCAATATTTAAAATGGGAAAATTTTCATTGATCATCAACTTATTGAGATCCGTAAAATCAAGATACATATGCCAAATGCCTTCCTTATTTGACACCATGACTATTAGTGATAAATATGGGCTTGTACTAGTATATATGACCCGAACCTACAACATTTTTTGAATGATATTTTCTATTTCATCATTTTATGCAAACGGGTGTCAATAAAGAATTAGAGTTGGTGTTTGACTTCATAGGATCAAGGGATTCCATTTCCATGCTCTCCTTGATAAGGGAGTAAACCCTTTAGTGTCTCAAAGGCTTGATGATGTTTGTCAATGACTAGTTACAAATCTAAGGGGATTTCTTATGTTGGATTATCCATAATATGTATGACATTGAATTTGAAAATAATTCCATAATGACACTATTTTTAATAAATTTTGCATAGAATGAGTGTAAGTGTTTTAGGGGAGCCTTCTCGAAGCCCTTAAAGGATATGCACATGTACCTCTTTAGTGAAACTCATATAAAGTGCTTTGAAATCCATTATGACTAGTCCCAACATGCATATTCATTCTACCCCAAATAATATATCACAACTAGCCATATTGATGGAAAATGTTGGCTTAAGGGGGCGTGACCCAGGTTCGAAGTTAATTAGGCAAAAAAATCCCTACACTATTGGCCCTTTCGACAATAGCTTGTGGAGAGCGGACTTAGGTCTCACTTGAAGCAGTATGGGGGGATGCTGGAACCAAGTTTCCACACCCTTGAGATGTTTGAGGGGTCAGTTTAGTCAAACTGTGAATACCTTCACACAGGTTACTTCCCACACTATCTTGACTCGCGAGGCCTTCGCGATCTGTTACAATTGCCTTCGTGCCACCCTCACCAGGGGCTGAGGTGATTTCGTGCTGCTAGGGTAGCGTTCTGCGCTATTTCCCCAAGTTACATTGCGTATCTTACTTATCTTCTTATAATAGTTAGTTATCTTTGTGTAAACAGATACTTTATCTTATATTCACTTTATCAACTCATTCATATAAGTTCACGCATCATATAACCAATAGAAATGCAATTTATACCCAATACATTCAATGCACAAAACAAGAAAAAGATACATAGAAATGATATGAAACTTCTTTTTATTACTTCTCCAACGGTTACAGACTTGACACGCCCTGCGCACTCAGCTGTAGAGCCTTCTCCTACTCTACGACCCAAAGACTCGACTCTACACTTAGATAAGACTCAATTCCCCATATATTGCTTTCACTTCTCTAACTGCATTGACCTTCGCGATCTATTACAATCGCCTTCGCGCCGCCTTCACCAGGGGCTGAGGTGATTTCGCGCTACTAGGGCAGCGTTCTGTGCTGTTTCCCCAAGTTACATCGCGTATCTTACTTATCTTCTTATAACAGTTAGTTATCTTCACGTAAATAGATACTTTATCTTATATTCACCTTATCAACTCATTCATATAAGTTCACACATCATATAACCAATAGAAATGCAATTTATACCCAATACATTCAATACAAAAAATAGGAAAAAGATACACATAAATGATATGAAACTTGTTTTTATTACTTCTCCAATGGTTTTAGACTCGACACGCTCTGCGCACTTAGCTGCAGGGGTCCGCACACTTAGCTGCAGACTACTAGGCCTCTGCGCACTCAGCTGTAGAGCCTTCTCCTACTCTACGACCCAAAGACTCGACTCTACACTTAGATAAGACTCAATTCCCCATCTATTGCTTTCACTTCTCTAACTACATTAAAGGGTATGCACATGTACCTCTTTAGTGAAACTCATATAAGTGCTTTGAAATCCATTATGACTAGTCCCAACATGCATATTCATTCTACCCCAAATAATATGTCACAACTAGCCATATTGATGGAAAATGTTGGCTTGAGGGGGCGTGACCCAGGTTCGGAGTTAATTAGGCAAACAAATCCCTACACTACTGGCCCTTTTGGCAATATCCTGCGGAGCGCGGACTGAGGTCTCACCCGAAGCAGTATGGGGGGATGCTAGAACCAAGTTTCTACACCCTTGAGATGTCTGAGGGGTCGGTTTAGTCCAGCTGTGAATACCTTTGCACAGGTTACTTTGCACACTATCCTAACCAACGAGGCATTCGCAATCTGTTACAATCGCCTTCGCGCCGCCCTCACTAGGGGCTGAGGTGATTTCACGCTACTAGGGTAATGTTCTGCGCTATTTCCCAAGTTACATCGCATATTTTACTTATCTTCTTATAAAAGTTAGTTATCTTCGCGTAAACAATTACTTTATCTTATATTCACTTTATCAACTCATTCATATAAGTTCGCACATCATATAACCAATAGAAATGCAATTTATACCCAATACATTCAATGCACAAAATGGGAAAAAAATACACATAAATGATCTGAAACTTATTTTTATTACTTCTCCAACAGTTACAAACTCGACACGCCCTGCACACTTAGTTGTAGGGGTCCACACACTCAGCTGCAGACTACTGGGCCTCTGTGCACTCTACTGCAGAGCCTTCTCCTACTTTGTGACCCAAAGACTCAACTCTACACTTAGATAAGACTCAATTCCCCATCTATTGCTTTCACTTCTCTAAATGCATTACAACTTAGAGCCTCGCTCTATTTATACAATCCCATAGTCTGCAGACCATGGGTAGATTTCTAAAGCTGATATTACATTACAAAAATGAGGGCAGACAACCCTATGACTCATTTACAATCTTCGCGCTCCATGCCCACAAAACGTGGAGTCTTTACATCGGATTTGGTCAAAATCTGGGCTTTAAGCCCCAAAAATTTCCTTGGGGGATCTTGCGCCCAACAGGCCCCCCACACAAACATCGTGACTCATCCTCGAGTCACTCTGTCGATGCAGAGATCTTTGTGCGAAGATCTCCCACCTATGTCTGAACTGCTACAAGATCAAAAATGCATTGAGTAGCTACCTACTGTATCTCTTGGACGTGTTGTTCAGAGACTACTAAACTTCTCCCCTGCATCTGCTCCTGCGTTCCCTACATCTACGCAATCTTGGATTCAATCGAGGCTATAATGATGAATGCCTAATCGATCCAAGGCTGGATGCGTGCCTTCAAAACTGCTTCTTTATGTCGAGCTGCATCTACCTGCTCTTTAAGCACTTTGGCCTGTTGCATCCACGCGAGCCTCTATGTAAGGGCCACCATCTGCATAGTCCCTTTTATATCATCATATTGTTGCTGCAACTGACACACCTCTCTTTCTAAGTGTTGTATGTTTGTGTCCTCCTGCAGAGTGGTAAGGACCTTGAACAATTCTTCCAACATTTTGGTGCAGTCCTTCACTGCACTGTTGATCTCCTCCATCCCCGATGTAATGGCGCTAACGCGCTGTTCCATCACCTCTGGAGGAGTTGAAGGTTGCGCCTTCAACCACAGCTCTACTATCTGAAGGTTCAACTCCAGCTGAACCTTAGCCATCTCTTCGCGTGCCTCACACAGCCCTGATGCTAACCTCTGGAGGCACGCCTCTGTTGGGATGGCCAACTCAGGAACCTGCTAGTTCTGCGCCACTACCTCGTCGTGCTGCAGGCTCAGTTGTTCCATATTAATTTTTTGCTCGCTCAACCCTTGTAGTGTGCGGCCCTCCCTAGCCTGCAATTCTGCAGTCACTCCGTCCTGCAGGACAGAGAGTGTCTCTCGAGGGAGCGCAACCATGTTGATCCATACTTGCTTCAACACACTGACTGTAGGCCTATCGGCCTCATTCTCTATAACCAGTGCCCTCTCTGGCAACACTATGGTGTTGGTCATGTGGGCACGCAACATTTCCTCATCCACGTTCGTTCTTACTACAAGGCTGGTCGAGAGAGTACCAACCTGAGGAGTGCGCACCTACAACTCCTGTATCTGTGCTCGGAGGGCCCCTAACACAATCCAATTCTCCTCCGCGAGCTGCTGGAGGGCCTTTGTGGTGACGTCGTGCACCGTCTCCCCTATATCATGGAGATCTCCTTCGGTGAGGGTGATTAGGTTGAAAGAAGTCTTAGAAGCTTTTGACTTCTTTCGTGGCCCCACTTGCTCTCTAGGACACTGACTCTTCAACTGTGTAGATGTTGTTTCTGGGTCCGCGCCACCTTCCTCTATCTCAGGCTCTTCCTCAGGTGAGGGCGACTTATGGACCTTGTGCTCCTTCTCTATTGCCTATTGCTGCTCAGCTGCTACTTTCATGGCGTCCCGCACCTCCTGTGCTTTTGCTGCTGCTGTCTCTTTTCTTCTCTTCTCTGCCAACTGCGGCATCCACAGTTTTGCCTACTCCTTCTTCCATTGTGTAGCAGAATTTTCTGTTTCCTTTGCGAAGATGGCTGGAGCGCGCCACTCTGACAGCCATGACTCAAGCATGGTGAATATAACATCATCTGTGGTCAAGTACAACAATTCCTTCCACTTCTTCGTGGGGTCCTTGCGCACCCTAATGTACACATTTTGGAAGTCTGCCTTCAACTCCGCAAAGCTTTGTAGGCTATTGTAGACAGTGGGTAATAACCGTGGCTTGCGGTTAATCCCCATTTTGATGTTCATCTCCATGAACACCCAGAATATATTACTATCTCAGATCCTTTGCATGTCTTTAGTGGCCCACAGTGAAGCGTACTTCGCTACCTCCGGAAGATCCTTAGCTATTGTGGGGAATTAGCTGTCCTCAGGAAACTCCCAAGCTACCAGCACTATGGACAGCGAAATCCATGCATAGTGAAAGGTCTTCCCTTATTCTTGTGCCTTGCGAAAATTCTCCAGGAACTCCTTGCCTAGGTACTTCGACCAATTAAACTGGACACCCTTTGCACACTGCGTGGCAAGTGCTACCACCAGCGTGGGCACCTCATCCGTGTGACACTTTCGCATAAACTTGCTAGCCAATATCTGGGTCGCAACTTTGATTGCCTTATTTTTGATACTGGAGATCACGTACCCCCTCTTCTTCTTCTCCAACTTGAATTTTGCCTTCATGGCCTTTGCGATGGCCAAGTCATTGCTCTTACCTTTTGAAATATTTTCTGGGTCCTCACTTGGCAAGGAAGTCGGGTAATTCTATGAATCAGGTGGTCCGTGATGGGGATGGGCTCCTCCAACCACAAACACCCATCAGGCACCAGGCATAGTAGCTTCCTGATGGCAAATATAGTTACTGGGGCATGATGGTAATGTGGCACCCTGAGTAGGTTCAACAACCCTGCTTTCTCTACTCCACGCAACCAGTTGTACGGCTCCAACTCTATGACTCTCGCCGCAATGTTTTTCTTCGGCTTCATGAGCTGTGCGGTTGCCAAGTGTGGGAACTTCTCATGGTCCATGAGATCCCAGTCTTCAAACTTTAGAATCGGCACCCATCCCAAGTATGCTCCTACAAAAATGATATTGTCAGGTAGCAACGGAGTCTGCAAAGAGCTCATTCTCTCATCTAGGTCCTTGGGAAATTTTTACTTTCCCTTCCATGGAGGAATATACGCAGGCAGACTGGTTAGAGGGTTCGTGCCCTCAGTTTCCACTTCCATGTCTTCGTATTCCTCCTCTTCGACAAGGATTTCCTCAAGGTCTTCCTCCTCCTCATCAGTTTCCAGATTAATCGCTTTCCCCTTTTCTTCCATGGTCAGTTTAGTTCACGACGGGTTTGGAGGGGACACGCACACCAAAACCATGGCTTGTTTATCTTTCTTAGGTCTCAGCATGCACAGTGATTTAGGGATTTCTGCGACTATCCTAGTGCTCTTAGGGGAATATCCTACGGTCATGGCCTGCACGGCCTCTTCAGCCGTCATCTCTCCAATTTCCCTGTCTTCTTCAGACACTGCCATCTTGCTTTTCCAGAAATCTCTCAAATGCTCAGATAGGTGCCCAAACAATGCCTCTAACTCTAACAGGTCGGGGTTCAGAAATCTCTGGGCACACAATGACTAAATTCTCAAATCGCCAAGTGTTGTTTGCTGGGTATCCCTTTGCAATTTATAGCGCCTTTTGAATTTGAATTCGACCGTCCCCCCCAAAGCCGGTCCGTTAATGCTCCCTTGGTGGCAGATTTTCCAAATCTAGCCCATAACTCCTACCTTAAATGCCTACCACCCTCTCTATTTGGTCTCAAACCAAGAATCACATCATGAATAGTGACTATAACGGTCACTTTCCAGCCAACTCGCGCAACATTGCAAATACCCTTGCGCTGTTGCGGACCTTGTGACACTTCGCTCCTGCGCGCAGTCTTGTCATTGTGCAGCTCTCGGGCAGAGTAGTTTATAGTCCTGCGCCTCCTTTCAACTACCTGGAGCACTAAGACTATGCTTCCCACAGTTAGTTAGGTGGCCATGCCACCTGTTTATGGCTTTAACCATCTATCATTTACTTCTCCTGAGAAGGGCTTGCCATTTGACTTCACCAACTGCATCGCACATTTTACCAAGTGCATCGCGCCTTTTACCAACTGCATCACGCCACCATCTGCGATCCCCTTAGTAACATATGGTCCAATCCAAGGCATCGAATTGATCAACTCTCGCCGGTAGTCCCCAAATTTTTCAACGTAATCGTGCGCATCCTGTTTTATCACCACAGTTTTCTTATCAAGAAAGTCCTTCTTTATTCCTTCCTCAAGCTTCTTGACTTCTTCTTCCACCATGGCGCTTTTCTCCCTCAACCCAACTCTTTCATTCATGAGTTCTTAGAGCCTAAGATCACCCTGCTAAATATCTTCATCATGTCCCAAGCATTCTTCTTCGAGTTCTTCCAATTGCGTGATCCCTTCCTCCAAGGATCCGCGATCCGTCATATCCACGGGCGTTGCTGTGTGCAAACTAGGCATGATATACTCCTTCAACATGACAAGTGTTCGCTCCATAGGCTAGCCTAAAAGGCACCTATCCTGTCAATTTCTTGCACGTTGTCCTATAAGCCCATAAAACTGTTGGTACGTGCAGGTCCCAATCACTTTATTGCGCACTACATACCTCGTTCAGTGCTTCGCACACCTCATTTAATGCTTTCGTGTGGATAACCTTTTGCACAATCGTTCTCTCCACATTCTGTCATTCCAACTTGAGGAGCCGTTTGCCCAATTTCCCCCCCAACACATGCTTATTGACCATATCTCCCAACGTGAAGTTCACGTACATCTGCGTAGGTTGTTTTCCATATGTCAGCATCCACCTGGTTAGATGTGCACGCAGTTTATCCTGCCCGTTGCATTTATCTGTCAATCGTAATTTATGCTTCCCAAACCACGTGCACATCATTCATCTGCAATCGTGCCAGTCCTCAAAGCTCCCTTTGTGCGTACGCCACCACCTCGCGGGCGTAGCACGCAGTACCCAATTCAAGGCCTAGAAATGTTGCTTTTCTGGAACCTCCCTTTCAAACTTATCTAGGAAAGTATCTACCTCACTTAACCCATCATAAGTAGGCATATCCCTCACTTTTGTCGATACGTAGCACAACAATCTTGTCATCATATTACAGTTTAGCGTGGTTATCTCGTGTAACCAGTTCTACCATAGCTTTATCTCTTCATCAGAATCGGACGTACAAGAGCTTTCGCGCTCCCATGGGATCTGTCCGTCTGCGGTGGGTTTACCCAGTATTGCTCTAACACAGTTATCTTGTAGATGCAGTCCAAATCGTCATCATTTTCATAGTCACACACCGGCTCTGTGTATCGTAATCCCTCAGCATGGTCTAAGGGTATAACTATGCGCAGAGACTTCTCAAAAATCGTCTTGCGCTTCTTCAGATTAATCACCCATTCATGTCAGTGGCCTAATCAATTCCTAAGAGTGCAGGGAAGGGATTTCTGTAATCAACAATCTCTATCACTTCAAAGTCTTCTAGCACACTCGCTCCCTCAATATCCACGGTGATTCCCTGCAATCTCTCCATAGGTATCATCTTTTGCTGGTTCACCATTCGCAGCTCGATAGAAGACCATTGCAACGTAGGCCTCCCCATGCGCTCCCATATCTGCTTTGATAGAACGTTCACATCCGATCCTAAGTCCAAAATTACTTGGTCCATCTCATATTCTCCAATCTACGCAGTCAGCCTCATTTCTCTCCCTATCCTAGTCTTGTGTTTTCCAATCTTCTAGACTATGCACTGTTCTCTTAGCGCGGTCCCAACACATATGTTAATGAGTTCCTACAATCCTTTTACAACCTTATTGTCGCGTAGTAGCTTCATGCATGTTTCTAGGAATGTTGTAAGCATAGATGGGTCCATTTCTGGCTCCGGTCTATCTTTGATTTTTGAAGTGGAGGCATCAGTGAAGCTCTTCTTAGCTTCCATGAAGGTTTCCTTAGCGCGCTCCAAATCAAACTTTGCTTCTTTCATCAGAGTTGTGCGAACCTAAGTACTATCTTCAGGTTGTTTTCCTTTATCATCTCCTATCATGATTCCACTTCGAGGCACAATGTTCACATTTGGATCTTCCTCGCACGGCTTAGACCTCATCATCTGGAGGTTCGCAGTCGGGGGAGGTGGTAGCGCTCCCTTGTCGCGTATCCTAGCTATCAACGTAGGACAATCTTCTGTCTCATGAACAAACAAGGCACAATACAGACATGATGGATGCATTGGGTTCGTACAATCATGGGCACAATGTCCGGGCCCTCCACAATTGTAGCATATCAGTTTTCCACGACCTCTTCCAGGTCCTCCTCCACCTCGGCCTCGTCTGCGCCCTTGAAATCTTGTTTGCGCTACTCCTGCATTCAGGTCTAGGGATTACGTTTCGGCCTGAACCCTGTAGGTGGGAGTTCTATCCCTCATCAATGCATAGCCCTTCTACAACTGCGCTCATTGTGTCACCCTGACCTACAAAAGTTACAAAACAATTGCCACGAATTTTGAGTATACTTCTGTAACAAATGGCAGTTGTCCGTAGCATGTTTTCCTCCTATTTGAGAAATCGTGCACCACAAAGTAGGTGCCACGCTAGGTCCTGCTTGCGCTTCCAGCTTTAACGTCATCGATCCTCCTCCCGTGAGGTATTTCATGAACACAGGGTAGTGGTCCTTATCATGACCTTGACCCTTGCATTTTACACACCACACCTCTTCGCGCACTTCTGGTTGGGCTGTACTATCTTGTTTCAGACACTGCATCTTAAGGCATAAGTTTTTCAACTGCGCATGGATCTACTAAACTCCCAAGTTAGGATCCTGCATCGGGGTTTCATGTAGCCTCATCGCGATCTCTAAGGCCTCTGCCTGAGTTGTTAACCTTTGTTGCGACAATGTGTTCCTCAAATGCGGCGTTAGCGATGCTACAAACCATTCGCGTTGTTGTCCATTCGTCAAAGTCATATTAGCTTCGTGAATCATACACTTTAGTCTCTAATCCAGCTCCCGAGGGGTCTTGCCTGGTATCATTGTGATCTCTTTGAACCCAATGATCGACTGTGCCTTTGACTTTGGCCTGCTAAATTCTTTCTTTAGCGCAATTTGGATATCCACGATTCCCGCATTCAGATTTTCATTAGAATGCTTAATATACTAGGTCAGCGCGCGATCCTACAGAGCACTGACCAATGTCACTTTCTTTATATTATCATCTGTAACTCCCTGCGCTTCCCATACAAACCTTATCACGAACTGAAACTAGTTCGGATCTTCATTTCATACTCCCTTGAACACAGGAAACTTTATCGTGCTTGCCATATTGATTCGCGGTGGTGGCAGAGGTGGTACAGGTGAAGATGGAGGTGAAGGTGGTGAAACTGGTGGTGGTGTGGGTGGGGGTGGTATGCGCGGAATTCTTTTCCTTTTCAAACAGATCTCACTTCGGGGAGAGACCTTCGCGAGCTCTTCCTCATCCCCTCATGGAGGTGATATCAAAGGGTTATTCTCTGGTCCCTTACTTCCTTTGTTTCTGTAGGTTTTTCCACTTCGCGTAGCTCCGAACATCAAGGTAATTACATAACCCTCTTTTCACACAATAGCATTTTAATCCAAGTATTCAGAGACTTTACGTATTTACCTCGTGGTTCTTTGATAAAGCATCGCTATGCCTCGCTATAGCTAACTGAGGTGTCTACCGTGAATTCAGTGATGAATCCTCCTATAATCTGATCGAGCCAGTGATCAATAGTGCGTGTGATCTTATCCTCTAATGCTTCCAATCTGTGCACCAAATCTAGGGTCCACACAATAGGATTTTCGAGTTTCCACCTTCCTTGGCTATCTACTAGCTTCGCGATCCACTCGTATAGCTCAGTAGGGAAAGATGCGAAAAATATTTTGTGGATCTCTGTGTATATGTAGCAGTCTAACCACTCTTCTTTTGTCAGTCGTAGGTTCCTGTTCTCTTGCACCGCAAACTCGTGAATTCTTCTATCCAACCAACCTTCAATTTCCTTCTGAGTTGGATTCCAATGATATGACATCAGACATCTCTATGCAGATTCCGGTCTTGGCAATGGAACCATTTGTTGGCTTGAGGGGGCCTAACCCAGGTTCAGAGTTAATTAGGCAAACAAATCCCTACATTACTGGCCCTTTCGGCAACAACCCGTGGAGCGCAGACTGAGGTCTCACCCGAAGCAGTATGGGGGTATGCTGGAACCAAGTTTTTGCACCCTTGAGATGTCTGAGAGGTCGGTTTAGTCCAACTATGAATACCTTCGCGCACTATCCTAACCTGTGAGGCCTTCGTCATCTGTTACAGTCACCTTTGCGTTGGCCTCACCAGGGGCTCAGGTGATTTCGCGTTGCTAGGGCAGCGTTCTGCACTATTTCCCCAAGTTACACCATGTATATTGCTTATCTTCTTATAACAGTTAGTTATCTTCACGTAAACAGATACTTTATCTTATATTCACTTTATCAACACATTCATATAAGTTTGCACATCATATAACCAATAGAAATGTAATTTATACCCAATACATTCAATGCACAAAATAGGAAAAAGATACATAGAAATGATAAGAAACTTCTCTTTATTACTTCTCCAACGGTTACAGATGCAACTCACCCTGCGCACTCAACTGTAGACTACTAGGCCTCTGTGCACTCAGCTGCAGAGCCTTCTCCTACTCTACAACCCAAAGACTTGAATCTACACTTAGATAAGACTCATTTATCCATATATTGCTTTCACTTCTATAACTGCATTACAACTTAGAGCCTCGCTCTATTTATACAATCCCATGGTCCGCAGACCATGGGTAGATTTCTAAAGTTGACATTACATTACAAAAATGAGGGCAGACAAGCCTATGACTCATTTACAATCTTTGCGCTTCGCGCCCACAAAACATGGAGTCTTTACATTGGATTTGGTCAAAATCTGGGCTTTAAGCCCCAAAACTTGCCTTGGGGGATCCAGCGCCTAACAGAAAATATGAGGGTTTTGAGATAATAGTCTCCCATCTAGAGTTTGACATTTTCACATATGCCCCCATGCTTTTGTTCAGATACATTATAGTTTGTAGTTCATTAATACCTCATTAGTAGCTATAATTTTTCCATCATTAGACCCTCTTCCATACATTATTAGAGGCATATATGACCACTTTTCATTCACCACTAGACTTTCCCTACCATTTGGCACATTTTCTATTTTTAGTATTTTCTATTTTTAACAAGTCTATTCTTAGCAGGGGTGCCACCTAGGATGACATATGGTGATAAAAAAACATTGGTTGGAGAATGAGATGGATATTTCCACTTCATAAATTCATACTAAGTCATGCATATTCCTTCCTAGAGTGATTACACACTTCCTCCCTATGTAGCATTTAACCACCTTTTTTATCTCTCCTCCCTTTGTTAGTTGACTTTTAGTCCTATTTTGCAGTTTAACTAAGTTTAAATAGTTTTTCAGAGAGAAAAAGCATCATTGTATTATATTGAGACAATATAAAAGCTCTAGAAGATACAAAAGGGTGGCTCAAAGATGTAGCCACGATAGAAGCACCGAGGACAGTTACAGCACCATAGATCCATAAAGAAACCAATAGACATACCTCTGTACATCACAAGCCAGATCATGACATATTTGAACTGAGGATCTTTTACAGGTCAGCCAAAAAGCACGTCAAATGCAACAACAAAAGGATAAAACCAAAAAACATTTCAGAAGAAAACTAAGGAGCATCAGGATTTAATAACCAGGGATAAAGAAATCCTGGACAAAACAGGAATTCTCTCCCTCTTTTACTTCCATAGACCATGACCCTGTGCCTAAGAGCAGACCTTCCTTAGATAGGCAATCATCTTGGAGATTCTGAGCACGACAAATGTGTTGAATGGAACAATCTCTCGTGAGCCCCCATAAGAACATTATCCTGTCCATCCAGCCTGCCATGTGAGGGCTTCTTATGTGGCAAGCACCATTTACATGATCGATCACCGATTTGGAATCACCATAGATTGAAATAGCCTGTAAATAAAAAAAAAACACAGAAGGCAAGAAAACCTGCTAGAGCTCTAGCCTCAGCCATACTATTAGAGCCTGTTCCTCCATTCCAAGAAATTAGAAATTGAAGCTTCTCGTCCATACAAATGAGAACTCCGCAGCCACATATATTTTGTTGTTCAGCTCCGGCAAAGAATGCTCTGGGGTACCTGTTGAGGGAACATTCTTTTTCTTTCGTGATGGTTTTCTTCATTTTGGGCTGCCTTTTTGGAACTGAATCATAGATGGCTATGATGTGTTGTAGAATAGAATTTAGGGGTTCCTTTGAATCTTTGAAGATTTTACAATTCCTCCACTTCCATGCGCACCATAGTACAATAATAATGAGAAATCTCCATGGCTCTCTTTGCCCACTCCACCATTCAAAAGATGCATGGGTAGAAACAAAAACAACGTGAGGAAAACCATAAAGAATTGCCAGATCATACCAGATTTGCAGAGAGGATTTTCATTGGAAGAACATGTGATAATTGGACTCCTCAGCTGATTCGCACATCGAACACCTGCTTGGACCGTGCCAGATCCTTTTCCTGAATTATCCCATGTCAAATTCTTGTTGTTGAACACCAACCACGAAAAGAAGATTAATTTAAGGGGGCATCCCGACTTCCAGAGGGCCAAAGGATATTTAGAGCTTGAGTGAGAGACCTTTGACTTAATCATATCAGAGTAAATATCTTTTACCCGGACCGACAATTGAGCATTTGGCACTGTCCATATTAAGTGATCAGCCAACCCAAAGCGTTGAAACCTACAACTACCGAGAGCATCTTTGACAGAATTCCATAACAAAACCAGAGCCTCTGGCATACGAAAATCATTGGCATCCTTCCATAAAGGGGCAGGGCCATGCTAGGCAGATATGAGCTTGTCCCATGTAAAGATACCATTCCTGTGAAAGAAGGATAAAAGTCTCTCGGGTATGGATATGTTTTCGTGACCAAAAAAAATGGGATCGATACCAATTAACATTCTGCTACCAGAATGGATCCTCCACTTCAGATTCTTTAAAAAGTATTGCTCAATTTTCCGAAGACTAAGCCAAATAGCAGATCCATGCTTAGTTCCAATCGATCCTGTTCTGAACCAGTATTCCAGATTTTTACCTTTCATGTATTTCATTTTAACAGTGATACTCCATGGCCCTTCCCCGAAAATACCTCTCCACAGCGATTTACATAGGAGCACTTTACCAAAAGCCCTTAAATCCATTAATCCCCAGCCTCCAAGGCGCTTGGGTAAAGAGATTCTTTCCATTTTGGCGAGATGGAATTTCCTCTGATCTGACTTACCGCCCCAAATAAAATTAGCCGAAACCTTGTTCATCTTGTGTATGATGCTTGCAGGAAGGAAGAATATATGAGCCCAATAAACAGCCAACTGCGATAATACTGCTTGAGTTAAAATAATTCTGCCTGCCAATGATAGACTCCTATATTCCCAGGCCGAAATCTTTTTGTAATACCTTTCTATTAACCATTGCCAATCCGTCTTGGAGTATCCCTTAGCTTTGAGCTGAAAACCCAGATATTTTAAGCCATCCTTGAGCGATCTCGTCTCTATTCCAAACAACTCAGAGATCCATTTCACCAATTCCATGTTGATATCATTGTGGAAGAGGGTGGATTTCGCCTTATTAATTTGTAGCCCAGTGGCTCTTTGGAATCTATCAAGAATGTCATTTAAACATATCCACGAAACCCTGCAAAGCATTGCAAATATGAGCACATCATCAACAAAGAGGTTGTGCGATATGAAGTTATTTCTGCAAATCTTGACAGGCCTGCATCTATTTTCGGAAACCGCTTTGTTTATATGGATGCTGAGAGAGTTCATTGCCAGGATAAACAAAAGAGGCGAGAGGGGGCATCCTTGACGAAGCCCTCTTTCAGCTAGAAAAAAAGGGGAAGGCATTCCATTGATGATGACCGCGTAGTTCACATTTTCTACGCATGCCATGATCCACCTAATGGAATTAGATCTCATTCCAATCTTAGCCAATAAACATCTAATAAACCCCCAGTCTAAATAATCATAGGCCTTTTGCAAGTCAATTTTCAAGATGGCCGCATCTAATTTTTTTGATATCATAGAAAACAGACACTCCTGAGTATTAGCCACGACATCCAAAATATTCCGCCCTTTTAGAAAAGCATGTTGATCCTTAGTGAGAAAGGTGGCCAGAGTCGCTTTTATTCTTTCAGCAATAATTTTTGTGATGATTTTAAAAGTAATATTGCATAATGAGATCGGCCTGAAATCATGAAAGGATTCCGCATCCACCTTTTTAGGAATTAGAGCAATCTGAGTGGATGTTGTGAGCTGATGAATACTGCCTGAAATTCTAGATGCTTCAACCATCCTCAGTAAATCTTGCTTAATGATATCAAAAAAATGAGTAAAAAATTCTATTGTCCAGCCGTCCGGGCCTGGGCATTTGTCCTTTTTAAAGGCCTTCATCACTCCAAGAAGTTCATTCTCTGTTACTGGCTGAAACAGGGACTCATTTTTTTCATCATCAAACATTTGAGGAACCAGGTCGATACCCCATAGAATGTCCTGAAAAGCACTGCCATCCCTTCTTCTATATTGACTCTTAAAATGTCTTACAGCTTCCTTTGAGATATCTTGTTGAGAGACGAAAAAACCACCCTTTCCATCACTTATTTTCCATATGGTGTTTTTCTCGCGTCTGGCGTTTGCATACTTATGAAAAAACTTTGTGTTTCTGTCCCCTTCTTTGAGCCATATTGCCCTGCTTTTGAGCCTCCATGAAGATTCTTCCTGCTTCAGCAAAATTTGTTTTTTTCTTTCGAGCTCTCTTATGCGGCACTTCATGCTAAAAGGACAAGAGTTTGCATCCATAGTCTTTAAAATGCTGTCCAGCTCCCGCTGTGTTTCCTGAATCGCCTGTCTGTCCCTTTTCCTTTTTTCAAGTTGCCATTCTTTTACCACCTTTCTCACAGCAGCCATCTTGTCTCTAAAAGTCAAAAACGGGGGGGACATAGCTCTAGCAGATAAATCCTTCCATGCTTTGGTGATGACATCATTGAATACTGGATCTTCTAAACATGTTCTATTGAATTTGAATGGGTACCCCTTTCTGAATCCTTTTTCCCGCCAGCTAAGAAGAATTGGCCTATGGTCAGATACAAATGCATTCCCAACTGATGAGAATGGCATGCCCATTTTATCTATAATGCTTACATGCACTATAAACCGATCAATCCTTTTGGCAATATACGCCTTTTCTGCTCTACCATTATCCCACGTAGGCATCATTTTCGATGGGGCGATATCCACAAGGTTCTTGTTCAGAAGTTCAAACTTTATACGGTCTGCAAGCGGATCCCTTTTTCTGCAACATCCCTAGCATTCATCAGAGCTTAATGTCACATTTAAGTCGCCTCTTGTCGGGCGCATGCCGAGGGGAGAGAGTGAAGAAAAATGCCAGCATAAACGAGAAAACAAATGGGATGGGAGCCAGAACGGGAAACACCAAGAAAGAGTGAAAAAACGAGAGCTTCAGCTCTGCCTCTGACCAGCCAAAAACTTAGAACAAAGCCATGAAGCTGGCTAAATGGCGAAAAGAAGGGTGTTTCGTGTCTCCCTTGACAGAAAAGGTTGCATGCATAACTAAGTTTAAATAGTTAGTATTTCGCATGTGAGATTTATTAGTTAGTTATAACTAATTCATATTTCAACCTACTTCTAGTTCACTCCATTTTAGGATACTTTTCTAATTTTGGGTCTCCTAGTCTAATTTTGACTTGTTTGCTAACTGGGGAAAGTTCTTCTGAGATATATTGAGTGCATCGACATGGAAACCCAACCTAGTTCGAATTGGTTCTTCCTCATAGAGATTCTATATATTATATTCCTATTCAACAATAATATATCGTCATATTTTATGAGTAATTTGAATTGTCTCCTTGGTTCATTAATCAATTTCTCAGCAATTGTATTTTCTCTTCTTTCTTGTTTTGAAAGTAACGAGTCTAATTTTTTTTTCACGCATATGCTATGATTGTTCTTGGAATCCAACATGGCATTAAAGCATAAGTTTTTTTGAAGAATATTGGAATTTCATTTCATATTTTACAAGATTATAACAACCTAAAGAAAATAGACCATCTCAGAGTGATCCTCACTCCTTTCAATTATTTTGACCAGACGCCAAATATCATTATATTACTGCATAATAAGGGACTCTATAGGATTACAATCGGTATTCAAAATGATCCTACATCAACCATAGATAAATTGAAATACTTCAACAAGATGGATGAAGAATATGGGATGCTTTGTTTTTCTATCTCCCTTAATCTAATCTTTCATGTTGGTTCATGCTCAACACCAAAGGAAGTTTGGAGAACACTGGAGGGACTATTCGGCAAGCAAGATGAGTTGAGAAGACATTAGTTGGAGAATGAGATGATTTCTATAGATCCAGACCATTTTGAAACACTAAAAGACTTCCTCTAAATATTCAATACTTTGATGATATAAGTAATACCTTGTGGGATATACATGAAGGAGGAACAAATTGTCCTTTTCATACATTTTTAACTAGGTCCTCAATATTATGTCTTCACCTCTTCTTTATATACTACTAAAATATCCATGGGTAAGAATTGGATGCCAAATTTGAATGATTTCATTGAGTCCTTTATACATGAGTGGAATAATCTCATACACATTGGGGCTCTTAGGCCTTCTACACCCCATCCTATTATAGTGAAGGATGATAACAATAAAGGAAAGAAAAAAAGAGGGGACCTTGATCATATAAATGGAGAAAGATATCAATCTAGTAAGAAGACACAAATTCTCAAGGGAGAAAAATTTAAAGAGAAAACAAGGTATAACTATTGCAACAAGATGTTCCATTTAGAGATTTCTTGTATGGTGAATACAATTGATCTTATGTCACAAGTACTTTAGCAACATAATCTATATGACTACATTCTAGACAATTTCAAGAAGAACACTGAAGATAAGCCACCAGAGGATCAAGTTGTGGATCATGATTTGCTTTATATTTCTTAATCATCTAATAAATATATTTTGAATTCGGGTTCCTCTGATCATATGGTTGCATCAAATCATTCTTCTTGTATATCTTGTGCTAGTATTACTACAACAACTTCTCCAACACCTCTTTTTGAAGGTGATCTTCAAAATGATTTTTCATACTCTTAGGATATTTTTTATCAGATTTTAGGGTTTGGTTTAGAATATCATCATAAACCTATTATATATTTAAATGACATGCTGTGGAGGGTACATCATACTCTACAGTCAACTAGTTAGCTAGTGGGTGAAACTACCAACTCACAAGGAATTTTTTTTTAATTTTTTGGTACTCTACAAACTCCCATTGCTACCATTATCAAGTACAAGGCTCAACCAGTAGCAAAAGGTTTCTCATGTGATGATATTGTATTATATCCAAGGATAGAGTCATGATGGGGTTGATCGGAAACACCATCCTTTTTCATAGCAATTTCATAGTTGACATAGTATGCATTGTATTTTTAGGAGGGGAGGGGTTCCTCCCACAAGGTTTTCCCTCTTTACCTCACTCTTCTCATATTGTGCCTTGCATAAGTTTTTTCATGAGTTCCTAACATGCCTGCAAATTGCTAAGACTCATTCATTTTTTTTTTTATATATTTTTTGTACATGAGTACCTAACCTGGCTAAGAATTGTAGGACTCATTCACTAGCATATTCGCCCGTTTGGCTTCAAGGGGTGGTTGGGTACATTACACTCAGTTGTTCATCAGGACCTCATCAAGACCTACACTTTGATAATAATTACACCATCTTCCATACATTATTATGGGAGCATATGACCACTTTTTATTCACTACCATATATTCCCTTTCAATTAGCACATTTTTTATTTTTATGGTTTTCTATTTTTAGCATGTCTATTTATACTGGGGGTGCTACCTAAGACAACATGTGATGCCACCTAGGATGACATGTGGAAATGGCCATAAAATAGTTGAAGGATTATATGGTTATGTCCACTCCATAAATTCAGACTAACTCATGCATGGGCCCAAGCTAGAGTGAGTACGCACTTCCTCCCAACTTTGGAGTAGTTAACTGCCATTTTTCTCTCTCCTCCCTTTATTATTTAATGTTTAATTCTATTTTGAAGTTTAAATAAATTTAACTAGTTAGTATTCTAAAAATGAGATGTAGTAATTAGTTCTAACTCCACTTAATTCCAATTCACTCCATTTTAGGATATTTTGCTAATTTTGGATCTCCTAGTCTAATTTTGACTTACTTGCCACCTAGGAAAAGTGCCTTTGAGTTCTATTAAGTGCATGTACATGGAACCCAAACATAATTAAAATTGATTCTTCTTACTAGAGAGACAATATATTATCTTCATGTTCAACAATAATATATCTTTACATTTTATGAATAATTTGAATTGTATCCTTGGTTCATTAGCCAATTTCTCAGTAGTTTTATTTTCTCTTCTTTCTTGTTTTGCAAGTAGCTGGTATAGTAATTTTTCACACTTAGATCCTATGATTGTGCTTGAAATCCAAAAAAATAATCATATGGGCCATTAGTGATCATGATTTCAAAGTTATGCACCAAGTGTACAAAATAATGTGTTTCTTTTACCACGCTTTTGTGAATGAAATTGTTAGTGCTTTCCCTATCAAGTAGAACTAAAACTTTCTGGTGTTTGATTTAGCTAGTGAGTTTCAAGGTTTGTGGATTTCAAAAGCTTGATAATGCATGCATGGAAATTAGAGGTTATTCATGAAGCATGGAGTTTGATATTTGTCTAATTCTTAGTTTTAGTGTCTTCAACCTATAAATGTGGTTTGTCTTTGGTAGTTATGTCTTTAGTTAAAGCTTGAGAAGTTATATCAATTTGGAACAATTTATCTTCTTTAATCCTATGATCTAGAGTATATTTTTTATTGCGGTTATAACAAAGTACACACCTTTTGTGATCTTCCATTTCCATTGGAAACAATCTTTTCACTTTCAAGAGATGAGTAGGAGTTGTGATTAGAGAATTATCTTGCAAAGGTTGAGTGTGGGGAATGAATGTTGGTTTATTTATTTATTTCTGCATTAATCAACATCTTGGCTTCTAGGACCCTCTTTGTTACTTCTAACCATGTAGCAAGATGGTGCATTCTAAATTTTGTTTGAATCTCCTCCTTAAGGCCACCAATGAAAAATTCTTTATAGAAAGAATTTGTTATGTTTTATATACAAATAGTTAATTTCTTAAAGGTTTCCTTATATTTGACAATTGATATTGTTTGGTGTAACTTGGTAAGTTGCCTCAAATAGTGAGTATATTTCTTGAAATTTTTGTAGATAGCTTAACAATCTAGCTCTAGGCAATGTAGCCTAGATATGTTTTTCATGTGATTGCCACCATTGCCACTATTTCATATCTAAATACAATACCCCCACTTTGAGTTTCATCATGTAATTAATAATGCCCTAAAGGGTGATGTAATGTGTTGGCATTATGAATTATCTATTTTCCTTGATGACAAACTACTTGATGAATGGAAACCTATTTGATGAGTTGTCTCTTAAGGGAATCCTACTTGTTGAAGATGTAAACATGAAGTGATAGAGTGTTTTATAGATGTGACAGAGTGTTTTGACAAAGACATAGTAGTTCAGAGGCAGAGGTATGATAAAGTTCAAATTTCAAGAAGTATACGCGGGTTATATTAAGAAAATCCACGTACACATGCGAGTATGAAGAAGAAAAGGCATGTACAGTTTCCGCACCATGGTATTCTAAATACCATGGGTCCTTACCATGGTATTTCCCTATGGTGTTGAGCCCAATAACGGATCTTCTGATCCCGTCTAAGAAAATCATCGGCTGGAGTATGGTTTTGACCTATGGTATTGGATAATGTCTGAACTATATAAGGAGATGAAGATCAAAGTGGTAGTGTGTGTAAGGGATGGAAATATTAGGAATAGTTAGCACTGAAGCAAATATGCATGTAATGGGCTATTGATGCTTTGCTTGATCTAAACTAAGTATGCACCCTAGACTTTGATGATGGATCAGATCCAATAGATCTAAGATGACAATCATGGTTATGAGATGATTTGATTTGTGTTGTTAGCATATTAACGCGTGATTTTTTGTGTATGCAGAGACCTGGGTATGTTTGAAGTTCTGTGTTGCAGTGAAGATTCAATTCTGAATTTGCAAATCTATATGTGGGTTTTATAGCCTGCAAGGCGCATAGACACACTAGTGTATTTATGGTAATTCATGTACACATGGGTTTGTTTCTTGAAAAGTGCATACACATGCAGATATTCCTTGAAGAAAGCGCATACATAAAGTAGGGTTTTGATGAAAATGGTGTCTAATCAGTTTAGTCAGTTTTGATGTGTTTCTATTGTCTGTCAATGAAGTCTTCTTGATGAGCTAGGCTTAAATAGTGATGTTTTGGTTATGAATTGATTGATTAAAGAATGATGAAGTTACTTTCTGATTGTGATTGAATATCACCGAAGGTCCTGTGGTTCTTTCATAATGTTGCAGTAAATATGTGTATGATTCAATGTTTATTTCAGAGTGACAATGGTTCATTTTTCAGGTTTTAGTGGTTTAAGATCTGTACGTGGGTATGCTTCATGAAAAGTGTGTACACACACGAGTTTTCTACTGCAAAGTAGCATACATATTTTGACAAATGGTTGATCAGGGTTTGCAGTAACAAAATATGGTTTCTGTGATGTGCAATATGTTGTTTGGTATTCTAGTTACAATGATCTGACTGTTCTAGTTGATTGGTTGAGTTTTGGTTAATTCAGTGATTAGGTTTTAGTGATTGGTTGGTTCTGTTGGTTCAATGATTGGTTGGGTCAATGGTTGAGTTACAGAGATAATTTTCAGTTTTGATGATTGATTTTGAGCTTAAATGTTGGTAGTGGGTCCAGTCTGAAAATTTGATGAAACATGGTCTACAAGTTGTGATGTTGTGTAGAAGCTGGATCTAGTATGAAAATTTATGAAACGTGGTCCTTGGAGATGAGGGAGTTGGAGCTTCCTTCTAGTGGTAGCTTGTAAATTAGATCAGGGGGTTGAAGCTCCCTTCTAGTAGCAATTGGAGAATGAGTGAAGGTTGTAGCCTTCTGCAGGTTGGTACCTGCGTACTAGTATGAGTTTATGCTAGTATAAGATTCATGGGGTTGGAGCTCCCTTCCAGTAGGAGCTAGAGAATGCGCGAAGGTTGTAGCTTTCTACAGGTGGGTGCCTACGTACTGGTATGATTCTGCACCAGTACAAGATTGTAAGATATTTTCTTTATATTAAAAACAAGACATATACGACAACAACATGTGTTTTTTTTCCCACATTGGGTTTCCACCTTAAATCCTAGTGTTCATGTATGTTGCTTATGTGTGATGGTTTATTTTGTTCTTAATGCACATGGTTACTATCTATTTAATGTTTAATAAAGTACTGATGCACTGGATCAAAATAAACAGAAGATGAATTAACTGAAAAGTAAGTTTACTGGATATACGCTAGTTGTCTTAAGAATAGTTGCGTACACACGTAGGTTCCCTTCTGTAAAGTCGCGTATAGAAATTAGGAAATGAAATTGAAAATTTTAATGATTTGAAAATACTGATTCACCCGCCCCCCTTCTTAGTATTTTTCCCAACAATTGGAAGTAGAGTAGGTCCTTTGGCAAAAGCTTGATCACTTGAAGGATATCCGTTAAGATAATGGGTAAGAAGCAAAAGAAGAAAGCAACTCAAAATAAGAAGACATCTCAAAGAAGAAGTGATAGTGAAGATTGTCTATTGGATGGAAGAAAATATTCAGATTCAGAATCACCTCACTTTGTATTAATCCAGAATGAAGATGGTTAGGAAAGAGAATTATCAGGTACTGATTTTTGTTCCACTTGTTATCCATTTCCCTGTTCATGTAATATTGAAGATAGTGAATGTGACAGTGAATCAACTAAATTTGATTTTATGGGTAAAAGTGGAAGAAATCTAATGGCCCTAGAAGTAGAGGTTAAAAGGCTCATATATAAAATGAGAGATCAGAAAAATCTATTTGATAAAAGGGAATGTACCTATAAAGAAGAGGTTACCAGGTTAAAGACTTAGTTGCAAGAACAAAACAAAATAAGGAAGAAGTACAAGGAAAATGAAGATCAATGTCAAAGGCTGTAGGATGAAGTAACATCATTAAGAAATCAAGTGAATGAAAAGGATACAACAACCAAGGAACTTAAAGAAAGAACCAATTACTATGAAGGACTTGAAGCAGAAATCATTTCTCTCAAATATGATCTTGAAAAGTCAAACAAACGATATGAGGAGACTCTTCAGGAATTTTAAAAACAAGAAAATGGGTTGAAAGAAGAGATTCTAAAATTAAAATAGCAAACGGAGGAAGAAAGAAAGATTGAAGAAATTATGAAGAAGCAAGAAAAGCAATATCAGGTTGAGGTAAATATCCTAAAAGGTAAATTAGAAGAAAAAGATAAACATTTTCGATTCCAAGATAGTTATAAGATTTTGGAAAATATTATTAGTATTCAAAGGTCTCCTTCCATCAAATTTGGTCTTGGTTGTCATGAAACTGTTAAAGGTGAATCTAGTTCACAAGTTGAAGAAAGGAATTCCAATGCAAAACTTGAAATGCTGAACAAGGAGATAAGAAGTCAACCTCGTCAACAACCAAGGAAAGAAAGTCTTCAAAGGAAATCATTTACTCCTAACTATAGAAGTGTTAATCGTTTTTCTCTTCTGATAAATAATTTTGAATGTTCTATATGTCATAAGTATGGTCAAGTTGTAGCCAATTGCAAGAGTAGAATGTTTCAAGGCAATAGCCATCTCACAGAAAAATCATAATTTTCCAGGTACTTTAAGGGATTTTTTTTGTTGCTTGCAATATGTTTTGTCACAAAGCCTTTTATTGCAATAGAAGGAATATGAAACATATAAGATGTTATGCTTGTAACAAGTTTGGGCATGTAGCAAAAGAATGCAGGAACAAGTCTATGGATTGCAATAGACAACATGATAAGCAACTAGATCAGAGAATTAGCATAAGAAAATCTGAAAAAGATGGATCCACTAATAAGCAAGAAAAAGAAGAACATATAAGATGTGGTCTTTCTCTCTGCTCATTTGAATATGAAGATGAATGGTACATAGATAGTGGATACTCTCATCACATGATTGGAGATAAGAGTAAAATGGAGTCTCTCACTGAAAATAACCATGGTAATGTTAATTTTGGAACTAATGTTTCAGCAAAAGTACCGGGACAAGGTAAAGCCAGAATTAATAAAACTAGAGCAACATTTGATGCTTTATTTTTTCAGGGACTAAAGCAGAATATTCTAAGTGTAGGTAAAATGGTAGACAAGGGAAATATAATTGTGTTTACATCAACCAAGTGTAAATTTATGAATGAATTAACTAGAAAAGTCATAATAAGAGGATATAAAAATCAAGACAAATTATATGTGTTTGAAGAACAAAATTCTCATAGATATGAGAAAGGTTCAGACTTAGAGTAAAAGAAGATGGTGCCTATTGTAGTCTCTTATTCTTAAATGAATATTTCTAACATTGATTGTAAAAGTGGTGAGAGGTACTTGACCTCATGAAAATAGAAGATAATTATTAAGTCCCGAGGATTAGTGATATGTAATCTCAGGGGGAGTAATACATGTGTTGTCTTGATGATGACTCCATGGTTATTTTTGTTGACACATAATCATAGGGATTGGGTGAACAACTGTAATTAATGTAAATAAATAATAGAAAAGATGGAGAGTCACTGGGAGATGAATTGAATAGTCACTCCCTCTTGTATATAATAATGAACAACCTGAATGAATAATATGATTTGATTTGAGGAGTTACCACCTGGCCTAACATGATATCATAGCCAACCTCTATTTTTATTTTTCTGCATTGTAACTCCTGTCAGTTTCTTGCCCTCTGTCTCTTTTCTCTGCTGAATCTCTGCATTTGGACAGACCATCAACATTCAATGCTTAACTCTCATAGAAGTTGTTTGGAGCAGACCTGTAAACAATAGTTGAAGTCGTTGAAGCCTTGGAGCTGAGAGATGGAACATGTGAGTTAAAAGACTATGAGTTGGGTTGAAACTTGGAGGTGTTGCAGCATTTGGTATTATCATATCTCGCACAACACTGCTCCCATACTGTTGTTCCATATATATATGGCTGGTATATATCTACGCTTACACCCTCTATGCCATGAAATTTGAAGTTCATTGTAAGTTTACTGAATTTTTAAAGATCCGGTAAATGTTTTCGGCGAGGGATTATTTTATGTTGTTTTTGAGCTCCTACTGTCTTAGCCCTTTTTGGAGTATATATCTGATGTAAATTGCATTATAGCATAGATTCTTGATTTTGAAAGAGACTTTCTAAGACATTGAACCGGGAATCATAACAGGAGCTTCACTACAACTCTGCTTACTTTGTATATCAGTGGAAGGGTTTGGATGGAGAAAGTTCTCTTCCGCTACCTTCAGAGCGTAATATTCTAGAAGGTAGGCTCTCAGAAGTTGCCTCGGTGGAATTCCACCATAGGTGACCCAACTTCGAAAAAGCCCTTTGATCACAGCTTTTTTAACTCATTTGGCTAGAAATCTATTTCGTGGGGCGGTAATCCAGTTGAAATCGGTGCTCTATCGGCTCTGTTTGGCTCCCATATATACCTCTGATATTTACATATCAGAATAATATTTTTTTTTACATTTTTGTCTACACAGCAAGTGCAAATTTTTGCGAGTAGAGGAGAAGTATTTTTTCCCATAGTACACAGATGCATTCAATCATATCTATTGTGGGAGTAGTTCTCATTGGTAAGGAAAATTATCCTAAGTGGTCCCGGAAGATAAAACACACCCTCATTTTCAATGAGTTGTGGAAAGGAATGTGTGTTGGATATGGAGACAAAGAGCCAGAACAACCTACCTCAGACAAGGAGTTCACCATTTGGGAAAATAAGAACAGCAAGGCCTATGCATTGATTGCAGCATCAGTAAATGAAGAGGTGAGTCGCCATATTTCGCCATTTTCAAATGCTTTCGAAGCCTTACAAAAATTGAAGGAACTCTATGACTCACACTATGCACTTGAAGTTGTTCAACTCATGATTAAACTCTTCACCCTTGAATTACAAAATAATGATCCTCTTGCTCTTGCATCAGAAATAAAATCTATTATTCATGATATCAAAGTCACTAATGTTGAACTAGATATTCCTCTCATAGCTTTTCTCAAGGCACTTTATCCCACTTAAATTATCTTGAATCATTACAAGAAAATGGAAACCTCAAAGATATTACCTTTGACTCCCTTGTGAAAAATTTGCTGAAAGAGAGAAAGCTTTTGGGAAGAAGACAACCCCTGAATCTTCTGAAGAGGTTGTATGCCTTGCTCATAGAGAAAAGAATCTTGCTCAAGATTCTTCCAAAGGAATAGGTGGTCGAAGAGGAAGAGGAATAAATTTCAGAGGCAGGGGGGGCAGACACTCTCAAGGAGAAAAGTCAGATTTGCACTGCATACACTACAAAAGAGATGGATCACATGATGCATCCACATGCAAGTTGCCTTGGGATAGAATTGAGCAGGAAAGAAACCAACCCAAAGTTAAAACTAATGACAGAGACAAAGGTAAAGCACCTGAATCTGCTCACTATGTTGTGGCACACTGTAATATTGGAGAAAATGAAGGCTTATTTAATGCTTCACTTGCTTCTTGGAAAAATGATTGGTTTCTTGATTCAGGAGCAACTTGCCACATGACTTTTAGAAGAGATTTTTTTGAAGAATTTGTTGGCATTATGATTCAGGTGTTGTCCTTGATGGCAACTCACTTAGATGAAATATCAAAGTATAGTAGGCAAACAACAAAGAATTATAGATCAGTCTTCACTGAATGAAGAAAGAGAGGTATACGCAGGTTCATCATTGACTAAGCTGCATATACATGCAGGTTCACTGTATACAAGTTACGTATACATACACACGCACTTTCACAAAAGGAAGAGCGCGTATACCTTGGAAAACTAAGTTTTTGGTCTGAAGTATTTAGTCCATGGTATTTTGATGCATGGTATTGGTCCAAGGTATTGACCCTAGGTATTTGGTCCAAGGTATTGGTCCTAAGTGGTTTTGGTCCATGGTATTGAGAAAGGCCTACAAACTATAAAAGGAGGAGAAGATCATTAGGCCAAGGTGTGCAAGTATCGAATATCTGATGAAGTCTGAGATCTAGTATTCAGGTTATTGGGTTATGGTGCATAGTTGGATCTAAACGAAGGATGAACCTTAGCAGATGATGAGGAATCAGATCTAATGATGAATCGGGATTGTAAGGTGTAAAATGAAATATCTTTTGTGTTGAAGGTTATGTATATTCTAGATCTGAATACTAATGCATATATTATTCTGTAAATGATATGATTTGGGTATAACTAACGTCTGGGATAGATACAGAACTCTGAATTTATATTTGTAGATGTATATGTTGGTTGGCTTTGAGAAAAGTGCGTGTACATGCAGGTTCGACACATGGAAGTAGCGTATACCTTATAAAATATGTTTTAGTTGCTGTTATTTGTTGTTGCAGAGTTCTGGGTTCTGGTTTGGGTTCTGGTTACTGTAGTCTGGTGACAGTACTCTGAATGATCAGATTGATGGGTTGTCTAAGTGAATGATTGATTCGGTTGTGGATGGTTCAAAAGGTGATTGGTTGATGCAGATGTATTTAATGATTGAATGATTTTGTTGATGGACCCAATTTGAAAATTTATAAAACGTGGTCCCTGGAGGAAGAAAGAAGGTCATAGCCTTTTGTAGGTCGGCACCTACATACTAGTAAATATATCAGCTAGTACAAGAGCTAGGGGGTTGTAGCTCCCTTCCAGTAGAAGTTGGAGAATGAGAGAAGGTTGTAGCCTTCTGTAGGTAGAAGCCTGCATAATGGTATAAGACTGCATCGATACAAAAATTGTGAACAGAAATTTCTTATTATTAAAAGAAGATAGAGACGATAACAACAGGCGGTTTTCACCCACATTGGGTTTCCACCTTATATCTTGGTGTTCATGTGTGTTGCTTATGTGTGATGCTTTATTCTACTTTTATTGCACTATCTAATGAATTCCTGACACACTGGCTAAAGTTCAATGTATGATAATTTGGGTAAATAAAAAGATCTATGCATATACACTGGTTGCATTAAGTAGAGTTGCGTATACATGCCAGTTCACTAAGCTGAAGTAGCATATACAAATCAGTTTTGAAAATTAAATTATTGATCTGATAATACTGATTCAGCCCCCCTCTCAGTATTATTTCCAACAATTGGTATCAGAGTAGGTCTTTAAGAAGAAGCTTGATTGCTTGAAGGAAGATCCATCATCTTGAGTAATCAAGAAAGCGGGGGATCCATCAGACCACCAATATCTAATGGGAGCAACTTTGTTTATTGGAAGATAAGAACCACAACCTATCTTCAATCACTTGGAACAGATGTATGGGAAATCATGGAAGGAGGATATACATTTCCATAAGCAATTCCTACAGATACGGCAGGTAAAAAGCAATATGAAAACCAGTTCACTAAGCTGAAGTAGCATATACAAATCAGTTTTGAAAATTAAATTATTGATCTGATAATACTGATTCACCCCCCTCTCAGTATTATTTCCAACAATTGGTATCAGAGTAGGTCCTTCAGAAGAATCTTGATCGCTTGAAGGAAGATCCATCATCATGAGTAATCAAGAAAGAGGGGGATCCATCAGACCACCAATATTTAATGGGAGCAACTTTGTTTATTGGAAGGTAAGAACCACAACCTATCTTCAATCACTTAGAACAGATGTCTGGGAAATCGTGGAAGGAGGATATACATTTCCATCAACAATTCCTACAGATACGGCATGTAAAAAGCAATATGAAACCAATGCCAAGGCTATCAATACATTATTGGGAAGTCTGTCAAAATCAGAGTTTGTCAAATTTATGCAGCTCAAATCTGCCAAAGAAATATGCGACAAAATTATTCTGAGCTACAAAGGAGACTCTCAGGTAAAAGGTGCTAAACTGCAAACTCTCAGAATTATATATAAAACTCTCAAGATGCACAATGATGAAAGTATAGCTAGTTACTTCTTACATATAGATGAGGTTGTTAATTACATGAAGAATTTGGGTGAAGAGATAAAGGAAGTTACCTTAGTTGAAAAAGTTTTAAGATCCTTGTCTGCTAAGTTTGAATCAAAAGTATCTACCATAGAAGAAAAGCAGGATCTACAGACTATTACTATGACATGGCTGCACATAATCTTAATTTCCTTTGAGATGAGAAAAGGAGGTCCATCAGAAATGAGAGAAGTTGCATTTAAAGCTTCAGCAAAAGGAAAATAAGAACTCAATGAATCAGGACATCTGTCAGAAGAAGAATAGGAAGTAAACTTTGTCAAGAAGATTCAACTGGGTTCTGGAAGATTCAGAGGTAAACTACCTTTCAAATGTTTTTCCTGTGGTAGATTCGGTCATTATGCTGCCAAATGTCCTCATAAAGATAAATATGATAAAGGGAAGGAATTTTCAAAATGGAATAGAAAACAAAGTGTAAGTAAAAAGAGCTACTATACTCATGAAGATAGCAATGGTTTATCAAATAGTGATGAAGATAGTAATGACTATAGACTTTTGATGGCTTATGAAGATGATGATTTTTTGGATGCTTTAGATGAAGATGACCTTTATGCAGAAATCTCTAAACTCAAAATCTGCTTAGAAGAAAAGAATATGATTATAGATACCTTGACATACCAACTTGCTAAAAGAGAAAAACACAATGAAAAACTAGAATGTGAAATTATGGGTCTAAGAAAGGATCTTGAGAAAACAAAAGATCTCAATATTAGATTTGCTAAAGGATCAGAAACCTTAAATGAAATTATCAAAGTGTAGCGTTCTCCTCTGATAAATACAGGTCTTGGATATACTAAAGAAGCATCTCAAGCACAGAAGTTGTCAACCTCCACAAAAAGCTATCTTGATGCAGCAAAGAGCAGTGAACAATTTGGAAATCGTCAGCAAAGGCATAAAGCAGATCACCAGGTAAATAAGGCTCAATTTACTTCAAGGATGAACAGAAGCCACGACCAACCTCAGGTAAATCATACTCAATTTGCTTCAAAGATGAATATCAATAGAAACTACAATCACCAGGTTAGTAGATTCGATAATTGCAGGAAATTCTTTAATGGTCAATGTTTCTCATGTCATAATTTTGGACACAAATCTGCTTAATGTGTTGCTTACAAAACCATCATGACTGGAGAAGCAAGAAATCAAAGGAATGTGGCAGGGATCAAGAAAAGTTCCTATAATAATTTTTCTTTTCTTGAAAATGAAATAGAATGCTCAATCTGTAAGAACTTTGGCCATGAAGAATCTGAATGCAGGAGTAAATTTCGGCAAATATCTCAAAAGGAGAAAACTCCATTAAATCCCAAAATATGGAGAAAGAAAGAACCGAAAACAGAAAGATGTGGTATAGCCTTGTATGCAGAAGGACAAGAAAATTAGTGGTACATCGACAGTGGATGCTCAAAACACATGACATATGACAAAGAAAAACTACACTCATATAATGCCTTAGCAAAGGAAAAGAGTGTCTCATTTGGAAATGACACTCATGCTGTCATAAAAGGTAAAGGCTCTATTTTCTTGAAAGTAAAAGTTAAAGCTAGGAATGTTATGTATGTTGGTGGCTTAAAGCATAACCTGTTGAGTGTGAGTCAAATGTGTGATCAAGGAAATGAAGTAGTGTTTCGATTAAATGGATGTGTTGTTCGTGAGCTTGATACAGGAAAAACTGTGATTAAAGGTACAAGAACTCCTAACAACCTATACATACTCAAGGGAGGACAACAACAGTGCTATCTAAGAAAAAATGGTGAAAATTGGCTATGGCACAAAAGATTGGGACATCTAAGATTTTCTCAAATAAGAAAAGCATGCAGATTCTAGGATGTTTGTGATCCTCCAGATATAAACATTCCTAAAAATACTATATGCAAATCATGTCAATTCGGTAAGCAAACTATATCTCAATTCATCGAAAAGGAAGGGTCAGCTAGTAAGCCTCTTGAACTTGTTCATACTAATTTATGTGGACCATCAAGGAAAAATCACCTCGTGGAGAAGAATACTTTATATTGTTCATTGATGATTTTTCCAGAATGTGTTGGATAGGTCTTCTAAAGCATAAATATGAAGCATTTGAAAAGTTCAAAGCCTTCAAGGTTTTGGTTGAAAATGAATCAGATCACAAAATCAAATGCCTCAGATCTGATCAAGGAGGGGAATTTACCTCGGATGAATTCTTTGAATTTTGTGAACAACATGGAATAAAAAGGCAATTCACCACTGCAAGGACTCCTTAGCAAAATGGAGTGGTAGAAAGGATGAACCAAACTGTTAAACAAATGGTTCGTGCTATGCTAGATGAATCTAGAACTCCTGCAACCTTCTGGGGTGAAGTTGCATTCACCGCCGTCACTATTATTAACCAAGCAAATGTTCAGGTAAACAACACTCAAACTCCACATGAACTTTGGTATGGTAAGACTCCTATTGTAAAATACTTCAAAGTTTTTGGAAGCAAATGTTACATCAAAAGGACTGATGAAAAACTTGGTAAGTTTGAACCCAGAGTAGGTGAAGGCATTCTTCTTGGTTACTCTTCCCGAAGTAAAGGATATAATTGTTATAATAAAATAGTTGGGAAACTTATTGAAAGTATTGATGTTGTAGTTGATGAATCATACAAAAATCCAAAACAGATAAAAACCGAAGATTATGACAATGAAGAAGATGAGGATCATTTTCCCACATCAAATCACACTGATTCTGAAGAAGAAACCAATGAAGCACCAGAAGAAGAGATAATGATAGAAGAAAAGACTCTGTCCAGGTATGTTCAGAAAAATCATCCGGAAAATCAAATTTTAGGGGAAAAGAAGTAGGTGTGCAGACAAGAAGAACTATTGCCGAAGCCTCAAGCTATCTAGCATTACTATCTTCCATTGAACCTCAAAATGTAAATGAAGCATGCAAAGATGAATGTTGGGTCAAGGCCATGAATGAAGAACTTGAGAAAATTGAAAAGAATAATACTTGGGAATTAGTTCCTAGACCTCATGATAAGAATATCATAGGAACCAAATGGATATTCAAAAACAAGCTGAACAAAAATGGAGAAGTTATTAGAAACAAGGCCAGACTTGTTTGCAAAGGATATGCTGAAGAAGAAGGTATAGATTTTGAAGAAACCTTTGCACCTATTGCTAGACTTGAAGCCATAAGAATTTTTCTTGCTCTTTCTAGTTTTTAGAAATTCAAAGTATACCAAATGGATGTAAAATATGCCTTTCTTAATGGATACTTAGAAGAAGAAGTCTATCTTGAACAACCAAAAGGATTCATTCTTGGAAATGATGCAAAACTTGTATGCAAACTCAGAAAGGCTCTCTATGGTCTAAAACAAGCTCCAAGGGCCTGGTATTACCATATTGACAAATATCTCCACCAACAAGGTTTTTCAAAGGGGTCAGCAGATAGTAATCTATATGCAAAGATTGACACTAGTAAATTGCTAATAATTGTTGTTTATGTTGATGATATCATTTTTGGTAGCAATGAAGAATCCATGAGTCAGAATTTTGCTTCAGTAATGCAACAAGAATTTGAAATGTCATTTCTTGGTGAGCTTACCTATTTTCTTGGTCTACAAGTTTAGAAAAATAAATATGCTATTTTTCTCTCACAAACCAAATATCTCAAACAGATCCTGGAAAAGTACAACATGGAAGATTCTAAACCAGTATCTACCCCAATGGTAACATGATGTAGTCTCATCTCAAATGATGAATCAGCAGCAGTACATCAACCAACTTACAGATCCATGATTGGCAATCTACTTTATCTAACAGGTACCCGACCTGACATCATGCATGCAGTAGGAATAGTTGGAAGATTCCAAGAAAATCCAAAGGAATCACACCTTCAGGCAGTCAAAAGGATTTTCAAATATCTTCAAGGAACACAGAACTTTGGTTTATGGTATCTTAGAGATACAAAACTTACACTTCATGCTTATACATATGTAGATTGGGCAGGAAGTGTTGATGACAGAAAAATCACTAGTGGTGGTGCATTCTATATGGGTTCCAGGTTAGTGTCTTGGTTCAACAAGAAACAAAGTTCAATTGCATTATCTACAGCTGAAGCAGAATACGTGGCTACTACATCTTGCTGCACACAACTACTTTGGATGACGCAGATGTTGCAAGACATTCAGATCACATGTACTCCAGCCATCTCCATTCTATGTGATAATACAAGTGCCATCAATATTTCAAAGAATCCAGTCATGCACTCCAAGACCAATCACATACCCTTCAAATATCATTTTCTACGTGAACAAGTGCTTGAACAAAAGGTCAAATTGGAGTATGTTCCCTCCAAAGAACAGGTTGTTGATATATTCACTAAACCATTGCCCAGAGAGTTATTTGAATATCTCACACAAAAGTTGGGAGTAGTTGCTACATCATCATACTGTTAAATCCTATTTTCTTCAGAGAAATGTGGTTATACACAATTTTCATGAAGCATAGTTGTGTACATACGCTAGTTTCTATGGGTACAGTCGCGTATATGTTGGTTTGAGGAAAAGTAGTGGGCTAGACTCAGGAGAAAGGGGTCTGATATGGTTCAGTGAATTATCTGCTTTGCTTGATGATGGTTACAATCTATTGATGACATGTGGAAATATGTTGGCTCTCATAAGTTGTTGATAACTTGATGTATATCTGACTGATGATGATTCCTTGATAACTCTTCTGATATATGCAATGATCAAATCTGACAGTGAACATCAGGCACAAGTTTAGGGGGAGCATATGCTTCTAATAATGCATTGTTGGCATTATCTTAGAAGATCTTGGTATAGATCCACATAGTTGCTTTTGATTCAGGTGATTCTTTTGATGGACATATACATGTTGCTGGTCTGGGTGTTGTTGATAGATGCTTATGGAGCAGATCGTACATGGTGTATGATAGTTGATGATGACTATCATGGTCTTGTTTCAGATATTTGGTATCTGTTATATATGTCATGTATATCATTTAATGTAAATGTCGTGAAAAGACCTAATTTGTAACCCCACTATGCATGGGATGAATGATGTAATGTTTCTTGTTTTTATCATGTGTAAACAATTGGTATATCCGCACTTGGTTGGGTGGATGAGTCAAATTTGGTATATCCCCACTTGGTTGGGAGATGGATGTATGTATGAGTCATTGGTGATAGGAAGTTCATTGAAGATGTATGTATAGAGTCATGTTATTATTTTACAACATCTTTTTGCAGACTTTTCTTTTGCTCAGGAGGAGCATCGACTCGATCATGGGAGCTCAATCAACACACTCCAACATATAAGAGATTTTAGCATATACTCAGGGGGAGCATGACCCTTTTCTCTTGATGTCAAAGGGGGAGAGTGACTTGATGTTTTCATCAAGTCCAAAGGGGGAAATTGTTGGCATTATGATTCAGGTGTTGTCCTTGATGGCAACTCACTTAGATGAAAGATCAAAGTATAGCAGGCAAACAACAAAGAATTACAAATCAGTTTTCATAGAATGAAGAAAGAGAGGTATACGCAGGTTCATCATTGACTAAGCTTCGTATACACGCAGGTTCACTGTATACAAGCTACGTATATGTACACACGCACTTTGATAAAAGGAAGAGCACGTATACCTTGGAAAACTAAGTTTTTGGCCCAAAGTATTTAGTCCATGGTATTTTGATCCATGGTATTGGTACAAGGTATTGGGTCCAAGGTATTGACCCTAGGGATTTGGTCCAAGGTATTGGTCCTAAGTGGTTTTGGTCCATGGTATTGAGAAAGGCCTACAAACTATAAAAGGAGGAGAAGATCATTAGGCCAAGGTGTGCAAGTATCGAATATCTGATGAAGTGTGAGATCTAGTATGCAGGTTATTGGGTTATGGTACATAGCTAGATCTGAACCAAGGATGAAACTTAGTTGATGATGACGAATCAGATCTAATGATGAATCGGGATCTTAAGGTGTAAAATGAACTATCTTTTGTGTTGAATCTCACGTATATTCTATATTTGAATATTGACTCATATATTATTCTGTAAATGATATGATCTGGGTATAACTAAAGTCTGGAATAGCTACAGAACTCTGAATTTATATTTGCAGATGTATACTGTTAGTGTCAGTCTTTGAAACCTTCCTCTAGTGATCAAACATGCTCTTACAAAGTGATTTTAAGGTGTCAAGGTCAAATTTTGTCATTTCAGTGAGTCTTCAAGCAAAATTTGGTCACTAGGTATTAGGTCTAGGGTTTGTTTTCACTCCATTCAATTTTTTCCAAATGTCAGTCCATGTCACCATTCAACTAAGTGTACCATCATTCAGAGGGTTTTCATCATCATGTTGGGTTCCAATGGGTCATGTTACACCTTGTTCATGCTTTAGTATTGCCTAGGTAAGGTTCATTTCCCTCTCCTAGGGTTTTGAAGGTAATTTCTCTTGGATGGTAAAATCATCAACAAAAATTGTATCCTGATGTTCATACACCTTCCCCTATCCTTAATGTACCTTATTAAACACTTCCCATCACTGATATCCCTCAAATTCCTCATTTTCTCACAAATCCTAGTTTCTTGCTACAATTTGTCGATTTTCTAGGCTAGGCCTGTGTTTTTCCTTTTTCGACTCCTTCCCCTCACTCAATCTTTGAAATTCCAATTTTCCCTGCTTCCTAACATCCCTCCCTACTTCCCAAAATTTTCTCAAGAATTTAGAAGCCCCTTATCCCCTTCATTTCACTTCATTTCGACAAATCCCCTGTTCCACACATTGGGATAGGTTTTACTCCAATGATGTTTCTGAGCAATAAAATATGAATTTGGGAAAATTGAGAGACTATTTTGTCCCAAATATTCCAAGGAAGAAAAACCTCCTTCACTTTTTACACAGGTGTCATGGTTTTAGAGAAATGTCAAAAATACAGTTGCCTCAGGGGAATTGATACACCTTTGAAGTGACCCTAGGAAAATCAAGATTTCTCCTAGCTTGGTTGGCCAAATGACTTTCTTGATAAGTCAAATAATAACTAGACACAAAGAGATTTCCCATGAGCTATCATGAGCTCAATTTGGGGTTGAGAAAGACCTTCAAAAGTTGACTACAATAACACTCTTCCTTTAGGCAGCCTAATTTTTCACATTTTGACCAGTCTTGGGAGATTTGACTTCTGACAGGGAAAATGAACTTCAAATTGAAAAATTCAAGTTGTGTTGGAAATTAGACTCAATAAGACTTCCAAATCACTATCCCGTTCCCAATTTGGACACTGAGAAGGCCTCCAAAAGTGTCATGCAAAAAGCTCTACGCACCTGTCAGTTGGCACTACACACAGAATTGGCGCTACGCACCTGGTGCAGGTTTTACACTGCAATTTGAACGGGTGCGATGCACCTGTTTAGTGCGGCGCACCTCGCTAGTGGCATGACGCACTTGCCTTCTTAGCCCAAATTTCACTCAAATCATTTTTCCAAGCTCCAAATTTGTGTAATCTTCATTCAATAAGTAAGTGAAGCATTCCATAGTGCCATTGCAAAATTTTTGATCATTATTCATGGTGTGTAAATAGGTGAAAAGGAAAACCATAGTTTGTTGCACAGTCACATTCAAAAAACTGTCTAGGGTTTCAAAGTTGTCATTGTTGCTATTTTCTCCCCTTGCATCAGTTACATTCCCCTTCACTACACTCCCCTCATTTCATTTCCCTTACCCCTCTCTCACCTATAATCATCCTACCCTCTTATCCCCAAAACCCTAAAACCCTAATTGGCATCTCTAAACCCTAATACCTAATTCATACTATCCCCAAACCCTACAAGCCCTACTCACATCACCAAACCCTATTCATACATACATTTCCACACTCCCTTCCCCATACACTCTGCCCATTCCATTCCTCCATCCTATTCCATACTATTATCCACAAACTGTTCATATATAATCACATTTTTCAAAACCAAGGGATAACAATGGAAAGAGACAATGAATATGACTATGATAAGCAGCGAAGCAAAGGCAAAGAGAAGATGCACGAGGATGATATAGATGACAAAGAAGAAAGAAAAAAAATAGTTGGAGGATAAGCAAAGCCTAATGGAGCTAGAAATATTGAAACTGAAGAAGCAAAATGACGAAAAGGACCATGTCACTTTGACTTCCATTGAACAAGAGATAGAGAATGACAAGGAGTCTTGGTTGGAGAAGATGAACATGCACTTGGAGAGGCTACTGGACAAGGCTAACAAGGAGAAGGACATGTTGCAACACATGGCTTTTCATTATTTGGCAAGAAACATAGTTTGCAAAGCGAGAATAAGGACTTTGAAGGCCAAATTGAGGAAAGCTTTGAGGAGGAGGAAAAAACAAGACAAGCTAAAGATTTTGGCTGAGGCTTCCTTAGCCCAACATAGCACTTGATGTAGGTCACTCAGCTCAAATTTCAAGAAATTTGGCACACTTTTTGTCAATTTGAATTTTTGGAGCAAAACATAGATTTTTCTGCTTGGCGCTCGCTTTTTCTAGGGACCTCCTTTGGAGGAAAAATCAACATTTTTGGATTCCTCATGCAAAATTATGAATACCCAAAAATGGCCAAGAAATTTTGTCAAGTTTTGAGCTTCCAAAAGGGTCAAAAACACCTCAAAAATGTCCTTTCTGCCCCTTTTTGGCCACACAGGAAGCAGTGTTGGGAGAACTCACTTTTGGAGGGGCAAATGGACACCAAATTTAGAAATTCCACCTATTATGGAAAGTAGACAGACAAACCTTTCCAACAAGCCCACTTGGAGAAAATTTTGTGCATGGGAAGGCCTTTAAAATCAGATAAAAAAAGGTGCTATGCACAAGGACAGTGGCGCAGCACACAGGATGAAAAATTGACTTTTTTGCCAAAAAGCTCTGCTTTTTGCCTAGTTTTTTCTCAGTCTGACTTTTCTCTCTCTCATGGTCAAAATCATGATATAATTTGATGTAAATTGATAGAATTTGATGTAAAAATTTTAAAATTTCACTCATGGAGGTAGATACATCATGAAAAGGTAGTTTGAAACTAAATGAATCAGTATCCTAAGTTTTAGAGGTAAGCTGTTCCACTGCCTACTTTTGAGTTCATAATTTAGATCTTGTTGAAACAGCTCCTAAACCCATGAATTTGACCCCTAAAACCTAGCAAGAGTTGTTTGTTTCCTATATCTAGTAGTTTTTCTGTCATTTGTAAAGGTTGGACTCTTGTGAATGCCTTGAGCATTGTTGTACATTCTTCTCTGCAGTTTAGCAAAGGAATAGACCAGGGTGTGCAACATTTTGTGGGATTCTTGTGGCAAGTTTATTTGGTATTGTTTTTCCTTCTATAATTCAAGTTTACATGTGTTTATGTATGCCATCATCTCTCTATGTTCAACTTAACTAAATGAATCAAGGATAAAGTTAGAATTCATTGATGTTGCAGTGCTCTACCTAGGGTTTGTTTAGTTATTTATGTTTTCAACTATTTGAAGAGGATCCCTGAGACTTTCATGCCCTCTCCAACCTCTCACCAGTCTTAAGACTTTCCATCTCACTTATTTTAAATTACTAAACCATTTTCCTACCTCATCCCACAGAAACCTTTGCAAGACTGTGTCCATTCCCTGGACCCAAATCTGCCTTTCACATTTGAGCCTGCAAAGCAACATTAAATTCAATCAAACTCCTCTAAGCATATACCTAGCCTAAAATTAGTCTTTAAATCAGTCATCTCAAGCTTCATTTATCATATTTTCCTGAGATTGACAAGGAGAGAGCCCTCTCTCAACCTGGTAGGGATAGATACCAGGTTAAGCGTGGTTTGATGTTACCCTAGATCTTGCCTTTCTCAACCTGAGGTAGATTTAGGCCATAACATATACGTTGGTTTGCTTTGAGAAAAGTGCGTGTACACGCAGGTTTGACACATGGAAGTAGTGTATCCCTTATAAAATATGTTTTAGTTGCTGCTGTTTGTTGTTGCAGAGTTCAGGGTTCTAGTTACTGTAGTCTGGTGATAGTACTCTGAATGATTAGATTGATGGGTTGTCTAAGTGAATGATTGATGCGGTTGTGGATGGTTCAAAAGGTGATTTCTTGATGCAGATGTATTTGATGATTGAATGATGTTGTTGATGGATCCAGTCTAAAAATTTATGAAATGTGGTCCCTGGAGGAAGAAAGAAGGTCGTAGCCTTTTGTAGGTCAGCACCTACGTACTAGTAAATATATCAGCTAGTACAAGAGCTAAGGGGTTGTAGCTCCCAGTAGAAGCTGGAGAACAAGAGAAGGTTGTAGCCTTCTACAGGTAGAAGCCCGCATAATGGTATAAAATTGCACTAGTGCAAAAATTCTAAACATAAATTTCTTATTATTAAAAGAAGACAGAGACGACAGCAGTAGGTGGTTTTCACCCACATTGGGTTTCCACCTTATATCTTGGTGTTCATGTGTGTTTCTTATGTGTGATGCTTTATTTTTCTTTTACTACACTATCTAATGAATTCCTAATATACTGGTTAAAGCTTAATGTATGATAATTTGGGTAAATCAAAAGATCTCTGCATATACGCTGGTTGCATTAAGTACAGTTGTGTATACACTCTAGTTCACTAAGTTGAAGTAGTGTATACAAATCAGTTTTGAAAATTAAATTATTGATTTGATAATACTGATTCACCCCCCCTCTCAGTATGATTCGCAACAATTGGTATCAGAGCAGGTCCTTCAGAAGAAGCTTGATCGCTTGAAGGAAGATCCATCATCTTGAGTAATCAAGAAAGCGGGGGATCCATCAGACCACCAATCTCTGATGGGAGAAGCTTTTTTTATTGGAAGGTAAGAACTACAACCTATCTTCAATCACTTGGAACAGATGTCTGGGAAATCGTGGAAGGAGGATATACATTTCCATCAACAATTCCTACAGATACGACAGGTAAAAAGCAAGATGAAACCAATGTCAAGTGGAAGGAGGATATACATTTCCATCAACAATTCCTACAGATACGACAGGTAAAAAGAAATATGAAACCAATGTCAAGGCTGTCAATACATTATTGGGAAGTCTGTCACAATCAGAGTTTTTCAATGTTATGCAGCTCAAATTCACCAAAGAAATATGGGACAAAATCGTTTTGAGCTACGAAGGAGACTCTCAGGTAAAAGGTGCTAAACTGCAAACTCTCAGAATTCAATATGAAACTCTCAAGATGCACAATGATGAAAGTATAGCTAGTTACTTCTTAAGTATAGATGAGGTTGTTAATTGCATGAAGAATCTAGGTGAAGAGATAAAGGAAGTTACCTTAGTTGAAAAAGTTTTAATATCCTTGTCTGCTAAGTTTGAATCAAAAGTATCTGCCATAGAAGAAAAGCAGGATCTACAGACTATTACTATGACACAACTGCACAGAATCTTAACTTCCTTTGAGATGAGAAAAGAAAGTCCATCAGAAATGAGAGAAGCTGCATTTAAAGCTTAAACAAAAGGAAAATAAGAACTCAATGAATTAGGACATCTGTCAGAAGAAGATGAGGAAGTAAACTTTGTCAAGAAGCTTCAACGGGGTTCTGGAAGATTCAGAGGTAAACTACCTTTCAAATGTTTTGCTTGTGGTAGAGTTGGTCATTATGTTGTCAAATGTCCTCATAAATATAAATATGACAAAGGGAAGGAATATGCAAAATGGAATAGAAAACAAAGTGTAAGTAAAAAGAGCTATTATACTCATGAAGATAGCAATGGTTTATCAAATAGTGATGAATATAGTAATGACTATAGACTTCTGATGGCTTATGAAGATGATGATTTTTTGGATGCTTTAGATGAAGATGACCTTTATGAAGAAATATCTAAACTCAAAATCTGCTTAGAAGAAAAGAATATGATTATAGATACCTTGGCATACCAACTTGCTGAAAGATAAAAACACTGAAAAACTAAAATGTGAAATTGTGGGTCTAAGAAAGGATCTTGAGAAAATAAAAGCTCTCAATCTTAGATTTGCTAAAGGATCAAAAACCTTAAATGAAATTATCGAAGTGTAGCATTATCCTCTGATAAAGACAGGTCTGGATATACTGAAGAAGCATCTCAAGCACGGAAGCAGTCAACCTCCACTAAAAGCTATCTTGATGCAACAAAGAGCAGTGAACAATTTAACAATCGTCAGCAAAGGCATAAAGCAGATCACCAGGTAAATCAGGCTCAATTTACTTCAAGGATGAACAGAAGCCACAACCAACCTTAGGTAAATCGTACTCAATTTTCTTCAAAGATGAATAACAATAAAAACTACAATCACCAGGTCAGTAGATTCAATAATCACAGGAACTTCTTTAATGGTCAATGTTTCTCATGTCATAATTTTGGACACAAATCTACTCAATTTGTTGCTTACAAAACTATCATGACTAGAGAAGCACGAAATTAAAGGAATGTGACAGGGATCAATAAAAGTTCCTATAATAATTTTTATTTTCTTGAAAATGAAATAGAATGCTCAATCTGTAACAACTTTGGCCATGAAGAATCTGAATGCAGGAGTAAATTTCAGCAAATATCTCAAAAGGAGCAAACTCCATTAAATCCCAAAATATGGAGAAAGAAAGAACCGCAAACAGAATGATGTGGTATAGCCTTGTATGCAGAAGGACAAGAAAATTAGTGGTACATTGATAGTGGATGCTCAAAACACATGACAGATGACAAAGAAAAACTACACTCATATAATGCCTTAGAAAAGGAAAAGAGTGTCTCATTTGGTAACGACACTCCTGCTGTCATAAAAGGTAAAGGCTCTGTTTTCTTGGAAGAAAAAGTTAAAGCTAGGAATGTTATGTATGTTGATGGCTTAAAGCATAACCTATTGAGTGTGAGTCAAATGTGTGCTCAAGGAAATGAAGTAGTGTTTCGATCAAATGGATATGTTTTTCGTGAGCTTGATACAGGAGAAACCATGATTAAAGGTACAAGAACTCCAAACAACCTATACATACTCAAGGGAGGACAACAACAGTGCTATCTAAGAAAAAATGGTAAAAACTGGCTACGGCACAGAAGATTGGGACATCTAAGATTTTCTCAAACAAGAAAAGCATACAGATTCTAGGTTGTTCGTGATCTTCCAGATATCAACATTCCTAAAAATACTATATGCAAATCATGTCAATTCGGTAAGCAAACCAGAGCTCAATTCATTGGAAAGGAAGGGTCAGCTAGTAAGCCTCTTGAACTTGTTCATATTGATTTATGTAGACCATCAAGGAAAAAGTCACCTGGTGGAGAAGAATACTTTATATTGTTCATTGATGATTTTTCCATAATGTGTTGGATAGGTCTTCTAAAGCATAAAGATGAAGCATTTGAAAAGTTTAATGCCTTCAAGGTTTTGGTTGAAAATGAATCAAAACGCAAAATCAAATGCCTCAGATTTGATTAAGGAGGGGAATTTACCTCGGATGAATTCTTTGACTTTTGTGAACAACATGGAATAAAAAGGAAGTTTTCCACTGCAAGGACTCAGCAAAATGGAGTGGTAGAAAGGATGAAGAAAATTGTTCAACAAATGGCTCGTGCTATGCTAGATGAATCTAGAACTCCTGCAACCTTCTGGGGTGAAGCTGCATTCACCGTCGTCACTATTCTCAACCAAGAAAATGTTTGGGTAAACAACACTCAAACTCCACATGAACTTTGGTATGGTAAGACTCCTACTGTAAAATACTTCAAAGTTTTTGGAAGCAAATGTTACATCAAAAGGACTGATGAAAAACTTGTTAAGTTTGAACCCAGAGCAGATGAAGATATTCTTCTTGGCTACTCTTCCCGATGTAAAGGATATAAATTTTATAATAAAAGACTTGGGAAAATTATTGAAAGTATTGATGTTGTAGTTGATGAAGCATACAAAAATAAAAAATAGATAAAAACCGAAGATTATGACAATGAAGAAGATGAGGATCATTTTCCCACATCAAATCACACTGATTTTGAAGAAGAAACCAATGAAGCACCACAAGAAGAGATAACGATAGAAGAAAATACTCTGTCCAGGTATGTTCAGAAAAATCATCCAGAAACTCAAATTTTAAGGGAAAAAGGGGCAGGTGTGCAGACAAGAAGAACTATTGCTGAAGCATCAAGCTATCTAGCATTACTATCTTCCACTGAACCTCAAAATGTAAATGAAGCATGCATAGATGAATGTTGGTTCAAGGCCATGAATGAAGAACTTGAGAAAATTGAAAAGAATAATACTTGGGAATTAGTTCCTAGACCTAATGATAAGAATATCATAGGAACCAAATGGATATTCAAAATCAAGCTAAACGAAAATGGAGAAGTTATTAGAAACAAGGCCAAACTTGTTTGCAAAGGATATGCTGAACAAGAAGGTATAGATTTTGAAGAAACCTTTACACTTGTTGCTAGACTTGAAGCCATAATAATGTTTCTTGCTCTTTCTAGTTTGCAGAAATTCAAAGTATACCAAATGGATGTAAAATCTGCCTTTCTTAATGGAGACTTAGAAGAAGAAGTCTATATTGAACAAGCAAAAGGATTCATTCTTGTAAATGATGCAAAACTTGTATGCAAAATTAGAAAGGCTCTCTATGGTCTAAAATAGGCTCCAAGGGCCTGGTATTACCGTCTTGACAAATATCTCCACCAACACGGTCTTTCAAAGGGGTCAGTAGATACCAATCTATATACAAAGATTGACACTGGTAAATTGCTAATAATTGTTGTTTATTTTGTTGATATCATTTTTGGTGGCAATGAAGAATCCATGAGTCAGAATTTTGCTTTAGTAATGAAGCAAGAATTTGAAATGTCCTTGCTTGGTGAGCTTACCTATTTTCTTGGTCTACAAGTTCAGCAAAATAAAGATGGTATTTTCCTCTCACAAACCAAATATCTCAAACAGATCCTGAAAAATTATGGCATGGAAGATTCTAAACTAGTATGTACCCCAATGGTAACAAGATGTAGTCTCAGCTCAAATGATGAATCAGCAGCAGTACATCAACCAACTTACAGATCCATGATTGGTAGTCTACTTTATTTAACAGGTACTTGACCTAACATCATGCATGCAGTAGGAATAGTTGGAAGATTCCAAGCAAATCCAAAGGAATCAAACCTTCAGGCAGTCAAAAGGATTTTCAAATATCTTCAAGGAACACAGAACTTTGGTTTATGATATCCTAGAGATACAGAACTTACACTTCATGCTTATACAGATGTAGATTGGGCAGGAATTGTTGATGACAGAAAAAGCACTAGTGGTGGTGCATTCTATATGGGTTCCAGGTTAGTGTCTTGGTTCAACAAGAAACAAAGTTCAATTGCATTATCTACAGCTGAAGCAGAATACGTGGCTGCTGCATCTTGCTGCACACAACTACTTTGGATGATGCAAACCTTGCAAGACATTCAGTTCACATGTACTCCACCCATCTCCATTCTATTTGATAATACAAGTTCCATCAGTATTTCAAAGAATCCAGTCATGCACTCCAAGACCAAGCACATACCCTTCAAGTATCATTTTCTACGTGAACAAGTGCTTGAACAAAAGGTCAAATTGGAGTATGTTCCCTCCAAAGAACATGTTGTTGATATATTCACTAAACCACTGCCCAGAGAGACATTTGAATATCTCAGACAAAATCTAAGAGTAGTTGCTGCATCATCCTACTGTTAAATCATATTTTCTTTAGAGAAAGGTGGTTATACGGAAGTTTCATGAAGCGTAGTCGCATACATACGCTGGTTTCTGTGGGTACAGTCACATATATGTTGGTTTGAGGAAAAGCAGTGGGCCAGACTCAGGAGAAAGGGGTCTGATATGGTTCAGTGAATTATCTGCTCTGCTTGATGATGGTTACAATCTGTTGATGACATGTGGAAATATGTTGGCTCTCATAAGTTGTTGATAACTTGATGTATATATGATTGATGATGATGCCTTGATAACTCTTTTGATATATGCAATGATCAGATCTGACAGTGAACATCTGGCACAGGTTCAGGGGGAGCATATGCTTCTAATAATGCATTGTTGGCATTATCTTAGAAGATCTTGGTACAGATCCACATAGTTTTTTTTGATTCAGGTGATTCTTTTGATGGACATATACAGGTTGCTGGTCTGGATGCTGTTGATAGATGCTTATGGAGCAGATCATACATGGTGTATGATAGTTGCTGATGACTATCATGGTCTTGTTTCAGATATTTGGTCTCTGTTATATATGTCATGTATATCATTTAATGTAAAGGTCATGAAAAGACCTAATTTGTAACCCCACTATGCATGGGACGGATGATGTAATGTTTCTTGTTTTTATCATGTGTAAACAATTGGTATATCCCCACTTGGTTGGGTGGATGAGTCAAATTTGGTATATCCCCACTTGGTTGGGAGATGGATGTATGTATGAGTCATTGGTGATAGGAAGTTCATTGGAGATGTATGTATAGAGTCATGTTATTCTTTTAGAACATCTTTTTGCAGACTTTTCTTGTGCTCAGGGGGAGCATGGACTCGATCATGGGAGCTCAATCAGCACACTCCAACATATCAGAGATTTCAGCATGTACTCAGGGGGATCATGACCCTTTGCTCTTGATGTCAAAGGGGGAGAGTGACTTGGTGTTGCCATCAAGTCCAAAGGGGGAGATTGTTGGCATTATGATTCAGGTGTTGTCCTTGATGGCAACTCACTCAGATGAAAGATCAAAGTATAGCAGGAAAACAACAAAGAATTATAGATCAGTCTTCACAAAATGAAGAAAGAGAGGTATACGCATGTTCATCATTGACCAAGTTGCGTATACACGCAGGTTCACTGTATACAAGTCGCCTATACCTACACATGAAATTCCACAAAAGGAAGAGCGTGTATACCTTGGAAAACTAAGTTTTTGGTCCGAAGTATTTAGTCCATGGTATTTTGATCCATGGTATTGGTCCAAGGTATCGGGTCCAAGGTATTGACCCTAGGTATTTGGTCCTAAGTGGTTTTGGTCCATGGTATTGAGAAAGGCCTACAAACTATAAAAGGAGGAGAAGATCATTAGGCCAAGGTGTGCAAGTATCGAATATCTGATGAAGTGTGAGATCTAGTATGCAGGTTATTGGGTTATGGTGCATAGCTGGATTTGAACCAAGGATGAACCTTAGCTGATGATGAGGAACCAGATCTAATGATGAATCAGGATCTTAAGGTGTAAAATGAACTAACTTTTGAGTTGAAGCTCATGTATGTTATAGATCTAAATACTGACACATATATTATTCTATAAATGATATGATCTGGGTATAACTAAAGTCTGGAATAGCTATAGAACTATGAATTTATATTTTCATATGTATACGCTGTTTGTATTTGAGAAAAGCACGTGTACATGCAGGTTCGACACATGGATGTAGCGTATACATTATAAAATATGTTTTAGTGGATGTTGTGTTTTTTGCAGAGTTCCGGGTTCTGGTTACTGTAGTTTGGTGACAATACTCTGAATGATCAGATTGATGGGTTGTCTAAGTGAATGATTGATTCGGTTGTGGATGGTTCAAAAGGTGATTGGTTGATGCAGATGTATTTGATGATTGAATGATGTTGTTGATGGATCCAGTCTGAAAATTTATGAAACGTGGTCCCTGGAGGAAGAAAGAAGGTCGTAGCCTTCTGTAGGTCGGCACCTACGTACTAGTAAATATATCGGCTAGTACAAGAGCTAGGGGGTTGTAGCTCCCTTCCAGTAGAAGCTGGAGAATGAGAGAAGTTTGTAGCCTTTTGCAAGTAGAAGCCTGCATACTGGTATAATACTGCGCCAGTACAAAAATTGTAAACATAAATTTCTTATTATTAAAAGAAGACAGAGACGCCAACAGCAGGCAGGTTTCACCCACATTGGGTTTCCACCTTATATCTTGGTGTTCATGTGTTTTTCTTATGTGTGATGCTTTATTCTGCTTTTACTACACTATCTAATGAATTCCTAATATACTGGTTAAAGTTCAATGTATGATAATTTGGGTAAATCAAAAGATCTCTGCATATACGCTGGTTGCATTAAGTACAATTGCGTATACATGCTAGTTCACTAAGCTGAAGTAGCGTATACAAATTAGTTTTGAAAATTAAATTATTGATCTGATAATACTGATTCACACCCCCTCTTAGTATTATTTCCAACAATTGGTATCAGAGTAGGTCCTTCAGAAGAAGCTTGATTGCTTGAAGGAAGATCCATCATCATGAGTAATCAAGAAAGCGGGGGATCCATTAGACCGTCAATATTTGAGGGGAGCAATTTTTTTTATTGGAAGGTAATAACCACAACCTATCTTCAATCACTTGGAACAGATGTCTGGAAATCGTGGAAGGAGGATATACATTTCCATCAGCAATTCCTACATATATGGCAAGTAAAAAGTAATATGAAAATAATGTCAAGGCTGTCAATACATTATTCAGATGTCTATCACAATCAGAGTTTGTCAAAGTTATGCAGCTCAAATATGCCAAAGAAAGATGGGACAAAATTGTTCTAAGCTACGAAGGAGACTCTCAGGTACAATGTGCTAAATTTCAAACTCTCAAAATTCAATATGAAACTCTCAAGATGCACAATGATGAAAGTATAGCTAGTTACTTCTTACGTATAGATGAGGTTGTTAATTGCATGAAGAATCTGGGTGAAGAGATAAAGGAAGTTACCTTAGTTGAAAAAGTTTTAAGATCCTTGTCTACTAAGTTTGAATCAAAATTATCTGCCATAGAAGAAAAGCAGGATCTATAGACTATTACTATGACACAACTGCATGGAATCTTAACTACCTTTGAGATGAGAAAAGGAAGTCCATCAGAAATGAGAGAAGCTACATTTAAAGCTTCAGCAAAAGGAAAATAAGAACTCAATGAATCAGGACATTTGTCAGAAGAAGAAGATGAAGTAAACTTTGTCAAGAAGCTTCAACGGGGTTCCGAAATATTGAGAGGTAAACTACCTTTCAAATGTTTTTCCTGTGGTAGAGTCAGTCATTATGCTACAAAATGTCCTCATAAAGATAAATATGGTAAAGGGAAGGAATCTTTAAAATGGTATAGAAAACAAAGTGTAAGTAAAAAGAGCTACTATACTCACGAAAATAGCGATGGTTTATCAAATAGTGATGAAGATAGTAATGACTATAGACTTCTGATGGCTTATGAAGATGATGATTTTTTGGATGCTTTAGATGAAGATGACCTCTATGAAGAAATCTGTAAACTCAAAATCTGCTTAGAAGAAAATAATATGATTATAGATACCTTGACATACCAACTTGCTGAAAGAGAAAAACACAATGAAAAACTAGAATGTGAAATTGTGGGTATAAGAAAGGATCTTGAGAAAACAAAAGCTCTCAATCTTAGATTTGCTAAAGGATCAGAAACCTTAAATTTAATTATCAAAGTGCAGTGTTCTCCTGTGATAAAGACAGGTCTTGGATATATTGAAGAAGCATCTCAAGCACTGAAGCTATCAACCTCCACTAAAAGCCATCTTGATGCAGCAAAGAGTAGTGAACAGTTTAACAATTGTCAGCAAAGGAATAAAGTAGATCACTAGGTAAATAAGGCTCAATTTACTTCAAGGATGAATAGAAGCCACAACCAACCTCACGTAAATTGTACTCAATTTGCTTCAAAGATGAATATCAATAGAAACTACAATCACCAGGTCAGTAGATTTGGTAATCACAGGAACTTCTTTAATGGTCAATGTTTCTCATGTCATAATTTTGGACACAAATCTGCTCAATTTGTTGCTTACAAAACCATCATGACTAAAGAAGTATGAAATCAAAGGAATGTGATAGGGATCAAGAAAATTTCTTATAATAATTTTTCTCTTCTTGAAAATGAAATAAAATGCTCAATCTGTAACAACTTTGGCCATGAAGAATTTGAATGCAGGAGTAAAGTTCGGCAAATATCTCAGAAGGAGAAAACTCCATTAAATCCAAAAATATGGAGAAAGAAAGAACCGCAAACAGAAAGATGTGGTATAGCCTTGTATGCAGAAGGACAAGAAAACCAGTGGTACATCGATAGTGGATGCTCAAAACACATGACAGGTGACAAAGAAAAACTACACTCATATAATGCCTTAGAAAAGGAAAAGAGTGTCTCATTTGGAAACGACATTCCTGCTGTCATAAAAGGTAAAGGATCTGTTTTCTTGAAAGAAAAAGTTAAAGCTGGGAATGTTATGTATGTTGATGGCTTAAAGCATAACCTGTTGAGTGTGAGTCAAATGTGTGATCAAGGAAATGAAGTAGTGTTTCGATCAAATGGATGTGTTTTTCGTGAGCTTGATACAGGAGAAACTGTGATTAAAGGTACAAGAACTCCAAACAACCTATACATACTCAAGGGAGGACAAAAACAGTGATATCTAAGTAAAAATGATGAAAACTGGCTATGGCATAGAAGATTGGGACATCTAAGATTTTCTCAAATAAGAAAAGCATGCAGATTCTAGGCTATTCGTGATCTTCTAGGTATCAACATTCCTAAAAATACTATATGCAAATCATGTCAATTCGGTAAGCAAACCAGATCTCAATTCATCGAAAAGGAAGGGTCAGCTAGTAAGCCCCTTGAACTTGTTCATACTGATTTATGTGGACCATCAAGGAAAAAATCACCTTGTGGAGAAGAATACTTTATATTGTTCATTGATCATTTTTCCAGAATTTGTTGGATAGGTCTTCTAAAGCATAAAGATGAAGCATTTGAAAAGTTCAAAGCCTTCAAGGTTTTGGTTGAAAATGAATCAGATTGCAAAATCAAATGCCTTAGATTTGATCGAGGAGGGGAATTTATCTCGGATGAATTATTTGAATTTTGTGAACAACATCGAATAAAAAAGGTAGTTCTCCACTGTAAGGACTCCTCAGCAAAATGGAGTGGTATAAAGGATGAACAAAACTGCTCAACAAATGGCTCGTGCTATGCTAGATGAATCTGGAACTCTTGCAACCTTCTAGGGTGAAGTTGCATTCGCTGCCTTCACTATTCTCAACCAAGCAAATGTTTGGGTAAAGAGCACTCAAACTCCACATGAACTTTGGTATGGTAAGACTCCTATTGTAAAATACTTCAAAGTTTTTGGAAGCAAATGTTACATCAAAAGGATTGATGAAAAACTTGGTAAGTTTGAACCTAGAGTAGATGAAGGTATTCTTCTTGGCTACTCTTCCTGAAGTAAAGTGTTAGTGTCGGTATCTTCATCCCTCCATCAGCGATAAAATTCTTGTGTTGCATTGCATGTTAGGTGTCTCACTTGATCATCTGCATTCCATTAGGGTCATGGATAATCTGATGGTAGTGGCGTATTATACATTTTCCCTCGTGTTATTTACCTTCTGGCCCATTTTCATACATTTAGATCATCTGCAGTCATTTTTTGTATTTAAATCTGCAAAGTCATTTTTAGGGTTTTAGGTCTCATTAGGTCTAGGGTTTCATCAATAAGGTCTTGTAAACGCTCAATAACGGTCAACAGGTGAATGAGGAGGTCAAATAAAATCTTAGCAACAATAATTTCCATAATCACATGCTCAATGATTGATTTTTTACGGAGTTTTTTATGTTTTCATGTACAAATTTGATGTAATTTCATTTTTTCCATATGTAATAACCTCAGAGGCAGCCCTAGTCACCTTGACAAGCCTCTGCAATTACACCACTTCCAAAACAAATAAAAAGTCAAAACATTCAGTCCTTCAAAGGCAAAAATAAAGTAAACTGCCCAAAAACAGAGTTTTAAAATCAAGAGAAAATCAAACATGAGAAGAGTGGATTTTCTTAAGTGAAAAATTAAAATCCATTGCAATATAAAGTCTATTCATATCAAAGAAGATTCATTTGCATGCCAAAAGTGAAGGAGAGTAAGTCATTTTTGTTTTCAAGAGCCAAAGGAGTGAAGTTGTGTTTAGAGTGTGAAAAACGTAGGCATGACGCACCTAGGTTATAGCATGGCGCACTGGGCGACAGTTGGCAGTGTAATTTTATAATGGGCGTGACGCATTGAGGCAGCGCGGCGCACCTGTGAGGTGGCACGGTGCACAGGACTATAAGGCCCAAATTCACTCATAGCCTCTTCCAAACTCACAAAATTGCTAACTCCTCAATTATCCAAGTAAGTTGTCACTCCTTCATGGCTAATGAATGAGATTATCTTGGTTTTTATGGTGATTTAATGGGAAAAAATTGAAACCCTACCTCCTTGTATTGCTTGTTAAAAAACATTGCATAGGGTTTACAAACTTGTATTTTTGTTGCTAAATTCAATTCCTACCATTTTCATTATCTCTCCCTCACTCCCTCACTTCATTTTCTCCCTCCCTTTTCATTCATATATAACCATTCCATATTCTCCATACCCCTAAACTATTAGCCCTAAATCCTTAATCCCACTATCCCAAAACCTAGTCAAATATCCCCAAACCCTAATTGCTATTCCCAAAACCTAAATATCATCCCCTAAACCCTTCTATTCCCCAAAAACCTATCAACAGCATTCCCAAACCCCTCATACACATTCCCTCCACAGTCCCTCATACATTCATATCTTTGGCAGCAAAAACCTATTGACACCATAAAATCTCTTCATACTCATCTAAGAAAACTCAAACATTGGCAAATATGGAGTCAGAATCTTCCTATGACAGAGATGAGGAAACCATCAGTGACTCTTCTAGAGAAATGCATGCACCAAGGAGGCCTCATAAGAGTGGAAAACATAACTAGGAGGAGCCTACTTCACTTGCCGAGCTGTTGGCCTGTCGTCTTGCTATCACATGTTTTCAACACCAATCTTGTTATCAGTTCTATGAGATGGTGGAAAGAGTCAAATACCACCATGAGCTGGCCAGACTATTTGTGCTCCATCTTCATAATGGCCAAGTCAATTTGGTAGGTGTGACATTCACCTTGACACGTGAGACTATTTCTCAAGCAACCGGTATTCCAAATGTAGGAGAGCAGTGGAATAAGAGGCAGCTGGTAGACAAAGATCATTATGAGCCTTACATCAAGGCTGGTTTTCAGAGACATGTCAGTAGAGTTTTTCCATTCAAGTATCTAGAGGACACATATGCTCCCTTGATGAAACTCATAATTAAATATTTCAGCTGTGAGGCAGATTTTCTCGTCTGTACGCCTATCATATCAGATTGTTGATGCACTTCACTAGTGTGAGAATGATGAACCTCCCCTATTTCATTTGCCGAAACATTGAGAAGACGACCACCTTAGTGCAAAGGAAGACTCCTCATCAGTAGTATAACAACATCTATCACTTTGCACTAATCAAAATTGTGGTCTTGCATCAACTTGGTTTACTGAATATCTCATGGGAGGATTTCATTGCACATGAGGTCTTTACAGGTCCTCAAGCACCCCCATCAGTTTTTCATGAGGTAGGAGAGCCTTCACATTAGCAGGAGGTTCATGAGACACAAACCATGTTGGCATTAAGGCATTATGGACATGTGTTGAACTTGATGGCAACCCTCTCACAGACAGACATTTCTCTTGATGGGGACAAGAAGAACCAAAAGGAGAGAAGAGGGGCCATTTACATATGCTTATTGGAACCTTTGAGCCATTGGGAGCTTATCGGAGCAATAGAGGCTCTTTCTCATATATAAAGAGCTTATCGGGAGTGATCAGGCCTCATATGCATGTATTAGTGTTATCGGGAGGTGTTTGGGCGCTTAAAACCCATATATGTATGCATTATCACTATCAGAAGCTATCGGGCTTATTAAAACCCATATATGCATGCATTTATATTGTCGGGAGTTGGTTGGGTGCGTAAAACCCATATATATGCATTATATCCCCGTTTCGGCGGTTACATGAATAATATCATTGCGGCATCGAAGTTTCGGCATATCGCATAACAATTATATATATATATATATATATATATATATATATGTTTCGGCATATCGGCGCATTGGGGTTTCGGCTGTGTAACCCGGAAGCATATCGCAATGGACCTGATGGTGGTATTAACTCTGGCTTATAATAATATCGCATCCGTAGTTCGGCATATATGCGCGTTGGACTTCGTTGAAACCTCCGATTGCGAGTGGACCCGATGGTGGCATCAAACATGGCTTATAATAATATCGCATCCGGCTATGTGACTTTGGTGAAATCCTTCGATTGCAATAAGAGGGGTTGGACCCGATGAAGGAATTAAAAGCATTTCATATTAAATCGCATCCGCGGTGTACGCACATAAGCCTCTCACTTCAAATCGCCGATAGCGATGAAAGGAGTGGACCCGATATATTAATAAAGGCTGGTTAATGGGGCATATCGCATCCGATCGATCGGATCGGACGTCGGGCATGTATTGTTAGCGATGAGAGCGGACCCGATATATTAATAAAGGCTGGTTAATGGGGCATATCGCATCCGATCCATCGGATCGAACGTCGGGCATGTATTGTTAGCGATGAGAGCGGACCCGATATATTATTAGTGTGGATGCATTATGTTAAAAGTCCGCATTTGTGGTTTTGGGACCATTATCATAGTTTTCCCGCTTAAGCCTTCTCTTAAGAGAATTGGTCAAAACAGTTGCGCCTCAGGTTTTCGGATCCTATGGTTTCGATTCATGGTTTTATCAAATGCGGGATTATATAAAGAGAAAGGGGATCCGGTGGCAAGGCATCGATTATGAATTGAAGATCTTAAGGAAACGGTGCAGCCGCAGACACGCAAAAGATAGAAGTCTCTTCAAGTGTGGAGAATCGCTATTCAGGAGGTGATGTGGGAGCGGTCACCCACATGTTCTTTTTAACAAAGCTGCAATCATTTCTTATATATGCTCTAACTGCTTCTGCTGTTTACTAAAAGGTTCTAAGTGCGCAATATTAAGTTTTTTTTTTTCTTGTTTAGCCTCCGGGTGTGCAACAGTATGTAAATCCTCTATTAATATCAGCCTCTGTTGACTAAATCGGGTGGTAACTGTCATGTATATGGATCTGATGCTTGGGTAACTAGATCTGATTGCGATCATACATACTATCCTTGTTAAGTGTATTGATCTGGTGATTGGGTGATTCAAAAGAATTATGTGCTTCAATGATATTAAAGGGTCCAGTATGAAAATTGGATGAAACGTGGCCTTTCAGATTATGTATTGTGCTTCAGGTGTATCCAGTCTGAAAATGTATGAAACGTGGTACTTGGAGGAGAGAAGATTGTAGGCTGGTGCCTACGTACTAGTATCTAAGCTAGTACAAGAGCAAAGGGGGTTGTAGCTCCCGTACTGGTATAAGACTGCACCAGTACTAATATTGTAAAAGGATTTTCTTATTAAGAAGAAGATTGAGATGACTTGCAACAGGTGGTTTTCTCCCACATTGGGTTTCCACCTTATATCATGGTGTTCATGTGTGTGACTTATGTGTGATGATCTGTTCTATTTTACTACACCAGTTTACTGTTAATATGGTTGATAATGTTCTAATGCACTCATTAAGGATCAACTAACTGAATCATAAGAAGTTGTGGAAGTAGCATATATGAATCTGAATATGGAAATGGAAAAGTTTTATTAATGTGATAATACTGATTCACCCCCCCTCTCAGTGTTATTTCCAACAATTGGTATCAGAGCAGGTCCTTTGGTAAAAGCTTGATCGCTTAAAGGAAGATCGTTCATTATGAGAAACTACGAGAGGGAAGCATCAATCAGGCCACCGATTTTTGATGGGACAATCTTCAATTATTGGAAGGTAAGAGTTACTGCCTATCTTCAATCTCTTGGTACGGAAGTTTGGGATATCATAGAGATAGGCTACACTTTTCCTTCAGCTACTCCTACAGATCCGGCCGAGAAAAATAAATATGAAACAAATGCTAAAGCAGTCAATACTCTGTTGGGATGCTTATCTCAATCAGAATTCGTAAAGGTTATGCAATATAAATCCGCAAAAGAAATATGGGACAAGATTGTCTTGAGCTACGAAGGAGATGAACAGGTAAAGCGTGCTAAACTTCAAACCCTCAGGATTCAGTATGAGAATCTCAGAATGTATAATGATGAAAGTGTGGCTAACTATTTCCTTAGGGTAGATGAGATTGTTAACTGCATGAAAAACTTGGGTGTAGAAATAAAAGAGGCTATTGTGGTTGAAAAAGTTCTAAGATCCTTGTCCACCAAGTTTGAATCTAAAGTGTCCGCCATAGAAGAAAAGGAGAATCTACGAACTCTCACCATGTCACAGCTGCATGGAATTCTAACTACTTATGAAATGAGAAAAGGAGGTCCTTCAGATAGGAGAGAAGCTGCCTTCAAGGCTTCAGACAAAGGAGAGTACCTTGAATCAAGTCATGTGTTAGAAGAAGAAGAAGAATCAAATTTTGTCAGAAATCTTCAACGAGGTACTGGCAGATTCAGAGGTAAGTTACCCTTCAAATGTTTTGCTTGTGGAAGAGTAGGTCACTATGCTGCCAAATTTCCTCATAAGGATAAGATTGACAAGGGAAAGGAACCTGTTAGATGGAACAAGAAACAGAATGCAAATAAGAAGAGCTATTACACCCATGAAGACAGTGATGGTCTATCAAATAGCGATGAAGATGAACAAGGTAATCCCTATAAACTTTTAATGGCTTTTGAAGATGATGATTACATGGATGCTCTAGATATAGATAGCTATTATGAGGAGATGTCTAGACTCAAGACATGCTTATAAGAAAAGAATGTGATCATTGAGACTTTGCAAATCCAACTTGATGAAAAGGAACAATCTCTTGAAAAGTTAGAATGTGAAATTGTTGGGCTTCAAAAAGAAATTGAGAAAAAAAAGGCTCTCAATCTTAAATTTGTTAAAGGATCTGAAACTCTGGATGAGATCATCAATGTACAGCGCTCTCCTCTAATTAAGATAGGTCTGGGGTATAATGGAGAAACATCTCAAGCATCCACCTCGAAGAGTTATCTCGATGCTGCAAGAAGATATGAGCAAAAGCCAAACAGAGATCACCAGGTAAAACAGGGACAAATTTCATCAAGAATAAACAAAGACTACCAGACAAATCAGGGACAATTCACCTTAAGGACGAACAAAAGCTACAATCAGCCAAGATCCTCTCAATTTACCTCAAGAATGGATGAAAATAGAAATCACAATCATATGACTGGTAAATTTGATAATCACAGAAGTTTCTTCAATGGCCAATGTTTCTCTTGCCATAACTTCGGTCACAAAGCAGCTCAATGTGTTGCCTACAAAAAAATCATGACTAGAGAAGCTCAAAAGCAAAGAAGTATGACTGGGATTACAAAAAGGACCTATAAAAACTTCTCGGCTCTTGAAAATGAAATTGAATGCTCTATCTGTAATAACTTTGGTCATGAAGACTCTGAATGCAGGAGTAGGTTTCGGCAAACAAAGGAACAAGATTCAAGCACCAGAACATGGAGAATAAAGGAACCTCGACCAGAAAGATGTGGGATAGCATTTTATGCAGAAGGACAAGAAAATCAAAGGTACGTCGACAGCGGATGTTCGAAGCATATGACAGGTGATAAAGAAAAACTTGAATCATACACTGCTTTAGAAAAAGGAAAGAAAGTTTCATTTGGGAATGATACTCCTGCTGCCATAAAAGGAAAAGGTATTGCTCAATTGAAAGAAAAGGTCAAAGCAGGAAATGTTTTGTACGTTGATGGATTGAAACATAATCTTCTAAGCGTCAGTCAAATGTGCGATCAAGGAACCGAGGTAATATTTAGATCAAATGGATGTCGTGTTCGTGATCTTGATACAGGTGAAACAGTGATCAAAGGCAAAAGAACTCCAAACAATCTATACATATTTGAAGAAGGACAACAACAATGCTATATGAGCAAGGATGATGAGCACTGGTTATGGCACTGGAGGTTGGGGCATCTAAGTTTTTCACAAATAAGGAAAGCATGCAAGTATCAGGCAGTTCGTGATCTTCCAGATATCAAAATTCCAGAGAATACAATATGCAAATCATGTCAGTTGGTAAACAAACCAGGACTAACTTTCCTGAGAAGGAAGGATTAGCTAGCAAACCTATCAAACTTATTCATACAGATGTATGTGGTCCATTTAGGACAAGGACACCTCGAGGAGAGGAATACCTTATATTATTCATTGACGACTTCTCCAGGTTTGTTTGGTTAGGACTTATGAAACACAAAGACGAAGCATTTGAAAAATTCAAATCCTTCAAAGCCTTGGTCGAAAATGAATCAGATCACAAAATTAAGTGTCTCAGGTCTGACAAAGGTGGGGAATTTAACTCAAATGAATTTTTCGATTTTTGTGAAGAGCATGGAATAAAAAGGGAATTCTCTACAGCAAGGACTCCTCAGCAAAATGGAGTGGTGGAAAGGATGAACAGAACAGTCCAACAAATGGCCCGTGCCATGCTTGATGAATCTGGAACTCCTGCAACCTTCTGGGGTGAAGCTGCATATGCTGCGGTTGTTATTCTCAACAAAACAAATGTCCGAGTAAACAACACTCAAACTCCTCATGAGCTCTGGTATGGTAAGACTCCTTCGGTAAAGCATTTTAAAATTTTTGGAAGCAAATGCTATATTAAGAATACTGATGAACAGCTTGGCAAACTTGAGCCTAGAGCAGATGAAGGCATTCTCCTTGGTTATTCTCCTTATAGCAAAGCATATAAGTGTTACAATAAAAGACTTGGAAGAATTGTTGACAACATTGATGTAGTGGTTGATGAAAAAGGATACATTCCTATGCAAGTAAATCATGAAGATATCAAAGAGGATGAATAATACCCTTCAAATCAGACTGATAATGAAGAAGACGAACCTCAAGAGGCTCCAGAGGAACAGATAAGGATAGAAGAAAAGACTCCATCCAGGCATGTTCAAAAGAATCATCCAGAATCTCAGATTTTGGGGCAGAAAGAGGCAGGTGTACAAACAAGAAGAACAATAGCAGAAGCCTCAAGCTACTTGGCATTGCTCTCCTCCACTGAGCCACAAAATGTAAAAGAAGCATGCAGAGATGAATGTTGAGTCAAGGCTATGGATGAAGAACTTGAGCAGATCGAAAAGAACAACACTTGGGAATTAGTTCCTAGACCAAAAGATAAGAATGTCATAGGGACAAAATGGATCTTCAAAAATAAGTTGAATGAAAATGGGGAAGTAGTTAGAAACAAGGAAAGACTGGTTTGTAAGGGATATGCTCAGCAAGAAGGAATAGACTTTGAAGAAAGTTTTGCTCTTGTTGCTAGAATTGAAGCTATCCGAATGTTCCTTGCTCTCTCAAACTTTCAAAAATTCAAAGTATTTCAAATGGATGTGAAATCAGCTTTTCTGAATGGAGATTTAGAAGAAGAAGTATACATTGAGCAGCCAGATGGGTTCATTCTTGGGAATGATCCAAACCTTGTATGTAGACTGAAAAAGGCGCTCTATGGTCTTAAACAAGCTCCAAGGGCTTGGTACTACCGTTTGGACAAATATCTTCATCAACAGGGTTTTTCAAAAGGATCAGCAAATAGCAATCTTTATATAAAAATTGAAAATGACAAGTTGCTAATACTTGTTGTGTATGTAGATGATATTATCTTTGGCAGCAATGAAGAAGTTATGAGTCAAAACTTTGCCTCGGTAATGCAGAAAGAATTCGAAATGTCCCTACTAGGTGAATTGACATACTTTCTTGGATTGCAAATCCAACAAAATAAAGACGGTACCTTCTTGTCACAAACCAAGTACCTCAAGCAGATTTTGAAGAAGTATGGCATGGAAGATTCAAAGCCAATATGTACCCCAATGGTTACAGGATGCAGTCTTAGTGCGAATGATGAATCAGCTGCAGTTCATCAACCAACATACAGATCTATGATTGGAAGTCTTCTTTATTTGACAGGTACCCGACCAGACATCATCCATGCAGTTGGAATAGTTGGAAGATTTCAGGCAAATCCAAAGGAAATTCATCTTCAGGTAGTAAAGAGAATCTTCAAATATCTTCAAGGAACTAAAAACTATGGTTTATGGTATCCTAGAGACACAGATCTCACACTTCATGCTTACACAGATGCAGATTGGGCTGGAAGTGTGGATGACAGGAAAAGCACAAGTGGTGGTGCTTTCTTTATGGGTTCCAGATTAGTATCATGGTTCAGCAAGAAATAGAGTTCAATTGCCTTATCTACAGCTGAAGCAGAATATGTAGCTGCTGCATCTTGTTGCACCCGACTTCTTTGGATGATGCAGACCTTACAGGATTTCGAAATCACTTGTACTCCACCTATCTCCATCTTATGTGATAATACAAGTGCAATCAGCATTTCAAAGAACCTTGTCATGCATTCAAAAACCAAGCACATACCGATCAAGTATCATTTTCTCAGGGAACAAGTGCTTGAACAAAAGGTCAAGTTGGAATATGTTTTCTCTAAGGAACAAGTGGCTGATATATTTACCAAACCATTGCCCAGGGAGACTTTTGAATACCTCAGGCAAAAGCTGGGGGTTGTCGATGCATCATCCTGTTGTTAATTCTCAGATTGATGCTTGTACGCAAGGTCCATATGGGGTATACGTGTACAACTCAGGGGGAGCATATCTAATCCATTGTTGGCATTATAGTATTGCACCATATTTGATCTCAGTAGGAGCAAATAGGGGGGATGGCGGTCCTCGGTAAGTTCTTGATTAAAGGTGCCGAGTTCGATCAGCGGCACGAGCAGAAGGGAAAACAGGGCGGTCTCTGTATTATAAGTAGCCAGTTGTTGTGGAGTGGAATGGTTACCCGAAAAATCTGAAGTTGATATCACTTTCAGCATCTGGTTCATAATCAGGCGGAACAGGTCCTCATGGGGAGAAATCAGGAGGAGCAAGCTCTTAGGGGGAGAAATAGTCAGGAGATGCAGATATCCGCCCTTTTCCCTTGATGTCAAAGGGGGAGAGTGATTTTTGTGTTGCCATCAAGTCAAAAGGGGGAGATTGCTGGCATTAAGGCATTATGGACATGTGTTGAACTTGATGGCAACCCTCTCACAGACAGACATTTCTCTTGATGGGGACAAGAAGAGCCAAAAGGAGAGAAGAGGGGCCATTTACATATGCTTATTGGAACCTTTGAGCAATTGGGATCTTATCGGAGCAATAGAGGCTCTTTCTCATATATAAAGAGCTTATCGGGAGTGATCAGGCCTCATATGCATGTATTAGTGTTATCGGGAGGTGTTTGGGCGCTTAAAACCCATATATGTATGCATTATCACTATCGGGAGCTATCGGGCTTATTAAAACCCATATATGAATGCATTTATATTGTCGGGAGTTGGTTGGGTGCGTAAAACCCATATATAGGCATTATATCCCCGTTTCGGTGGTTACATGAATAATATCATTGGGGCATCGAAGTTTCGGCATATCGCATAACAATTATATATATATATATATATATATATATATATATATATATGTTTCGGCATATCGGCACATTGGGGTTTCGGCTGTGTAACTCGGAAGCATATCGCAATGGACCCGATGGTGGTATTAACTCTGGCTTATAATAATATCGCATCCGCAGTTCGGCATATATGCGCATCGGACTTTGTTGAAACCTCCGATTGCGAGTGGACCCGATGGTGGCATCAAACATGGCTTATAATAATATCGCATCCAGCTATGTGACTTTGGTGAAATCCTCCGATTGCGATAAGAGGGGTCGGACCCGATGAAGGAATTAAAAGCATTTCATATTAAATCGACTCCGCGGTGTTCGCACATAAGCCTCCCACTTCAAATCGCCGATAGCGATGAAAGGAGCGGACCCGATATATTAATAAAGGTTGGTTAATGGGGCATATCGCATCCGATCCATCGGATCGGACGTCGGGCATGTATTGTTAGCGATGAGAGCGGACCTGATATATTAATAAAGGCTGGTTAATGGGGCATATCGCATCCGATCCATCGGATCGGACGTCGGGCATGTATTGTTAGCGATGAGAGCGGACCCGATATATTATTAGTGTGGATGCATTATGTTAAAAGTCCACATTTGTGGTTTTGGGACCATTATCATAGTTTTCCCGCTTAAGCCTTCTATTAATAGAATTGGTCAAAACAGTTGTGCCTCAGGTTTTCGTATCCTATGGTTTCGATTCATGGTTTTATCAAATGCGGGATTATATAAAGAGAAAGGGGATCCGGTGGCAAGGCATCGATTATGAATTGAAGATCTTAAGGAAACTGTGCAGCCGCAGACACGCAAAAGATAGAAGTCTCTTCAGGTGTGGAGAATCACTATTCAGGAGGTGATGTGGGAGCGGCCACCCACATGTTCTTTTTAACAAATCTGCAATCATTTCTTATATATGCTCTAGCCGCTTCTGCTGTTTACTAAAGGGTTCTAAGTGCGCAATATTAAGTTTTTTTTTTTCTTGTTTAGCCTCCGGGTGTGCAGCAGTATGTAAATCCTCTGTTTGGGTCTTAATATCAGCCTCTGTTGACTAAATCGGGTGATAACTGTCATGTATATGGATCTGATGCTTGGGTAACTAGATCTGATTGCGATCATACATACTATCCTTGTTAAGTGTATTGATCTGGTGATTGGGTGATTCAAAAGAATTATGTGCTTCAATGATATTAAAGGGTCCAGTATGAAAATTGGATGAAACGTGGCCTTTCAGATTATGTATTGTGCTTCAGGTGTATCCAATCTGAAAATGTATGAAACGTGGTACCTGGAGGAGAGAAGATTGTAGGTTGGCGCCTACGTACTAGTATCTAAGCTAGTACAAGAGCAAAGGGGGTTGTAGCTCCCGTACTGGTATAAGACTGCACCAGTACTAATATTGTAAAAGGGTTTTCTTATTAAGAAGAAGATTGAGATGACTTGCAGCAGGTGGTTTTCTCCCATATTGGGTTTCCACCTTATATCATGGTGTTCATGTGTGTGACTTATGTGTGATGATCTGTTCTATTTTACTGCACCAGTTTACTGTTAATATGGTTGATAATGTTCTAATGCACTCATTAAGGATCAACTAACTGAATCATAAGAAGTTGTGGAAGTAGCATATATGAATCTGAATATGGAAATGGGAAAGTTTTATTAATGTGATAATACTGATTCAACCCCCCCCCCTCAGTATTATTTCCAACAAACCACTAGTGTGCTAGTGTTTGTCACATACCAAAAGGGCACTAGGAGGTTGTTTGCAGCAACAAAACGAGTACTATCTCCACCTGGGGTGGAAGGCATCTCATTTCCTCCATCAGCAGAGCAGGTACAGGACAACGGTAAGTAGACCTTGCATGATGAGGTACCTTCAGGAGGTCAAGAGGTAGATTTCATCTGCATTCAGGATGATGACACTGCTTTGGGCTCATAAAGCTCAAAGCTTAAAGAGATCATTCGGGAGCAGCAAGATGACATTCAACACTTTTCCCTAAACTTGGAAAGAGCCAAGTAGATAATTAACTATTTGGAGCAGAGGAACAAACAGCTAGAAGATCAGAAAATCATCATGGAGCTCCAAAACATGAAGGCAAAACGGCAAGCTTCCTAGAGGAGGAAAACCAAGTTGACAACAGTTGAACAAGAAATTCAAGCTGATCATGAATCTTGGATTGAGAGGACAGAATTGCACTTGGAGAGGATGTTGGAGAAAGCCAACAACTAGAAAAACATGTTGAGGAACATGGCATACCACTACTTGTCAAGAAATATGGTGTGCAAAGCAAGAATTAGGAATTTGAAGGCCAAGTTGAAGAAAGCCATGAGGAAGAGAAAAGAGCAAGATAGACTCCAGATCTTGGCTGAGGCTTCCTTAGCCCAAAATAGCACCCGATGAGGAACTCTTAGCCCAAATTTCAAGAAATTTGGGAAGCTTTTTGCAAATTTTGAATTTTTTGCCTGATGTGCCACGCCACTTCGCGCGCGCTTTTGCTAGAGACCTTTTTTTGAGGAAAACTTAGCATTTTTGGATTTTTCATGGAAAAATATGAATGCCCTCACATGGCCAAGAAATGTTGACAGGTTTTGAGCTTCCAAAAGGGTCAAAAACACCTCAAAAATGACCTTTCTGCCCCTTTTTTGACACACAAGAAGCAGTTTTGGGAGAACTTAGTTTTGGAGGGGAAACTGAAGACCAAATTCAGAAATTCCACTTGTTCTGGAAAGTAGATAGGAAAACCTTTCCAACAAGCCCACTTGGAGAAAATTTGGTGCAAGGTAAGGAATCCAACATCATCTCCAAGGCAGCGCAACACATAGGGAAATCAGCGCGACGCACAGGATGAAATTTGCTCATTTTGGCCAAAAAACTCTGTTTTTCGCCTAGTCTCTTCACAGTTTGAATTTTCTCTTTCTAATAGTCAAACTCATGATGTAATTTAATGTGACTTGATGGATTTTGATGTAATTATGCTAAATTTTCACTTATAGAGGTAGATTCATCATGGAAAAGTAGCTTGCAACTGAATGAATCAGTTTCCTAGGTTTTAGAGGCAAGCTGTTCCATTGCCTACTTTTCAGTTCTTAGTTTAGATCTTGTTGAAACAGCTCCTAAACTCATGAATTCGACCCATAAAGCCTAGCATGATTTTTTTAATGCCTATATTTAGTAGTTTTTCAGTCATTGAGAAAGGTTGGACTCTTGTGAATGCTTTGAGCATTATTGTACACTCATTTTAGCAATTTGGCTAAGGAATAGATCAGGGTTTGCAGCACTTTATGGGATTCTTGTGGCAACTTGATTTGGTATTGTGTTTCCTTCTGTAATTGCAAGTTTATATGTGTTTTATGTATGCCATTATCTCTCTCTGTTCATATTAACTAAATCAAACAAGGATAAAGGTAGAATTCATTGAAGTTGCAGTGCTCTACCTAGGGTTTGTTTAGTTATTTATGTTTTCAGCTGTTTGAAGAGGACTCCTGAGACTTCCATGCCTCTCCAACTCCTCACCAGTCTAAAAGCTCACTATCTCATTAAATTTGAAGTGCTAAACCATTTGCCTACCTCACCCCTTAGAGATCTCTGCAAGACTGTGTCCATTCCCTGGACCCAAATTTTCCTTTCACATTCGAGCCAGCAAATCAAAATTAAATTCATTAAAAATCCTTTGTGCACATACCTAACCTAAAATCAGTCATCACATCAGTCATCTCAAGCTTTATTGGCCATATTTTTTGAGATCGACAAGGAGAGAGCCCTCTCTTGACCTGGTAGGGCTAGCTACCAGGTTAAGCGTGGTTTGATATTACCCTTGATCCTGCCTTTCTCAGCTTGAGGTAGATTTAGGCCATAACATAGTGGCGACCGTACTGGGGAAGAAAGTTTATTATCATTTTCTTACTTTGTAGACTATAGACGGAGCTTGAAGTTAGCCAGGTAGCCTTCGAAACGCTCCTGATTTGCATTAGCGAAAGTAGACGAATGCTGCTTTAGTCAATCTCTGGTCTAGTTTATAAATTGAACATCTGATCTAAACGATTACCCCTGTATCATTAAGCAATTCTAGACTTTGGATGATGAGTTTAGAATTTGATAGGATGAACAAGTTGATTTTTTCCATTTGATTTTTGGGATTAATTCAACACACTGGCTTCCAGACGATACACCAGAGCCAATCCTGATCCTAATCCTCCTCCTGTGTATGAAAACTAAAATCTCATCCCAAGAATTCTCTGACGAGAAAGTTCTGTGATTCCTGTGTTCAAATCTCGTTCATGTCCTGTTGTTTTTGAATATCTTCAAGATCTTGAATTTGATGAACGTTTCGATCTGTCGTTGTTTGAGACTAAATCTAAAAGTGTAGTTGGTTCTACTGTCTTAAATCTTGAGTTTGCCGAAGATCTTGAAATTGAAAGGGAAAATAGATCAATTGACAGTTACATCCTGAATCTTTAGACTTCCATTATGGCTTCAAATATTCAAGAGTTCTTAGAATCTGCATCAACAACTCTTGGTTCATCCGCTATTGCATCTAGTTCAGGAATTCCTATCGAAACTCCTTTCATTTCCACCATTCCCATGTAGCCCACTAAATCAGATCAGAGACCTCCTGTATCTTCTCCTCCATCAACCCCATCAACACCTCAAACATCTCGTATTTCATCACCTCCTTCGACACCTCATACACCAATTACATCATCAGCTGCTATCATTGTTCCTACTCCTCCTACATCCCCAAGGCCAGTTGTAAATCCACCTAGAGTAATGGCTACTCGATATGCACCCGTTGTGTTGCCTCAAAATATGGATGCCATGCCCATTGACTACCAAAGCAAAATCCCATTATTCGATGCCACTCCTCAAAGCATCACAGCTCAGCAACATGTGGATAGGATAACAGATTTCTTTGACCTTCATGAGATTGATGCCGAAAATGTGACTATGAGATTATTTGTGCAAACTTTTGGAGGTGAAGTGCGGAAGTGGTTCAGAGCTTTGCCAGCTGCAAGTATCACTACATTGGAAAATCTTCAGAGACAATTCTTGGATCATTGGGAGGTAAATAAAAACCCTCTTCAAATTCTTTTCGAATATGAGAACATCAAGAGGAATGTTGGTGAAATTGTCCAAGATTATTGTGTCAGATTCAATACTATTTACAATGCAATTCCTGCTAACATAAAGCCACCTATGGGCTTGGATTTGATTAAATTTCCTGATGGCTTCGATCCTGAAATGACGTATCAATTGAGAGAAAGAGATCCGGCTACATTGGAAGACATGCAGAAAATTACAGTCAGCGTTGAGGCAAATTTGCTTGCCAAGAGAGCTAGAGCAAAGGTTGAAAAGAAGGTGACCATAAAAGAGGAAGCTTCTTCCTCTGATCATTTTCTTCGCAAGATTGAGAAGATGTTTGATAGGCTTACAATTGTTGATAAGCCTGAAACACAAGTCAAGAATCCAAACTTTCATGGTCAGCAGCAACCTCAATTCAGAATCAAGCAACGAGAACAAAGAGCACAAGACCAAGCGGCACAACAGCAAGTGAAGACACCCCTACAACAGAATTTTGTACATGGTCCAGAATCAGATGATGATGAGAACATAATTGGTGAGGAGAATCATTTCTTTACACCTGATGATTTTCCCATTTATATCACCGAAGATGAAGAGTATTCAGAAAGCCTAGCTGTACAAAAAGACGAAGATTTCATCTTGGAAATTGAAACATTTCTTGAAGAAGAGTATGATGAGTATTAGAGGGGATACATGAATGCTTTTATATCCTAGCAAAAACAATATTCACTTAGGAGTACAAAAGTTCCCATCAATCCAATTCAGAAGAGGAAGGAAGTGTCACCACCAAAGAATGATTCTCTAATAGCGCAGAGAAAGGGAAAGGAGATAGCTGATCCTACCACCAGCAAAACACAATTAGCAAATGAAATATTAAATCAGCCAATTGTATCAAAGGAGAAGACTGAAAAGAAGGATGCTCTAGTCAAAGAGGTAGAGAAAACATCAGCCTTTAGCTTAGAAAATGAAATTGCTAAGTTAAAAGTGTCAATTCCTTTGACTGAATTAATGAAGAACAACAGCTATAAAGGTCAGGTGTCTAAGATTTTGAATTTGGATCCATTATCTGATATGGTAAATGTGGAGGATGATCAGCCCGAACTTATCTTTGGGCTAGCATTAGAGGGTCAGTTTGAGGACAATGATGTAGCTCCTTTTTACATCAGCCTTAGATTGCATGATTTTGTATTGCACAATGCTATGTTCGATTCAGGAGCCTCTCATAATCTCATGCCTAAGTTAATCATGGAAAAATTGGGTCTAGATATCGCTTTCAAGTACCATGATTTATATTCCTTTGATTCTGGTAGGGTCAGATGCATTGGGGTTATTAAATATTTGGTTGTCACTTTAGATCAGATTCTGGCGAAGAATTTTTTAATGGATGTGGTTGTGGCAGATATTCCTCCTAGATTTGGCATGCTTCTTTCCAGATCTTGGGGAGCAAAACTCAAAGGGACATTGCAGCTTGATTTCTCCTATGCTACTATTCCCGTGTTTGGTCAGTTGAGGAAATTATACTGGGAAAAAAAGATGAAGTACATGATCACTAGCAAGGAGAAACTCTAAATCATCCAATCAATTATGTACATACTGATTTGGAGTCTTTTGTTTTATATTCTGATAGTTTTAATGATGTAAATAGGCAAGTAGTTGAAGTAGAAGAGATTCCAGATATCACTGAAAATTTCAGAGCTGTACTAGATCAAGAAAGACGAAATCTTGATAGTACCGCTGAGTAATCAGCCTTCCGACAAAAACAAAAAGTTGATGGACAACAAGTAAAAGAAGAAGAGAAAACATAATTTCAGCATTTGGAAGATGAAGCTGGGTTGTGGAGCATGGACTTTGATGGCACAGTAGGTAGGGAAGGTGCTGGAATTGGCATTTGGATATGCGGCCTTGCATTTCTTCCAAACAAAGTGCCAAGTAATGTAAGGGTATGTTCGTATAAATTGGCTTTTGATTGTTCAAATAATGAGGCTGAATATGAAGCTTTAATTGTGGGTCTGAAAATCCTTAAGAAGTTAAATGCTAAAAGAATTTCAATATATGGCGACTCTAAGTTAGTTATCAAGCAAGTGAAAGGTGAATACCAAGCTAAGCATCCTTGCATGTGAGCTTACCAGAATGCGGTGTTAGATATTTTGGGAATGTTTCCAGATTACACTTTGACATGTGTCCCTCGTGTTCAGAATGTGATTTCAAATTCACTTGCAATAGTTGCAAGTAATTTGAAAATTCCGATGAATTCAAACAATAATTTTGAAATTTATGTGAAACATCGCCCTGCTGTCCTAGATAACCAAAGATATTGGCATATGTTTCAAGATGATAAAGAAATCAAAGAATTTCTGCAAAATGAAGGCAAGTACAAAGACACTTCTATAGATGGATAGCATGATGATGGTGAAGCAGATATGGAAGTAAATCAGATGGAATTTGTGCAGCTCAAGGACAATTTCATTCCTAAAGGTCTAATACCTTTAGAGGAGTTGTTTGATCAAGATGATGTAGCCCAGAAACTGAGCTTGACACCCACCGAGAAAGGAGTTGAAGATGTAAACATTGGATCAGCAGAAAATCCTAAAATGGTGAAGTTATCAAAGGCCTTGCCTCCACAGGTAAAGGAAAAATACATTAGTTTATTATCTTCATTTACTGATGTATTTGCTTGGGACTATTCAATTTGAAGCCTATGATCAGAGTATAATTAAGCACATCATCCTGATCAAGCCAAATCAAAAGCCTTTCCGATAGAAGCTAAGAAGGATAAATTCAAAGCTGCTGCCCTCAATAGAGAAGGAAGCGAATCAATTATACAAGGCTGGTATAATCGTTCCCATAATATTTTTAGATTGGATTTCAAATTTGGTGCCCGTGTGCAAGAAAATAGGTGAGATTTGATTATGTATTGATTTCAAAAATCTGAATAAAGTGTTGTTGAAAGATAACTATCCATTGCCCAAGATGGATCACATACTTCAAAGAGTAGTTGGAGCATCCCACATGTCTCTACTCAACAGGTATTTCTGTTATAACCAAATTCTAGTCCATGAGGATGATAGAGACAAAACAACGTTCACCACTCCATGGGGGACTTTCCATTATGCCAAGATGCCTTTTGGATTGAAGAATGCTGGTGCAACCTTTCAGCGGGCAATGGATATTGCATTTGCAAATGAGAAAGATGTATTTTTAGTTGTTTATCTTGATGATTTGACAGTTTTTTCTAATTCAAATGAAGGGCACCTTTATCATTTGAAGATTGTATTTTAGCGGTGTAGAAAGTATGGCATATCTCTCAATCCAAAGAAGAGCTTGTTTGCCATGGATGAAGGCAAGCTTCTCGGTCATATCATATCCAAGGAGGGCATCTGAATTGATCCGGCTCAAGTGGAAGCCATTCAGAAAATTGATTTTCCACGAAGTAAAAAGGAGATCCAATATTTCAACGGTAAGATGAATTTCTTACATTGTTTTGTACCTAATCTTGCAGAACATTTGAGGGAAATCACAAACATGTTAAAGAAAGATAGTGTAGTGAAGTGGATCGAGGAAGCCATCAAGTCTTTCAATTTGGTAAAGCTAGCCCTTTCTTCAACTCCAATTTTGATAAGCCCGGATTATTCCCAAGATTTTATTTTGTTTTCATTTGCTTCGGATCATACTATGGCAGCGGTCTTAATGCAGCAAAGAGACCAGCGTGAGAAGCCAATTGCTTTTTTTAGCAAAATGATAAGGGATGCAGCTTTAAAGTACAATATTATTGAAAATCAAGCTCTTGCTTTAGTAAAGGTATTGAAAGATTTTCGAGTTTATATTTTGCATTCTCATATCCTTGCCTATGTCCCTAACACTGCCATTAAAGATGTCTTAGTGCAAACAGATCCGGAAGGGAGACGAGGCAAATGGATCGCAGATTTGTTAGAATATGATGTGGAGATCAAACCAACAAAGCTCATCAAAGGATAGGGGCTTGAAAAACTGATGGCGGAATCTAATTTGCATGCCTTGGACATAAATCTCATTGCTGCTATGTCTGAAGAAGATGAGGAAAGTTGACTTGTTCAGGTAGCTGAAATGTTTCTTCTTTCTCCTTGGTACTCAGATATTGTTTATGTGCTCTAGCATCTTTCACCACCACCTAGATTAGCTAACAAAAAAAGTAGGACCCTAAAATTAAAGGCTGCAAAATTTTGTATAATGAATAATGCACTCTATTGGAAAGATCCCAGTGGTGTCTTGTTGAATTGTTTGGTTGAAGAAGAAGCAAAATAGTTCACGGATGATTTTCACAAAGGAGATTGTGGAGGTCATCTATTTTGGAAGACAACAATGAATAAAATTTTGAGAGCAGGATATTATTGGCCAACCCTCTTTTCTAATGTGTACAAAACTGTTACTAGCTGCCATGAATCTCAGATTTTCAAGGTAAGAGAAAACTACAACGATTGCCTCTTAAACAGGTTGAAGTAAGTGCTCCTTTTCAGCAGTGGGGTTTAGATTTCATTGGTGAGATCCATCCTACTTCTTCAGCATAGCATAAATGGATCCTTACAGTGATAGACTACTCCACTAAATGGATTGAGGCGATTCCTACTCAGCAGGCCACTGATGCGGTAATAATTCAGTTTCTTGAGAACAATATTTTGTCACGTTTTGGTTGTCCTAATAAGCTGATTACAGATAATGAAATAGCTTCTAAATCTAAAAATATGATTTATTTTTGCAATAAATATCAAATTACCTTGGGGCACTCAACTGCATACTATCCACAAGGTAATGGTTTGGCGGAATCCTCAAATAAATCTTTAGTCAACATTATCAAAAAGCTGCTGGAAACAAACAAGAAGAGCTGACACAAGAAATTGGTCAATGCACTATGGGCAGATAGAGTGAGTCAGAAGAAGTCAATAGCTATTTCCCCTTTCAAGATTGTATATGGTGTGGACATGGTTTTTCCTACATCTCTCGCAGTTCCGGTTGTGGAACTTCTGCAGGAAGCTGGTAGTGAGGAAGATCATTTGCAACAGAGAATCAATCAAATGATCCATTTACAGTAGACTAGAGAGGAGGTTTTTTAGAATACCTTCAAGCTACAAGAGAGAATAAAAAAGATATATGATCGAAAGGCCAAACTAGACAAGTTTCAAATTGAAGACATAGTGCTGAAATGGGATGCCCAAAACGAAGACGAAGGGAAACACAACAAGTTCGAGAACTTGTGGAAAGGACCTTTCAGAATTGCTTCATACCAAGGTCATAATGCTTTCTTGCTGAAATAAATGGATGGAGAAGATTGTTCGGGTGGGCTGGTCAATGGTCGGCTGTTGAAACGGTACCATCTTTGAAATATCTTTTCTCGTCATATGTATCATTGTATATACTGTTTTATTTCCTTCATTGCAAGTGTGTACTGTAATCACTCATTCAGTTTGGGGCCCGAATTGAAGGCTATAAAACTGAAGGTTTGATTTTAGTTTTGATTTGGATTGTTTGAGTCAAGTTTTTAGTCGATTTCAGTCTTGAAATTGAGTCAGTTTTGAGTAAGATTTCAGTCCTGAAATTGAGTCATTTTTGAGTCAGATTTCAGTCTTGAAATTGAGTCAAATATTGGTTTTAGGTTTGTCGAAGTTATTGACTCCATAGCCCAATGGAAGAAGGCACTGTCTGCTTTCTAGAGGTCTATAGTTCTTAGCACCTCCAAGGAGCTACCATGCCCATTGGAGCCAATGTTAGTGTCGATATCTTCATCCCTCCATCAGTGATCAAATTTTCTTGTCACATTGCATGTTCGGCGTCTCACTTGATCAGCTGCATTCCATTAGGGTCATGGATCATCTGATGGTAGTGGCATATTATACATTTTCCCTCATGTTATTTACCTGCTGGCCCATTTTCATACATTTCGATCATCTGCAGTGATATTTTGTATTTAAATATGCAAAAGTTATTTTTAGGGTTTTAGGTCTCATTAGGTCTAGGGTTTCATCAATAAGGTCTTGTAAACGCTCAATAATGGTCAGCAGGCGCATGAGGAGGTCAATTAAAGTCTCAGCAACAATAATTTCCATAATCACATGCTCAGTGATTGATTTTTCCTCAAAACCTTGTTTTGAGGAAAAACAGAGTTTTTTTATGTTTTCATGTACAAATTTGATGTAATTTCATTTTTTCCATATGTAATAATTTTATAGGCAGCCCCAGTCACCTTGCCAAGCCTCTGCAATTCCACCACCTACAAAACAAACAAAAAGTCAAAGCATTCAGTCCATCAAAGGCAAAAATAAAGCAAACTGCCCAAAAACAGAGTTTTAAAAGCAAGAGAAAATCAAACATTAGAAGAGTGGATTTTCTTAAGTGAAAAATTAAAATCCATTGCTATATAAAGTCTATTCATATCAAAGAAGATTCATTTGCATGCAAAAAGTGAAGGAGAGCAAGTCATTTGTGTTCTCAATAGCCAAAGGAGCGATTTTGTGTTTAGAGGGTGAAAAACGTAGGTGCAACGCACCTGGGTTAGAGCATGGCACACTCATCCAGTGTGGTGCACTGGGCGATAGTTGGCAGTGTAATTTTATAACGGGCATGACACATTGAGGCAGCACGACGCACCTGTGAGGTGGTGCGGTGCACAGGACTATAAGGCCCAAATTCACTCATAGCCTCTTCCAAACTCACAAAATTGCTAACTCCTTAATTATCCAAGTAAGTTGTCACTCCTTCATGGCTAATGAATGAGTTTATCTTGGTGTTTATGGTGATTTAATGGGAAAAAATTGAAACCCTACCTCCTTGTATTGCTTGTTAAAAAACATTGCATAGGGTTTACAAACTTGTATTTTTGTTGCTAAATTCAATTCCTACCATTTTCATTCTCTCTCCCTCACTCCCTCACTTCATTTTCTCCCTCCATTTTTATTCATGTATACCCATTCCATATTCCCCATATCCCTAAACTATTAACCCTAAATCCTTAATCCCACTATCCCAAAACCTAGTCAAATATCCCCAAACCGTAATTGCTATTCCCAAAACCTAAATATCATCCCCTTTACCCTTCTATTCCCCAAAAACCTATCAGCAACATTCCCAAACCCCTCATACACATTCCCTCCACAGTCCCTCATACATTCATATCTTTGGCAACAAAAACCTATTGACACCATAAAATCTCTTCATACTCATCTAAGAAAACTCAAACATTGGCAAACATGGAGTCAGATTCTTCCTATGACAGAAATGAGGAAACAGTCAGTGACTCTTCTAGAGAAATGCATGCACCAAGGAGGCCTCATAAGAGTGGAAAACATAACCGGGAGGAGCCTACTTCACTTGCTGAGCTGTTGGCCTGTCCTCTTGCTATCACATGTTTTCAACACCAATCTTGTTATCAGTTCTGTGAGATGGTGGAAAGAGTCAAATACCACCATGAGCTAGCCAGATTGTTTGTGCTCCATCTTCATAATGGCCAAGTCAATTTGGTAGGTGTGACATTCACCTTGACACGTGAGACTATTGCTCAAGCAACCGGTATTCCAAATGTAGGCGAGCAGTGGAATAAGAGGCAACTGGTAGACAGAGATCATTATGAGCCTTACATCAAGGCTGGTTTTCAGAGACATGTCAGTAGAGCTTTTCCATTCAAGTATCTACATGACACATATGATCCCTTGATGAAACTCATAATTAAATATTTCGAGTGTGTGGGCAGATTTTCTTGTCTATACGCCTATCATATCAGATTGTTGATGCACTTCACTAGGGTGAGAATGATGAACCTCCCTTATTTAATTTTCCTGAACATTGAGAAGATGACCACCTTAGTGCAAAGGAAGCCTCCTCATCAACAATATAACAACATCTATCACTTTGCACTAATCAAAACTATGGTCTTGCATCAGCTTGGTTTACTGAATATCTCATGGGAGGATTTCATTGCACATGAGGTCTTTACGGGTCCTCAAGTGCCCCCATCAGTTTTTCATGAGGCAGGAGAGCCTTCACATTAGCAGGAGGTTCATGAGACACAAACCACTAGTGTGCTAGTGTTTGTCACATACCAAAAGGGCACTAGGAGGTTGTTTGCAGCAGCAAAACGAGTACTATCTCCACTCGGGGTGGAAGGGGTCTCGTTTCCTCCATCAGTAGAGTAGGTACAAGACAAGGGTAAGTAGCCCTTGCATGATGAGGGACCTTCAGGAGGTCAAGAGGCAGATTTCATTCTCATTCAGGATGATGACACTGATTTGGGCTCACAAAGCTCAAAGCTTAAAGAGATCATTCGGGAGCAACAAGATGACATTCAGCACTTGTCCCTCAACATGGAAAGATCTGAGTGGATAATTAACTATTTGGAGTAGAGGAACAAACATCTAGAAGATCAAAAAACCATCATGGAGCTCCAAAACATGAAGGCAAAACGACAAGCTGCCAAGAGGAGGAAAACCAAGTTGACAACACTTGAACAAGAAATTCAAGCTGATCATGAATCTTGGCTTGAGAGGAAAAAATTGCACTTGGAGAGGATTCTGGAGAAGGCCAACAACAAGGAAAACATGTTTAGGAACATGGCGTACCACTACTTGTCAAGAAATATGGTGTGCAAAACAAGAATCAGGAATTTGAAGGCCAAGTTGAAGAAAGCCATGAGGAAGAGAAAAGAGCAAGATAGACTCCAGATCTTGGCTGAGGCTTCCTTAGCCCAACACAGCACCTGATGAGGAACACTTAGTCCAAATTTCAAGAAATTTGGGAAAAGTTTTGCAAATTTTGAATTTTTGGCCTAAAAAACAGGTTTTTCTACTTGGTGTGCTGCGCCACTTTGCACGCGCTTTTGCTAGAGACCTCATTTTGAGGAAAACCCAGCATTTTGGGATTTGTCATGGAAAAATATGAATGCCCTCACATGGCTAAGAAATTTTGACAGGTTTTGAGCTTCCAAAAGGGTCAAAAACACCTCAAAAAAGACCTTTCAGCCCCTTTTTGGACACACAGGAAGCAGTGTTGGGAGAACTCAGTTTTGGAGGGGAAAATGAAGACCAAATTCAGAAATTCCACTTGTTCTGGAAAGTAGATAAGCATACCTTTCTAACAATCCCACTTGGAGCAAATTTGGTGCATGGGAAGGCCTTTAAAATTAGCTCCAAATTAGCACGGCGCATAGGGAAATCAGCGTGGTGCGCAGGATGAAATTTGCTCATTTTGGCCAAAAAACTCTGTTTTTCGCCTAGTCTCATCACAGTTTGACTTTTCTCTTTCTAATAGTCAAAATCTTGATGTAATTTGATGTGACTTGATGGATTTTGATGTAATTATTCTAAATTTGCACTCATAGAGGTAGATTCATCATGAAAAAGAAGTTTGCAACTGAATGAATCAGTTTCCTAGGTTTTAGAGGCAAGCTGTTCCACTGCCTACTTGTCAGTTCTTAGTTTAGATCTTGGTTAAACAGCTCCTAAACTCATGAATTCGACCCCTAAATCCTATCATGAGTTGTTTAATGCCTATATCTAGTAGTTTTTCAGTCATTGAGAAAGGTTGGACTCTTGTGAATGCTTTGAACATTATTGTACACTCATTTCAGCAGTTTGGCTAAGGAATAGACCAGGGTTTGTAGCACTTTATGGGATTCTTGTGGCAACTTGATTTGGTATTGTGTTTCCTTCTGTAATTGCAAGTTTACATGTGTTTTATGTATGCCATTATCTCTCTGTTCATCTTAACTAAATCAAACAAAGATAAAGGTAGAATTCATTGAAGTGGCAGTGCTCTACCTAGGGTTTGTTTAGTTATTTATGTTTTCAGCTGTTTGAAGAGTATCCCTGAGACTTCCATTCCCTCTCAAACTCCTCATGAGTCTAAAAGCTCTCCATCTCATTAAACTTTAAGTGCTAAACCATTTGCTTACCTCGACCCATAGAGATCTCTTTAAGACTGTGCCCATTCCCTGGACCCAAATTTGCCTTTCACATTTGAGCCAGCAAATCAAAATTAAATTCATTAAAAATCATTTGTGCACATACCTAGCCTAAAATCAATCATATCAAGCTTTATTGGCCATATTTTTTGAGATTGACAAGGAGAGAGGCCTCTCCCGACCTAGTAGGGCTAGCTACCAGGTTAAGCGTGGTTTGATGTTACCCTAGATCATGCCTTTCTCAGCCTGAGGTAGATTTAGGCCGTAACATAAAGGATATAAGAGGTAGATTTAGGCCATAGCATAAAGGATGTAAATTTTATAATAAGAGACTTGAGAAAATTATTGAAAGTTGTTGTAGTTGATGAAGGATACAAAAATCCAAAACAGATAAAAACCGAAGATTATGACAATGAAGAAGATGAGGATCATTTTCCCACATCAAATCACATTGATTCTGAAGAAGAAACCAATGAAGCACCAGAAGAAGAGATAACGATAGAAGAAAATACTCTGTCCAGGTATGTTCAGAAAAATCATCCAGAAACTCAAATTTTAGGGGAAAAGGGGGCAGGTGTGTAGACAAGAAGAACTATTGCCGAAGCCTCAAGCTATCTAGCATTACTATCTTCCATTGAACCTTAAAATGTAAATGAAGCATGCAGAGATGAATGTTGGGTCAAGGCCATGAATGAAGAACTTGAGAAAATTGAAAAGATATACTTGGGAATTAGTTCCTAGCCTTCATGATAAGAATATCATAGGAACCAAATGGATATTCAAAAACAAGCTAAACGAAAATGAAGAAGTTATTAGAAACAAGGTGAGACTTGTTTGCAAAGGATATGCTCAACAAGAAGGTATAGATTTTGAAGAAACCTTTGCACCTGTTGTTAGACTTGAAGCCATAAGATTGTTTCTTGCTCTTTCTAGTTTTCATAAATTCAATGTATACCAAATGGATGTAAAATATGCCTTTCTTAATGGATACTCAGAAGAAGAAGTCTATATTGAACAACCAGAAGTATTTATTCTTGGGAATGATGCAAAACTTGTATGCAAACTCGAAAAGGCTCTCTATGATCTAAAACAGGCTCCAAGGGCCTGGTATTACCATCTTGACAAATATCTCTACCAACAGGGTTTTTCAAAGGGGTCAGCAGATAGCAATCTATATACAAAGATTGACACTAGTAAATTTCTAATAATTGTTGTTTATGTTGATGATATCATTTTTGGTAGCAATGAAGAATCCATGATTCATAATTTTGCTTCAGTAATGCAACAAGAATTTGAAATGTCCTTGCTTGGTGAGCTTACCTATTTTCTTAGTCTACAAGTTCAGTAAAATAAAGATGGTATTTTTCTCTCACAAACCAAATATCTCAAACAGATCTTGAAAAAGTATAGCATGGAAGATTCTAAACCAGTATGTACCCCAATGGTAACAGGATGTAGTCTCAGCTCAAATGATGAATCAGCAGCAGTACATCAACCACCTTACAAATCCATGATTGGCAGTCTGCTTTATCTAACAGGTACCCGACTTGACATCATGCATGCAGTAGGAATAGTTGGAAGATTCCAAGAAAATCCAAAGGAATCACACCTTCAAGCAGTCAAAAGGATTTTCAAATATATTCAAGGAACATAGAACTTTGGTTTATGGTATCCTGGAGATACAGAACTTACACTTCATGCTTATACAGATGCAGATTGGGCAGGAAGTGTTGATGACAGAAAAAGCACTAGTGATGGTGCATTCTATATGGGTTCCAGGTTAGTGTCTTGGTTCAGCAAGAAACACAGTTCAATTTCATTATGGAAAAAGGTTTTGCACAAAATGAAGGGGTCGATTATGAGGAGGCTTTTTCCCCCACAAAAAAATGGGCTACCATCCAGACACCCTTTGCCCTAGTAGCTCAGAATGGTTGGAAAGTCCATCAAATGGATGTAAAAACTACTTTCTTGAATGGAGATCTAAAAGAGAATTTTTTTATGTCCCAGCCTGAAGGATTTGTTGTGAAAGGACATGAACATAAAGTATGCAAACTTGTGAAATCCTTGTATGGCCTCAAACAAGCACCGCGAGCCTGGTATGAAAAACTAACTGAGCATCTTCTGAAACTCAATTTCAAACATTATGATCTTGATGATGCAACTTTGTTTGTCAAGAAGGTTGGAAAAATAGTTGTATATCTTGTGGTATATGTAGATGATCTTTTGATGACAGGGAACAATGAAAGCTACATTGCATCCATAAAGAAGGAATTAAGGAAAGGTTTTGAAATGACTGATTTGCGCTATGTTCATTATTATCTTGGTATTGAAGTAACTCAACATCCGAAGTCCATATTCCTTTATCAAAAGAAGTACATTGGAGATCTGTTGAATAGGTTTGGCATGAATGAATGCAATCCTCTAACTACTCCAATGGAACAAAACTTAAAGCTCACATCCATTGAAGGAAAAGAATTTGAGGATGCAACAAAGTATAGACAGCTTGTAGGAAGTCTTAACTACCTAACTACTACCAGACTAGACATTTCATTTGTTGTTGGAATCCTCTCCAGGTTTATGCAAAAGCCTTGTGAGGGACATTGGTCTGTTGCAAAAAGAGTTCTAAAGTACTTGAAGGGAACTCAAGACTTTGGAATCAAATATACACAGGTGGGCGACTTCAGCTTGATTGGATACTTTGATTTCGACTTCGATGGAGACAAAGAAATTGGGGTATCTACTTCAGGTTATGCTATGAGTCTTGGATCAGGAGCTATCTCCTGGAGATCACGCAAGAAATCAATTCCAATAGATTCCACAACAAAGGTAGAATATGTGGCAGCAGCTGAGGCAACAAAAGAAATTATGTGGCTCAGGAAAATTCTTGAAGATTTGCAGGTAAAACAAGTATAATTGACTCCACTCATGATTGACAATACCTCAGCAATAAAGTTGGCCAAGAACCCAAAGTTCAATGATCAAATAAAGCACATCGATACTAAATATCATCTGATTCGACATCACGTTGAGGCCAAAACAATCCATATTTGCCATTGTTCCACTAATGAAAGCGCTTGGAAGCGAAAAGATTGAAAGATTCAGAACGATGCTTGGACTCACCAACATCCCTTCAGATTAGGGGGGGAATGTTGACACCTAATCATAGGGATTGGGTGAACAACTGTAATTAATGTAAATAAATAATAGAAAATACGGAGAGTCACCGGGAGATGAATTTAACAAGCACTCCCTCTTGTATATAATAATGAACAACCTGAATGAATAATATGATTTGATTTGAGGAGTTACCTCCTGGCCTGGCAGTTTTTAATTTCCATGCTACTTATACTACTGACAGTGGCTTTCTTGTAGTAACAATGCTTAGATATAAACAGAATAGACTCAGGGGGGGCTGAAGGTGTGAAATTTCAGTATTTCACTTTCTATACACGGATCCTATAAAGAAAAGCCGTGTGTATACACGAGTTCTAAACTAAACAATTGCGTATATTTTGGTTTGATGAAGAATCAGTGAGACAGACTTAGGAGAAGGATCTAATATGCTTTAGTATATTATTATTTGACTTTCATGATTCTTATGGTTACAATATTTTGATGCTATTTAGAAGTGCTTTTTTCCCTTATAAGTTGTTGATGACTGATTGATGATGATATGTTAATGATTCTTACTGATATATGAAATGATATGATCAGATCTCACAGTGAACAGTTGGAATAGGTTCAGGGGGATCATTTGTTATGCTTCTAATAATGCATTTTTGGCATTATGTTTGCTTTAGAAGTCCTTGGTACATAATGATTCTTATAAATGGTGATGATGCTTATGTTGTTGAAGTGTTTGAATGATGAATCATGTTATGTTGCGGTCATAAGTTGCCTATGATGAAATCATGGGTGATACTTATATTTATTGAGCCACATAGTTGTTATGATGTTATTGATAAGATTTATGGATGATTCTTTTGATGATGCATATGGTACATATGTTATGTTGCTTAAATGGTGATATTCATAAGTTCAAGAAGATAAACAGAGCTTGATTATACAACCTCATTATTTGATGAGTGTTGCTCATTACTTTTATGTTGTTGTCATGCATGATGTGCATATGGTGCAGTTATGGATGATGATTCCTACAGTGCTTGGCTCTCACATGGTATATTGTTTCTTTTGATGAGATGAGTTACTAACAAAGTTTGACAAATGATGGTGAGCTCATGGTTTGCTTTTCTCATTTGATGAGAAGGGAGATGCATGTTATTATCTTTATGATGAATGAACTACAGATAAGGATCTTATGGATGATTTGCATAGTTCTTCTTGGATGAAGAAAATGGGCCAAGAGAATGGTGTTACTGCAGGTTTGATGAAGACATGGAGTTATTAGTCGTATATTGATGATGTTAAGGAATGATGAATACTTCTCCCTATCTTACTTTATGATCATATGCTTGGTTCTCACATATGTTGATTATCATGGTTGATGCTTAATCAGATGTGGGATGTAAGAAAACTCCCTAGTGATGGTACATGTATGATATGTTGGGGACTGTTGTGGAAAGAACATGTAGTTATTGCTATGATTATTTGATGATGATGTTTTTGTCATGGATGATGACTATGGTACTTACACATGTACATGATATGATATGGTCATTAGTGCTTAGATGTATGAAATATGATTAGTTTATGCATGAAAAGCTATGCTTTGATGAACATGGATTAAGGCTTCTTCTACTAAGGGAAAAGGAGCAAGTTGGACTTGATGGGGTCAAGATGATCAGTTGATAGCGGAAACTATTATGCTGCATACTTGGTCACAGGTTGATGATATTGGAGCTACATTGTCTTGTCTTGTGAATTGATGATGGGCATATATATGTTGTTGTTCTTGTTGTTGCTAACAAATGTTTATGGTGTAGATCATATGTGGTGTTTGATAGTTTCTTATGACTATCATGGTCTTATTGAGGTCTTTGGTATTGGTTATAAATGTATTATCTATAATTTGATGTAAGGGGCATGTAAATACCTATGATGTAATCATTTAAAATTCAGTCATGTATGGACTATTGTGGTAAAGTCATTTTGGATATGTGATGTAATTTGTAACCCCACTATGTTTGGGAAGTTGATGTGATAATGATGTCAAATATGTAAACCTGTTGTGATTGGGTGATCAATGTAAGTTTGAGTCCTTGTTGATAGGACAAGTCATATGATTAATAGATTCATGTACTTCATTTTACATCTGTCAGAAAATTCAGCATGTGCTTAGGGGGAGCATGATCAGTGTTCATAGTCAACAAATCAGATACAAAAGTATTCATTCAAAATTGGTCAACCATTTTCCCTTGATGTCAAAGAGGGAGAGTAGCTTGTTTTTTGGAGAGTACCTTGGTTCGGTGCTTGGATTGATATGTTTTATAGGTATTTATAGGTTGTGGTGACCAAACACCAAAGTGGTTGCCATCAAGTCCAAAGGGGGAGATTGTTGGCATTATGAATTATGTATTGTCCTTGATGGAAAACTACGTGATGAATGGAAAGCTACTTGATGAGCTGTCTCTTGATGGAAACCTAATTGTTGAAGATGTAAATAGGATGTGATAGAGTGTTTTATAGATGTGACAGAGTGTTTTTACAAAGGCATATCAATTCAGAGGCATAGGTATGATAATGTTGAAAGTTAAAGAAGTATACGCGGGTTCTGTTAAGCAAAATCGCGTACAAACGCGAGTATGAAGAAGTAAAGATGCATATTCCGCACCATGGTATTCCCTGTGGTATTGAGCCCAACAATAGATGTTTTGATCTAGTCTAAGAAAACCATTGACTGGAGTATGGTCTTGACCTGTGGTATTAGATAAGGGCTAAACTATATAAGGAGATGAAGATCAAAGTAGTAGTGTGTGAAAGTGATGGAAATCTTATGAATAGTTAGATCTGAAGAAAATATGCATGTAATGGGCTATTGATGCTTTGCTTGATCTAAACTAAGTATGCACCTGGGAGTTTGATGATGGATCAGATCCAATAGATCTGAGATGACAATCATGATTATGAGATGATCTGATTTGTGTTGATAGCGTCTTAACGTGTGATTTTCTGTGTATGCCGAGATCTGGGTATGTCTGAAGTTTTGTGTTGCAGCGAAGATTTGATTCTGAATTTGCAGATCTGTACACGGGTTTTATAGCCTACACGGCACGTACACACATTAGTGTGTTTCTGGTAAGTCACATACATGTTGGTTTATTTCTTGAAAAGCGCGTACACATGCAAATATGCCTCGAAGAAAATGTGTACAAAAAGTAGGGTTTTGCTAAAAATGGTGTCTAATCAGTTTAATCAGTTTTGATGTGTTTCTATTGTCTATCAATGAAGTCTCCTTGATGATCAAGGCTTAAATAATGATGTTTTGGTTATGGATTGATTGATTGAAGAATGATGAAGTTACTTGCTAATTGTGATTGAAGACCAGTGAAGGTTCTGTGGTTCTTTCAAAATGTTGTAGTAAATCTGTGTATGATGCAGTGTTTGTTTCAGAGTGACAGTAGTTTAGTTTTCATGTTTCAGTGGTTTATGATCTGAACACAGGTATGCTTCATGAAAATTGTGTACACACACGAGTTTTCTACTGCAAATATTTTGACAAATGGATGATTAGGGTTTGTAGTAACATAATCTGATTTCTCTGATGTGCAACATGTTGTTTGGTATTCTAGTTATAATGATCTGATTGTTCTAGTTGATTGGTTGAGTTTTGGTTAATTCAGTGATTAGGTTTTAGTGATTGGTTGGTCTGTTGGTTATGTAATTGGTTGGATCAATGGTTGAGTTACAGAGATAATTTTCAGCTTCGATGATAGATTTTCAGCTTAAATGTTGGTAGTGGGTCTAGTATGAAAATTTGATGAAATGTGGCCTACAGATTGTGATGTTATGTAGCAGGTGGATCTAATATGAAAATTTATGAAATGTGGTCCTTGGAGATGAGGGAGTTGGAGCTTCCTACTAGTGGTAGCTAGTAAATTAGATCAGGGGGTTGGAGCTCCCTTACAATAGCAACTAGAGAACGAGTAAAGGTTTTAGCCTTCGGCAGGTTGGTGCCTGCGTACTGGTATGAGTTTACGCCAGTACAAGATTTAGGGGGTTGGAGCTCCCTTCCAGTAGGAGATGGAGAATGAGCAAAGGTTGTAGCCTTCTGTAGGTGGGTGCCTGCGTACTGGTATGAGTTTGCGCTAGTACAAGATTGTAAAATCTTTTATTTATATTAAAAAGAATACAAAGATGACAACATTAGGTGGTTTTTTTCCCACATTGGGTTTCCACCTTAAATCCTGGTGTTCATGTGTGTTGCTTATGTATCATTGTTTATCTTATTCTTACCACACATGGTTATTTCCTATTTAATTTTTAATAAAGTATTGATGCACTGGATAAAAATAAACAGAAGATGAATTAACTGAAAAGTGAGTTTACTGGATATACGCTAGTTGTCTTAAGAACAATCATGTACACATGGAGGTTTCATTCTATAAGGTCACGTACATAAATCAGGAAATTAAATTGAAAATTTTAATGATTTGAAAATACTAATTCACCACCCCCCCCCGCCAAGTATTTTTCCCAAAATAATGTTCCATTTAAGTGAACCATCTCGACAAATTAGAACAATAAAATTTGTTTAGGTCCACCCTAAGAGAATGTTGTCATATGTTATAATCCATCGGTTTATTGTTCTGTAGAACTAAAGAGGGTTGCGATTGGTTAAATAGTCATGAGTTATAATTTTGTTACTAATGTGACTCAATGTGATATGCAAACTAGTGTTCTTCTTCTAGGACTACTTGAGATATCATCAGTACCATCTTCCTAGTCAATATTTTTTCATGTTCTCCAAATTCTCATCCAACTTATTCTCCCATCTATTTATGCAATTCCAAATTCCCTAAATATATTTATTGACACTCATGTATTAAGTGTCCAACTGATCTAATTATAGTAGAGTGAGTTGTTAAATTTTTTTATCAAAAAGAAATATAAATTTATCAACAACAAAACAAACTCATAAACACACAATGTTTATCTTAGAAAACCCCAATCTTGGGAAAACCTAGCTAACATAATATTCTATTACTATCCCTTAACCAAACATGGACAAGATGGCAACGTGAACCTTCATCGCTTACATCCATGACAACCTTACGATGGATTCTTTCCAACCAATTTAAAATATTCATTACATGCAATCCACAGGCACAAAAACATGGGCAACCAAATCCATGTACCCAAAACCAACACTATTACTTTGACTATTTCAATTAGTGAATTTTGCCTAAAAATCCCCCCTTAAAACTCTACTCAAGTTTCCCTTTACCAAATTGATCCAAATCGGGCAAGTGATCCAACACTTCTCACCTTCAAGCCCTACCTGCCTCAAAGTTTATATCCAAGGTATCTAGTGATTCGGCGTGCCCCTTATCACCGAGGCCTACCTCCATACTTTAGTGATAAATTACTAGGGGTACACATGCCTTACAAGGTCTTACAGCCATATGCCCATTTACATATAAAAAAGTTTCAACTCCACTATATTAGAAAAACATTATTTTTGTTGTTGTTTACAATACACAATCAAAATCTCTCTCTTCCATATGTCATCCATTTCACCCCTAAGAATCTACAATTTGAAGCAAACCGACCTCAATAAATAATCTCATTTCATCATTTCATCAAACACTTTTCATTCATCCTTAACATTAATATAGTCTCGATGGGAGGCTTGGCATGGGTTTTCTTCTATTCCTCCTTGCACATATCCATGGCTCTTGTTGTTGTATTCAATTCTCTCAATGTAATTTTAATGGATTCTCTCCATGTTGGCATGCACAATCCATAGATTATAATGTGAACATTTGTTTATCCATTTCATCTATTTTCCTTGAGTTTCTACCAGTTACCTTTAAGTTGACACACATATGTGCCTCTCTCACACTCCAACATCGTCGAAACATGCGTCAACTCTGATACCAGATGTTAAATTTTTTTACTAAAGACAAATATAAATTCAGAAAGAGAAAAACACAATTGATAAATACACAATGTTTATCTTAGAAAACCCTTATTTAGTGAAAAACTAGCTAACAAAATATTCTATTGGTGTCCCTCGGCCAAACCCAATCAAGTTGGCCAAGTGAGACTTCATCACTCACGTCCCTATCACCCTTACAATGGAGTCTTTCCAAAACCATGGGAAACCAAAACCATGAGGCCAAAACCACCATTGTTACTTTGAATCTTTCACTAAGTCAACTTTACTTAACATAAGTGCCCATTTTTTATGGAATTTAGTATGAGGTGATTTATAGGTATCCACCTTATGCGAGCTTCATAAAAAAGGTGAATAGGCCTTGAGGACAAAGGAGTGTTAGGTGTGATAGCTATCTGATATACTTGTGGTGTACATCAATAATACACATCCCAATATCTTAAGGCACTAACTAAAGAGGTTCAATCATGACCTTAGTTGTTACTCAACTACCTAGGTACTAGAGAGTGATCTCTTGGGGTGTTGTTCTTGTTACACTCTAGAAACAAACCAATTAATTAGTTTATCTAAAGTTGGTTTCAAGTATACCTAAGATACTTTCAATGTACGGAAAGTATATGGAAGTGAAATTCTAGATACAGGTATTGTTTGATGTGATAATACTCAAAATGGGTACCAATATGGTTTACAAGGGTTTTTGACAATGTGATTCCACTTGATATTCTTGCTTGTATTATTCCCTTACTAAATTTTTACCCATTGAATTAAATATCACCATGTTTTTTAAAGATTCCGAAAACATCTCTATTTTTCTATTTTTCTTCTATTTTTAGGAGCTTGCTAACCCAAAATCACCAAAAACTAACTTACTTGTACACGGTATGGTTTGAGGCCAAAAATGTAAAATGATCACAACTACTGTATTTCTCAATTGGTTATTATAACCCCAATTATGAAATGTCATGGATTTTATGTATATAATAGCATTGGTTTGACCAAAAGATATGCACTCTATCAAAATATATCCAATCTACAAAATTCATGGCAATATTGGTGGAAAAAAATCCTAAAATAAAATCATTTTAAATCAATGACATCTCAACTTCCCAGACTTCATTTTGGATGATATTTTTTTCAAAAATTAGTACGTTTTTGAAATATTTTTTCATCCTGGGTTGGATCCTCCAAATCACACACAATTTTTTTTAGAAATCAACCTAAATGTTGTTATCCTTTTTTTCCATAAAAATCAACAAAAAGAAGAAAAAAATAATCCCACTTCATGCTCAAGAAAGAGCCATGATACCACTTATGGTGTAATTATCCCCGGAGCATCAAAATATTCACATACAATGTAGTGCGATAGCCAAGAATAGAAGAGAAAGGAGAGATACACTCTAAGAAAAACTCTTTGATAATAAAAAAAGAGAGAACTATGGTTACTTGCCTCCAAGAATAGTACTCCAAATATCATAACATTTCTTGGAAAAACATTACAAATCTTATACTTGATATATAGCTAGCTATATATTAACTACTTTTGGGCCCACTTATAATGAGAGCCTACTAACTAATTTGGGCCTTGTTAATAGATAGGACTCTTTTACAATGAGTGGCTATTAACTAGTTTTACAATGGCCCTTATTCAATGTAGGTGGCCTCATAAATTAGTAAAAGCATCTAAATGTGGAGCGATAAAAAGGTGTCTTTTTAACTCCTAATTACCTTCACATTAATTATCAACCCAGGGACGACTTTTTATTTCAAGAGTGTACTTAGTCTGAGGCGGCTATTTACTCAAGAGTAATGTTTTGTAGTATAGTGCTTAAAAGCTACAAAAGTAAATGGCTGCATGTCTATAACTTAACTACTTCAAAAGGCTAAATCACACCAAGCATTGCATCAGTCGAAGGTTCGGTAGCAATAACCCATCCTTTTCATAACTGATGAGAACAAATCCGAGGTCTGGGAGCTAGGTAGCAGATGTTGGGGCTCACTACAGCCTAAGATCGTCCTTGATGAATATAATTGAAATGGCAAGTAAAGGAAATAACAATGAAATAGAACAGCACATCAGCCAAGGGTTTGGTGGCAATAACCTATCCCTTTCATAACTGATGGGAGCAGATCAGAGGTCTGGGAGCCAAATAGCAGAAGCTGACACTCACTACAGCCTGAGTCTGTCCTTAAGAAATGGCAAGTAAATGAAACAACAAATCAAAAATCTTGAAATAGACCAGCAATTGAAATGGAATAGCAATGCTAAAATACTAGAATTAAACAGCAATCTTAAATGGAACTGAACAGCAAAACTAAGTAATTAGAAAGACACATCAACTATAAATGTAATTGAATCAGCAACCTATCAGCATGAACATTAATCGCAGTTATTGAAGCAACAAAAATTGTAGTTATAATTGAATAGTAACTTAATTGAACAGCCATTGCAATTATAAATGAGCAGCAATTAAATGAACCATAGTCTTAATTAGATAGTGCAGCATTAGATCAGAATTATCAGCAGGACATTTCAAGTTATAATTAATAATTCTATCACTGACACAATCCAATTATGATTTCAACGAAATGTTCATAAACAAAAGATTACTGAACAAACAATTTAAAGAAATGGAAAGGAAATCAAATCATCACACGAAAGCAATTGTAAAGATATGATACATAGCAGCAGTGTACTCCACCAGAGGCTGGGCCCTTAGCCGCCAGCGGATGCTGCTGGGTTACTTCAGAATGAGAAGAATGAACAACAACTCCCAAATCATTTATTAATCAGCCAATTGTGGAATCATTACAACAACAAAAGCTTGAGAATTACAGCATGCAACAATCCCTATCCTATCATGAATAATCCACCATCATTCTTCATCATTTTTCCATCATTTTTCATCTCCCCAAATCATCCCAAATCATTTTTATCTCTGATCTCTGTTTTCATTTAAATAGAGAGAGATCAGAGAGAAGTTACAATAAGGATAAGTACAACATGATTCCTATTACAAAATTGGTTTGCTTCTAACCATTTGATCAATAAGAACAAGGCGAATTTGGCTTTGCAGCTGAGATTTGGAGGACGGTCGCAACAATAAATCTGAGAATATCGTGCTCAAAGAACCCTACGTTTCTCTCAGTACAAGCTGAATTTGGGCAAACCGTTCTATGATAAAGTTAATTGGGTCCGTTCTGGACAAAACCCATGTTCCGGATTTTCCAGATTCTGCTTCATTTGCTCAGAATCTCAACCGCAAAATCGTCACTTCTTATTCCAGCGAATTTCTGAGTTGACACTTTTAATGATCAAATCTTCAATTTGGAAATTATCTTGGAGGCTAAAAATGGTGAATAATGTTACAACTGATTTATTAAAACTATCATTGATAAAATCATGCATAATCATCAATTTATTAGAAATAAAGGAGAATAAATAATATTAATCCATAGAAGCATAAATCATCATACAATGTATTTATATAATAAATTATAATAAATGACATGATGAAGAATAATAGAAATGGGTGGAATAAGTGTTCAAAAGTGATAATAATAATGGCATATTAACGGCCCAACATACCCCCACACTCAATATGTTGCATGTCCTCGTGCAACGAAAACTGAATATATTGCATGTCCTCATGCAACCCAAAGACAAAAACAAATGAATTCTTCCTTAATTAATGAATATTCACTTTTAGTAATCTTGATGAAGACATAACAATTTTTACATTGACATTCAACTATATGTATATATGAAGTTGTAACAAAATATGATATAAGTAACAACAAACTTCATTAACCATTTCTCAAAAACTACAAACTAGCTTTTGTTGAAATTTGGCAAGTAAATTTATAATATATGAATGCCTTTATGATCCAAAAATTAGACTGTTTTGATGCACGGATCATGAGATATAAACAAAATGGTTGTTGGTGAGAGTGCATGATTTCTGAAATTTTATGAACCAATTTATCTTGAAATTATTTGGGTTTGTATTAATGATACGTCTGTGTTTTCCAAAAATCACAAGAATTGAGTTCATAGCTTTAAAAATATTATGGAAATCAATTTCTACACTGAAATTGTATGCCTTACATGAGAAAGAAAATAGAAAATATCCATCATGCGTAGCAATTCCTCCCCCTCTTTGAAAAATTAGCATGCCCTCATGCGATGCTAGAAAACAAATAGAGGTGGTTGCTACTATCTGTTGAATTCTATGCTTGGTGTAAAACAACATGGAATAAGGGAGGTGTTGAGAATGAATAAGAATAGCAATGGATGATAAAGAATATGAATGGCATGGTCATAAGAAAGAAATGAATGAAAGCAACACTCCCCCAAACTGAAAGATGATATGTCGGTGAAAAATGGGAAGTGGTACAGATGTGGAGTGAAGGATGATAAATAATGCTCAAAATGGATTTTTATGAAATTCTCCTAAATTCGTAATAAATCAGAAAATTATGCGATTTTACCTCAAGTTTTACCTCCAAAAATGTGGAATGACATATATTGTCTGGCATTTGTTGAAGCTGATGTAGGCAGAGTTGGCACTGAAAGTGATGCAAAATGTGGAATCCATGTAAGCACATCATGTCTGAAGAATTGTTCACGTTCAGGAGTTGATCGAGCCTCTTCTGTTAGTTACAATAGTGTGGTCATGCGACGAATAGAATTCTGCCCATATTTGTTGTTCTCCTGTAAACAAAGCACTATTTTGCATACAATGTTCTTGAATCCATAGTGTTAGCTTTGAATAGCAACAGATAAGATGCATGCAAAAATTTCAATCAGAAAAACTTATGTATACATGCAATACTAATATTTTGGCAAATCAATAAGTGATGGTAGAGTGCAGTAATCATATCGCATGCAATCCCATAATGCATACATTCCCCCCCCCCCCCCCTCCAATTAGAAAATGAATTCCATGACCATAAAGCGTATGAGAGGGGTTATGTTGACGGCAAGGCACATGAATGAACAATATAGTAGTAGAGTACACATATCAAGGATAGGACAGCGAGAGTTATGGTTATAATGAGAGCATAGTGTGTAAAGATAGTTATGAATAAGAGATAGGATGCTTTGAATTGATGATAAGTGATGAAAAGGAGAAAAAGAACAACAATATGCCAAAAAGATGTTTTACTGTTAGGATGCTAGCTGAAAATGATGCGATTGATCATAAAACAATTTCTCATGCATAAAGGTTCAAAACAGGGAAAAAGTTAAGGAAATAACTTCTCTGATAAAAAGAAAAAAATAAGAAAAGGGTATTATAATAATAATTGACGATAAGATATAACTTCAATACCATAAGCAGAGCCGTTGCTGCCAGCAGGCGTCCATAGCCTCGGCAGGGCTGCTTTTTAACCCATATGAGCCAGGATCCTCAATTTATAAATGGAGAGTTACAGTGTTGTTCTACAGAAGAGATCAGTGTGCTGGCGTGGTAACCAGATAACCACACTGCCATTCACTGGGATGTAGCAAAAGTGATCAGGCCGGCTCGTGATGAGACCTCCTGTTCCAAGGATAATTTGGCTATCCAATGGATCATAACCCTGGTGTGGTGGCCATAATGGGAATGTCACTTTCTTACAACCTTATGAACATGGTAGGCTGGCTCGTAATGAGACCCCCTATCCTCTGTCTGCGAACAAAATTTTGTTGTTATTACACATTTTTATGATAAAAAAAGAGGGAGGCTCAGTACTCCTTAAGAGCAGGGATGGCGGAAGAAGTTGAACATGTCAATATAAAAAAATATACCCATAATCTCATTTATTACAGACAGAGAAGATTATAACCAGGAAGGGTGGAACCAGCATGGTATTAAGATGATCAATCAGTATCATGTACAGCAGAAAACAATGCAGTAAAGTAGTATATAAATAATTGTGTCCCTTTTGAAAATAAGTTATCATTAAGGAGTTGTCCTGTTAAAGATCATAACATGAATGATATTAACTCACTTCAATAGAATCCATAATTTTTGTCCTTATAAAAGTAGTGTACTTCATGCCGTGAAAGAGAATCAAGAAAATGTGGTTGAGATGAACTAGGAATAATCCCACAAGAGGAAGGAAGGGTTGCTCTCGAAAATAATCCCAAAGTGTTGCTTTTTTGAAGGAACAACAAAAACGCTCAAAAAAAGTGTTATTCCTTGTAGGGAACAACAAAGAAAATGCACACAAAAAAAAGCAAAAATACACACCAAAAAGTGTGAAAATGGAAATGTCGTTCCTTTGGAAAAAGGAACAGCAAAAACTAAAAGTGTTGTTCCTTTAGAAAAGGAACAACAAAAACAAAAAGTGTCGTTCCTTTGGAAAATGAATAACAAAAATGAAAAGTGTCGTTCCTTTGGAAAAGGAACAGCAAAAACGCAAGTGCCGTTCCTTTGGAAAAGGAACAACAAAAATGAAAAGTGCAGAAGTGTTGTTCCATTAGAAGAGGAACAACAAAACGTAAAAGTGTAGAAGTGCTGTTCCATTCGGAAAGGAACAGCAAAACGTGAAAGTGCAGAAGTGTTGTTCCATTCGAAAAGGAACAGCAAAATGTGAAAGTGCAGAAGTCTTGTTCCATTCGAAAAGGAACATCAAAATGTGAAAGTGCAGAAGTGCTCTTCCATTCGGAAAGGAACAGCAAAATGTGAAAGTGCAGAAGTGCTGTTCTATTCGGAAAGGAACAACAAAACATGAAAGTGCAGAAGTGTTCTTCCATTCAAAAAGGAACAGCAAAATGGACAATCATAAAATGCAAACATGCAAAAAAAACAAATTAGCTGTTCACGTCATTGATGTTGAGGATGAGTTACACTTTGAATGAAGCAACACCTGAAACACAAAATATAAGAAATATCAGAAAAAAAACAACGTTTTATTTAAAAACAATATGTAAGTAACTAATTTAAGTTACAACAGCTATGATATTATGTAAAAAAAATGATCTTTTTGAAAAATGTTTTGGTAGCAGTGACAAGATATGAATCTTCAAATCGAAATCAATTCTTCATTTGTTCTATTATGAATCCGTTGGGTAATGAGTTGGATAAAATTCCTTTGTTTTATAAAAATTTCTTTGAAAAATCACTCGTCCATAAATTGACCTTCTTTATTTTCCCAGGACCTGCAAAAAACGAGTGTCTACCTGCAATAAAACATTAAATCATGGAGAAAGAGAGGTGATCGGGCTCCCCTAATCCAAGAATTATGCAAAAAAACAACAAGTAGTTACTCGGTATAACAAATCCATTGAAAAAATAACAAAGTAAAATTTATCTGTCACTTGCGGCAGAGCAGTGGCCAATCATGCTAGCCCGTAGTGTTTTAATCACAACTTCTTTGTTTTTCGTCGAAATTGAGTGATTCCAAAGCAAAATGAGAGATAATTCAAAGGGTTATCTCCAGTAGCAACATGTTTTAAAAATTCAATGCTATGATATGTCAAATTTGTTTAGAACAACCTGCATAATAGAGTTATTTTCGATTACCCAATCTAGACCAACGATTGATATTTCAAGCATAGATTCTTCGTTTGATGTCGGATTAAAATGATTCAAATTGGAAATGAAAGTAGATTCATTTATTTATCTCCAATAGAAACAGGTTTTTAAGAAAAGAAGAATTGATAGGTCAAATACTGTAAGGAACAACTAGAAAGACATAGTTTTAAGAGTGCTGATTTACGATAGACAGTCAGTATTTTGATCATAACTTCCCCATACGATATCTAAAATGAGTGATTCTAATTGCATTGTAAACTAGATTCATAGGGGAATATACCATAGAAACAGGTTTTAAAAATTCATTCATTTAGGCTTCCAAAAACTGACTGTCCCAACTCTATTCCTGAGCTGCCCGCTAGACATCCGGTCAATGTTTTGGTTCTAACTTTTTGGTTTCAAATCCAAATTGAGTGATTCAAATTGGGTTAGAAAGTAGACATCAAGGACCACCGAGGGTAGAAATAGGTTTTTAAAATATTCACTTTTGGTCCCTCAAAACATGACTGTCCCGACTATTTTTCCAGAAAGTTCATCAAACCCGCAAGCCAAAAAAAATGATATTCAAGCATTTTTTCAAATTGGTGATAAAAATGAATATAAGTGTTTGTAGAATTGTTATTTCCATTGTAAATCATCTACATACACAAATGAATTAAAAAAATTATCACTGATGTTGATTTGCATAACATGTTGCAACAAAAAACACTAGTTTTACATAAAAAAACAAAATGCATTTATTTATTCCCTTATTTATTTTATTTTCTACACTAACCTATTTTGATTTGAAAAATGAATATGACTACGTATATGAGTACTTCCAATGGAACCATTTTCAAAATAAGGCTTCATGTATGCACATACCCAAATTTGAAAAATGCATATTAATGAATATTAGGATATGAGAAGCCAACTTCCCTTGAAAAGATGTTGTCAAAAATTGTTGAAGTATGGAGTGATGTTGCAAACAAGTGATGGAGTGAAGCCAATCTTCAATATATCCTTTACTTTCTTGATTTTCCATAGTCATCATACCATGAAGTTCTTGGGCTTTTAAAATGACTTGTTGATGCATACTAAAAGAAACTTCATTTTTTCCCATAACTTCTACAATTTTTGAATTTGAAACATTCTTAACCTCATTGTAAGTTTTCTCTAATGGCGCATGTGAGATCGAATGGGTGGGAAGGGTGGGTAAATTTGGCAGTTCAACATTGTAAGCATGTTGTACTGGTTTATTGTGGTGAGGGTGTGGAATTAGTTGAGCAGGAAAATGTGTAAAGAATGGAGCATTGTGATGATGTGGTTGGTTGGATTGAGTGGATAAATTTGATATGCAAGTAGGATGTTGCAAAAGAGCCGGTGGAGAATATGGAGAATGTGCTTGTGCTACAAGATGAGGGAGAGTAGTCATGCAATCATAAGGTGAACCGTGCCAAACTTGTAGACAAGATTGGTGGTTATATTGAAATTGACATGGCTGCCCTAACACATTAATATTCCATAATGGATTATGCAAGTAAGAGAATGGAGAAGAAGTGTTTTGAACCATACTTGTAGGCCATGATTTCCATGGTTTTGACTTTGTTGCAGCTTCCTCGCCTCTTTGATATGCTACTTCCATCGTAGATAAGGAAGAGTGAGTATCTATGGGATGCTCCTTTCGGTCATGAGGGTAAAACACTTCATCAAATTCTTCATTTTTATGAACCTGCAAAACATCCAATTTTTTATTTAGAGAGCTAGTAAAATCAACTTTAAAATTTTTAAATAAAACATTAATTTCAGCTCTTATGTCTCCTATTCTTGTAGCAGATTTGGAAAACAAAGAAAAAACATCTCTAGAATTCTTACCAGCCTTGAAGATTCCTCTTGAATACCTTATGCACAATTCGCAAACATCATCATATGATAACTGAAAAACATCACCTTTTCCTATCAGATTTAAGAGTTCTAAAAATTCATCTTTGATCCCTTTAAGAAGGAGTGTTTTTAAGATCTCTTTTTCCAAATGCTTATGCTTTGATTTTTGAAGGTTATAATGAAATCGATCTACATAATCCTCCAAACTTTCATCTTCCCCTTGTATCATACCGAAAATATCTTCATTGGATTTGCAATAGTCTTGGTACTTCTTCAAGAATATGTTCTTCATGTCCTCCCATGTTTGGATGCAATTCCCACCTAGGCTCATGAACCATCGGAGAGCTGCTCCTTTTATAGTAAGAGGAAACACTTTCAATCTTTGATCATTAGTACAATAATCATATCCTCTACAAAGTATTTCGAACTCAAATAAGAATGTATCTGGATCTTCATTTGTCAAGCCATGAAAATTTGGTAGAGACAATGGGGGAATTATGTGCATTTGTGTCACTCCTCCTAGATCTTTGATAGGAAATTCAAAAGTAAAAATGTGATCCATTTATTACCATAATAGAAGATGTTCTTCATGTGTTTCTTCGAGGCCCCTTCTTCAAATGTTCCTATCAATCGGTTAGTGAAATGGGTGGTGCTTACATCACCACTTGACAGAAATCATGAGATTTGTTTTTCAAAATTTCTATTTTTTTTTTCTTTTAATTCATTCACACAAAAATTCAAACATTTATTTCTACCCAACAAAGCAACAACAAATCTGTTAGGAAAGCGGACAGTGGAGCAAGTCTTTTACATGCTCCGCACGCAGGTTCTTACCTTCCATTTTTAAGATCCAACTCTTCCCTAGCAGACACTCATCAGATTCACACTACTCTTTAAAAATGGCTACACTCTCCCCGGCAACGGCGCCAAATGTGGAGCGATAAAAAGGTGTCTTTTCAACTCCTAATTACCTTCACATTAATTATCAACCCAGGGACGACTTTTTATTTCAAGAGTGTACTCAGTCTGAGGCGGCTATTTACTCAAGAGTAATGTTTTGTTGTATAGTGCTTAAAAGCTACAAAAGTAAATGGCTGCATGTCTATAACTTAACTACTTCAAAAGGCTAAATCACACCAAGCATTGCATCAGTCGAAGGTTCGGTAGCAATAAACCATCATTTTCATAACTGATGAGAACAAATCTGAGGTCTGGGAGCTAGGTAGCAGATGCTGGGGCTCACTACAGCCTGAGATCGTCCTTGATGAATATAAATGAAATGGCAAGTAAAGGAAATAACAATGAAGTAGAACAGCACATCATCCAAGGGTTTGGTGGCAATAACCTATCCCTTTCATAACTGATGGGAGCAGATCAGAGGTCTAGGAGCCAAATAGCAGAAGCTGGCACTCACTACAGCCTGAGTCTGTCCTTAAGAAATGGCAAGTAAATGAAACAACAAATCAGCAATCTTGAAATAGACCAGCAATTGAAATGGAATAGCAATGCTAAAATACTAGAATTAAACAGCAATCTTAAATGGAACTGAACAGCAAAACACAGCAACTATAAATGTAATTGAATCAGCAACCTATCAGCATGAACATTAATCGCAGTTATTGAAGCAACAACAATCGTAGTTATAATTGAATAGTAACTTAATTGAACAGCCATTGCAATTATAAATGAGCAGCAATTAAATGAACCATAGTCTTAATTAGATAGCGCAACATTAGATCAGAATTATCAGCAGGACATTTCAAGTTATAATTAATAATTCTATCACTGACACAATCCAATTATGATTTCAACGAAATGTTCATACACAAAAGATTACTGAACAAATAATTTAAAGAAATGGAAAGGAAATCAAATCATCACACGAAAGCAATTGTAAAGATATGATACACAGCAGCAACGTACTCCACCAGAGGCTGGGCCCTTAGCCGCCAGCGGATGCTGCTGGGTTACTTCAGAATGAGAAGAATGAACAACAACTCCCAAATCATTTATTAATCAGCCAATTGTGGAATCATTACAACAGAAAAATCTTGAGGATTACAGCATGCAACAATCCCTATCCTATCATGAATAATCCACCATCATTCTTCATCATTTTTCCATCATTTTTCATCTCCCCAAATCATCCCAAATCATTTTTATCTCTGATCTCTGTTTTCATTTAAATAGAGAGAGATCAGAGAGAAGTTACAATAAGGATAAGTACAACATGATTCCTATTACAAAATTGGTTTGCTTCTAACCATTTGATCAACAAGAACAAGGCGAATTTGGCTTTGCAGCTGAGATTTGGAGGACGACCGCAACAATAAATCTGAGAAAATTGTGCTCAAAGAACCCTGCGTTTCTCTCAGTACAAGCCGAATTTGGGCAAACTGTTCTTCAATAAAGTTAATTGGGTCCGTTCTGGACAAAACCCATGTTCCGGATTTTCCAGATTCTGCTTCATTTGCTCAGAATCTCAACCGCAAAATCATCACTTCTTATTCCAGCGAATTTCTGAGTTGGCACTTTTAATGATCAAATCTTCAATCTGGAAATTATCTTGGAGGCTAAAAATGGTGAATAATGTTACAAATAATTTATTAAAACTATCATTGATAAAATCATGCATAATCATCAATTTATTAGAAATAAAGGAGAATAAATAATATTCATCCATAGAAGCATAAATCATCATAAAATGGATTTATATAATAAATTATAATAAATGACATGATGAAGAATAATAGAAATGGGTGGAATAAGTGTTCAAAAGTGATAATAATAATGGCATATTAACGACCCAACACTAAATAAGGGGATTGGATTAGGACCCTAACATTAAGTCTTGGAAACGACTAAACCTCTTTGCACTTTGTGGAACTATAAGCAAGACATTAGAGACAAGACTGAACTTGCACTAGCAATAATTGTGGAGTTTGTCGATATGAGTACTTACCAAGACAAAACATGTTGCATGTATAAATATGAACAAGAGGACATGATGTAGACAGATGGCTCATTTTTTTATATAGAAAATGGTATAAATGTTAGGTCTAAGTGCTGCATGAAGGAACTCACCTAGTATTATTCCTAGTTGCAAGATGATGGAATAATTGAAGAAAAGGGTAGTGAAGTTAGGGACAAGTTGAGTACAATTTCACTTCATGAATTCTGAACAGTTGAGGGTGTCACATCCATTGTTCCAAAAGGAGTTCAAATCCTAGAAGAGGAAATTGAGAGGGCTCAACCACCAACTAAGGGGTTGGGTAAGTCAATCAGAAGCAAACCAAAAAGAAACAATAAGGGGAAAAGGTGACCAAGATTGCTTTATTGATAACAAAACTAGTTCAAAACTCTCTATTGGATGTAGAAGTGGGAGATGAATATTTCCTTGATCATTATGTAACTAGTGTTGTATAATTTTGCAAATTATCCATGAGGATTTTTTATTTCAATTGATGGCAAACCAATTAGAAGAATTGGATTGTAGGTTGTTAGAAAAAGGAGACAATTCTATGACACATGAACATGAAGCATAAGTTAGACACTTTGGTTGGAATTGTCCATGGAATTTTTTTTCCATCTACCTTTATTTGAAAAACGCAGAAGGAAACTCATTATCTAGGAACAAAAGGTAGATCCTAGAGCACTTGTGAATAAGACGCCTTGGAAAAAAAAATTGCTAGAGGTGACATGAAAAATACAAAAAGGGTTGGAGACATTTCCATTGTTCAAAGGATTTTTAAAAGATGACCAAAGTGTAGAAGAAATTGGTTGTTTTAGACATGTGCACTTTAATGGGTTGGACATTATGGTTGAATTAACCACTCAAGTAATTTAAAATATGGGTGTAAAAATTGTATATAATCATAGGATATGAGTCAAAGAAATAATGAAATAGTACGTTTGGGGAATGAAACACAAATGTTTTTATGATATTCTTAGGGGAGGTTTGATTGTAGTAATAGCAGGAGGTGATGCAACAACATAAGACACATGGGTGGAAACAATGATAGTAGGTAATTGTTATATCATTAGGTAGTGGAGTTGCAAGAGGTAGCCATAGAAACCTTAGACACTTAAATTATAGAAACAACAACATAAACATCCAGAAAATAGTGTTGACAGAGTTTGGGTGGGGGAAATTTTATTCAAAGGTATATTGGATATTTACATCACGTAGTGGTTGAAGGATTCAATTGTGAATGGATGTAGGAATTTAAGAAATAGACATTGGAGATGTTTTTGGGGATGGAAATGAGTTAAAGTGGGAGAGGATGTAAGGCCTTCAACATTGGATACTTCAGGAATCTTTTCCACTGTAGGTTTTAACCCTATGTAGTTAATTACTATAGAAATATTCATAATAAAACCATAAATATGGAATGGCACAAACACACATTCACATATAGATTTTACCCTAGAAACTCAAACTAGGAAAACAAGAAATTTTTCTCAGTATATTATATCTTTACCATATGTTACAGTACAACATGCATATTCCATGGGATCCAAAACAACCAATCTATTTACCCTAGATTATAATACTATTGTTCCTTATGTGCCACAAAACTTCTCAAAGTGAAATTTGTGTCCTAAATTTTGCCAAAAATAATGCCAAAATTGCTGAATTATTTTTTAGAGGGTGTCGTTCCCAGCACAATGTACATCCCACGGGGATATTCATGCAAATAATATAAAAAATACAAAACATTCCCCCACTTTTAGTTTTATTTGCATGCAGGGGGTCATATGAGTACATGATCAACAATATAGGTTTATAATGCCCATTGTTTCTCTACATCAAGAGAACCTTTCAGTACTCATAGATTTTGTTAATCAATCTTCAACATTATTAAAGTATCCACCTTCATTGGTAGCACCTTCTTGTCTTCAATCATGTCTTTCATAAAGTGATACCAAACACCAATATGCTTGGTCTTGGAATGATAACCTAGGTTCTTCGCTAGGAGGATTGAATTATAACTATCACATTATATCCTTATAGTTTGTTGTACTAACCTCATACCTAAACAAAATATATATAATCATGATACTTCCTGCCTTGCATGAGTGGCTACCATGTATTCATATTTTGTAGTTGAGAGTGCCAATACAAATTGTCTCTCGTTCATTCAACTTATTTCTCCTACAAATAGTTTAAAAACATACCCACTTGTAGAACTTTTGTGATCCAAATCTCTAGCCCAATTTGCATCAACAATGCCTTCTATGCTGAATAGTATATTCAATATTGTTCTTCCTTTGTAGCAGGATTTGTTAGCTCTGCTACATATCTTTGATTTCTAAGGGTTAGAAGTGAGCTTAGTCCTTGGTCATGCTCAAAAGAATCCCATAACAGTCACTTTCTCCTTTTTCCTTTGCCTCGCTCATTCTCCCTTCATCAGTCCTAAAAACAATTAATTCCTTTATCCGGTCCAGGTTTAATTGCTATCGCAAGTCACATCCATGTGTGTGTAAAGGTTGCGCCCCTCGGCTTCCGCCAATGCGATATGACAATGCGATCTGATTGCAATCGTGCATCGCCATACGTAAAGGCCCAAAATTACCCAAAAGCCCGATCCGACGACTCTCGTTGCGCCTGATAAAGCGACTTGCTCGATCACTTCTCCACCATCTGATTAGCTCCGCCAAGATCGGACGGCCTTCACACATTTTGCGACCATCGATGGGACGTTAGCGCATGATGGAGAGCGATTTTTCTATTTCCTCTGCTGCTACGTGTCACGTGCTGAATGGAATCGCACGCCCTCACCCTTTTACCACCTAATGTCCAAAGGTGGTGTGATCGATACCACTTACCACTTAATCCTTCGTCCCCACCCGATAACTGTCGCGCGCCTTCGCCACCTGATCACCGTTGGATCTGTCCTCCCGAGATCCAACATCCCACGTTCATCCTACTCTTGCTTCTTCTGATATCCTCTGCCAGGCCACCTCCGTTGTCTATCCCCCCGATCTGATGGCCAATCTTGCTCCTTCATCCGACTCGTCCTCTCGCTATGCAGTCCACGTCCCTTGACCATTCCGTGTGCCCGAAGGACGAAGGTGGCCAGCCTTCCAGTACCATTTGCTGTTGCTCCTCAACAACCACATTTAACAGACAGTATGGCTGAAGAGAAAAAGGACAGAGCATGAGCATGTAACTGCATTTAGCAGTTATGGAACTTCATTGATACGAACACTCCACCTGCCTGAGACGACAACAGATCACCTGAAGGGATTAGATTCATCTACTGAAGCAAACAAATGCACTCAGAGACTCCATCAGGCAGTTAAATGCAGTTGGTGTTCAATTAAGACCCTTCCATACCTAAATTGGCCAAGTGCCTTTGTAATGAAACTCTATATATACCCAAAAAATAGATGTAATCAGGGTTGATGGTTGATGCTTTGATGTAAGGTTCAACCTTCAGAGACTGTAACTATTTTGACACTTGTAGCGTCTCATCTTCATTTTCAGCTAATACAAGCTTCTTTTGTTGTTAATTACTCACCTTCCATTTCTCTTCTGCTCTAAGCTGTGCCTGATATGTTGTCTTCTTGAGCTCTTAATGTTTAGCATTAGAGTAGCTATCATCCTATCTCTGTGTTAAATTCTTGTATGTGTCATTGAATAAGTTATTCAGTTTTCTCTTCATCTAGTGTCAGGGAGCTGTCATCCTGTCTGTGCATTAGTAGATTAGATTTCCAGGCTTCTTTACTAGTTGTAGCTATCCATCACATGGTCTTATGCATCTGCTGGTGTGGTTAGTATTCTCCATATTCACCCAATCCATAAATTGTGAGTAGTTGGTGGTCTAAAGCCTTGTAGTCTGGGGGTGTTCACGCATATCTAGAGTGAGACAAAATAGAAGTGGTTATTTGGCTTGGGTAAGCATCATCCCTTCCATTCATCCATTTGCAACAATAAGTTGAATTTATATGTTACCAGGCATCTCCGAGCTACAACCTAGGAGAGTTTCTTGGAATCCTAACATAATTGGCGCCATTGCCAGGGAGAGGAGATTGAAGGTCAGCTTCCTGGGAGAACGACACAGATCCAACTTTGATGATAGACAAAGTCTGGACACATTTTCAGTTGTAATCATCTATCTGGCGACTCCACATTATAGTTTTGGCTCAGTTCGTGAGGCATACCTGGAGAAATCCTCAGAAATCACCAGCTGAGCCAGTGCCTAACCCTGAGAAGATTATCAAGAAAAGAAAAACATCACAGAATGGAGCATCAGGATCAGGTAAGCCTAAGAAATTTTATGTATCTCTGCAAGAGAGGCTTGTAATTGAGCATGTACAGTTTGAAGATTTAGAGCCTAGCACTGTTAGTGAAGAAATACCCTTAGAGATTCATAAAGCTCCTTGTTCATTTAGTTCCCCTATGGATCCCAGTCCGAAGAAACCCTCCCAGACAGTCCATCATATTCCTTCGTCCCTATCATTCATTTCACAACCCCCTACCTTTCAAACTGCCAGTATCCATTCACCTACCCTACTCATGGTAGGCCCACAAGCTCCTACTAAGATGGAAAGAATCATAGCTGCAAGGTATGGGCCTCTCGTCTTTCTTGTTCTTTTGAATTCCATACCTGTAGGAGAATATCAGAAATACATGCCCAAATTCACTGGTACTGAAGGAGTAACAGCTGAAGAGCACCTTGAATCTTTTTATAGTTATGCTAATAACCTTGATATCAGTGAGGATGATGTGTGGATGAGAGTGTTTATTCAGAGCCTTAATGGAGAAGATAGAAAGTGGTTTAGAGAGTTGACCCCTAGGTCCATAGTAGACATTGGAGCATTAGATGATGTGTTTTTGAAGCATTGGGGAGATAAAAAAATACCTGCTATACTACCATACTGAGTTTGGAAACCTCAAGAGAGAGAATGGGGAATCATTATCTGATTTTAATAAAAGGTTTAGTCGTATGTATACCAAGATACCAGCTGAGGTAAAGCCTACCCCCACCTCTACAAAACTCACCTATGCTAATGCATTCGACTCTTACTTTTGCTTGCTGTTGAGAGAAAGAAGATGTGCCACGTTGGCTGAAATGCAAGATGTGGCCCTAAAGGTAGAATCTAATATCCTGGCTGCAAAAAACTCAAGGGACATGCTGACAGAAGAAGGCAGAGAGGTGAGGCTTCCACCTCTTCTTCATATTTAGAGCCCAAATTAGATAAAATGACTAAGATGATAGAGTCATTGGCTGCTGAGATATCCAAATTGAAGGTCGAGCAGAACTCTGGGAAGGCGAGGCTGCCTAATTCATTTGCCCCTAGAAATCCAATTTCCTTTAGAAGAGCAAATGATCAACTGCAGATCATTCAGAGAGGAAAGGAGACCAATGAGGAACAAAGAGTTAAGACTCCTTTTCAGAACATAGTCATGGAGGAGGAATGCTTCGATGAAGAGGATGAGATTCACTGCATGGAAGACAAGGGCAGTGTTGCCTTTTTGACATTGGTAGCCTATGAAGAGGCATTACTCCAGGACCAGACCAGTCAAGAGTGGGATAGAGAAGTTGTTCTACAGACTGATGAACAACCAAGGTATAATTTGAGGTCAAGAACGAACAATGTCAAGGAGAGTCCTGCTCAAAGAGCTACTATCCCCATAGAGCAGCAGGCTAGCAAGCAGAAAAAGCCAGCAGCTGAACCAGTCATCCCCAAAGCTCCAACTCAATAGGTAAGAGGTCCTGAAAAGTTTCCTTCCCCTTTCAGTTTTGAATCAGAAGTCCAGAAGATAAAAATATCTGTGCCTCTGATAGAAATTGCAAAGAGTGAGGTATTTAGAAAGCCTATCCTTGATGCCCTTGAGATAAAAGCCTTAGAAGCCTCCAATGACTATGTAAATTTGCAAGATGATAATCCTACAGTCATGCTTAGCCCAATGACTAAACCCTCTGATAATAGCTCCCCATCATTCTATGTCTCCTTGACCATTCATGACAAAACCCTCCATAATTGCATGTTGGACACCGGTGCCAGCCATAACCTGATGCCCAAAGATGTCATGGAAGTGTTAGGCCTTAACAATACGAGACCTTATCATGATCTATTATCCTTTGATTCAAGAAAGGTAAAATGTCTGGGATTAATCAAAGACTTGGCTATTACCCTAACTCAGTTTCCCATGAAGAGCATGATGATGGATATTGTGGTGGCAGATGTTCCCCCTAAGTTTGGTATGCTACTTTCTAGAGGGTGGATCAAGAGGCTGGGTGGGACATTACAAAATGATTTATCTTACGCCACTGTCCCAATTTTTGGAGGGGAAAGCAAGAGATTGTATAGAGAAGCACAGTTGGCCTACATCATCAGTGATGAGAAGAATCCTACTAATCATCCCATTTATGCTATGGACACTGATTTTGGAGCATGTATTCTCCAAATCGAAGAATCCCAGAAGGCCTCATTGTAGCTCAAGAAACCAATGGGCCAGGCTTTGGAAGAGCAAGGAAATTAGGTTTGGGATATGTTCTTTGATGGAGCATGTTCGAGGGAAACTGCAGGAGCAGGGGTGGTGTTGATATCTCCAAAACAAGAGAGCACGCATCTGTCTTTCAAGCTGACTTTCCAAGTCACCAATAATATAGCAGAATATGAGGCCCTGATATTGGGCCTTAACGTAGCTAAAGATAGAGGAATCAGAAATATAAAGGTGTTTGGAGATGTTGATCTCATCATTCAGCAAGTGAACAAAACATTTCAAGCAAGGCACCCAAGGATGAAAGCATATAGAGATGAGGTATGGAGACTCAAAGATTATTTTGACAGTTTTTGTATCTCATATATCCCTAGAGTCAAAAATCAGCTCGCTGATTCCGTTTCTGTGTCTGCTAGCATGTTTATCCCTCCCATGCCTCCCAGACTAGTTTATGAAGTTTAGGTAAATTATAGACCATCCTTTCCTGATAATGTCCAGCATTGGAAAGTTTTTGAAGATGCCGATGAAATAAATAGATTTCTTCAAATCATTGATGAATTCTTTGAAACAAAAATTGACAAAGAGAATGAAGCCTTGGAGGAAAGCCTCTAATCCCAGCTAAAGAACAAAATTGGAAAAGATAGCATTGTCTAGCTGCCCAGCAATCATATACCCAAAGGCCTAGTTCCCCTAGAAAATCTGTTTGACTAGAACGATGTGCGTTATAAGGTTGCCCAAAAATAAGATCAATCTGCAGTCCATAAGCATAACATAGGGAGCCCAGATCATCCTAGATATATAAACCTATCCACCCATTTGTCTGCTGCCCAAAGTTCGGAATACTGCACCTTGATGAAGCAATTTGCTGATGTCTTTGCCTGGGAATACAATGACCTCAAAACATATGATAAAAAGACCATCCAGCATAAGATCCCTTTGGAGAAAGACACCATCCCTTTCAAGCAGAAACTGAGACCCATAAACCCTTTGCTCCTTCCTTTGATTGAAAAAGAAATCAAGAAGTTGTTGGCTGCCAAAATCATAGTCCCTCTCAGATATTCAAAATGGGTAGCCAACTTAGTAGTTGTGAGGAAGAAAAGTGGAGAAATCAGGCTCTGTGTTGATTTCAGAAACTTAAACAAATGCTCAAAGAAAGACAACTATCCTCTACCTAAGATGGAGCATTTGCTGCAGAAAGTCTTAGGAGCCAAAGTGATGTCTTTCCTGGATGGATTTTCAGGGTATAATCAAGTGGTTGTACATCCAGATGATTAGGAGAAGATTTCATTCACCACTCCTTGGGGCACCTTCATGTATTCCAAGATGCCTTTTGGGTTGATGAATGTTGGAGAAACCTTTCAGAGAGCTATGGATATAGCATTCGTGGGAGAGAAGGACAAGTTTGTCCTTATCTACCTTGATGATATAATAGTATACTCCAATAGCCATCAAGATCATTTGCAGCATCTGAAGAAAGTATTTCTGAAATGCAGAAGGTTTGGGATATCAGTCAATCCTAAAAAGTCACAGTTTGCTTTAGAAGAGGGCAAGCTGTTAGGGCACATTGTCTCTGTTGCAGGTGTCAAAATTGACCCGGAAAGAGTAAGGGCAATACAAACCTTATATGTCCCAAGATCGAAGAAGGATATCCAATCCTTTTTGGGAAAAATAAATTTTGTAAGGAGGTTTATTCCAAATTTTTCAGAACTTGTAAAACACATTACCTCCATGTTGAAGAAGGGGTCAGAAATTAAATGGACTGAGGAAGCAAGAAGATCTTTTGAATCCATCAAGAGAGCCATTATGGAAGCTCCTACTTTGATTAGCCCAGACTATAGCAAGGAGTTCCATATATTCTCATTTGCCTCAGATGACACCCTTGCAGCAGTTCTGTTGCAGAAAGATGATGAAGGTTCAGAACATCCAATGGCATTCTTCAGTAAAACCTTAAGGGATGCTGAACTGAGGTACGATATTATAGAAAAATAGGCCTATGCTCTTATCAAATCCTTGAAAGCTTTCAGGATATACATTCTGCACTCCAAGGTAATTGCATATGTGCCCTTTGCTTCAGTTAAAGATGTCCTAACGCAGCCAGACATTGATGGAAGAAGGGCTAAATGGATAGCAAAGCTGATTGAATTCAACATCGAGCTAAAGCCCACCAAGTTGGTCAGAGGTCAGGGCCTAGCCAAATTGATGGCTGAAGAAAACTGCAGGATGTTGGACATAAATCTCATAAGCACAGTTTCAGAAGATGAACAGACAGAAGAGACAGTGGAATCAGGACAGAGCCAATCAGTGGCAGAAAATATAGCTTCTTGTGAATGGTATTCTACAATAGCTCAATTTTTACTAAAGCTAAAAGTCCCTTCAGGCTTAAGTTCAAGTCAAATCAGAACCATTAAGCTCAGAGCAGCCAAGTATTGCATTCATGAGGACCTACTTTATTGGAGGGACCCATCTGGAATCCTTCTAAGGTGTCTGGACAAAGAACAATCCATAGAGGTCATGCATCAGTTTCATTCTAGCATTTGTGGAGGACATCACTATTGGAAGACCACGACCCACAAAATCTTCAGGGCTGGGTATTACTGGCCCACTCTGTTTTCTGATGTCTTTTCATTTGTTAAATCTTGTGACAGGTGCCAGAGGTTTGAGGGAAAACATCAGTTGAAGTCCTTGCCTTTGAAGCCTATTCATGCCAATGGTCCTTTTCAGCAGTGGGGTTTGGATTTCATTAGAGAAATCAATCCACATTCTAGTGGCCAGCACAGATGGATCTTAGTAGCCACTAATTACTTCACTAAATGGATTGAGGCCATCCCTACCAGAAAGGTTGACCATCATGTGGTCATGAAGTTCTTGACAGAGAATATCTTCACCAGGTTTGGCTGTCCACATAAATTAGTTACAGACAATGCAACAACTTTTAGGGCAAAAGAGTTGGTGGACATGTGTAACTCAATGGGCATTAAGTTGGTTCATTCCACCTCATACTACCCTCAAGGCAATGGTCTAGCAGAATCTTCCAACAAAAGCCTGATAAGGATAATTAAAAAGTTGTTGGAAGACAACAAAAGGAATTGGGATTCCAAGCTCAAGTATGCACTGTGGGCTGACAGGGTCGCTACCAAGAAATCCACAGGGAATTCCCCATTCAAGCTGGTTTATGGCACTAAGGCCGTATTCCCCATTCAGTTAACCCTCCCTGTGGCAAAGTTCTTGCAAGAAGAGTAGACTGAGGAAGATGATATGGAAAAAAGGATCACTGATTTAGCAGAAGTACATCAAATTAGAGAATAGCTGGTTGAGAAGTTTGCAGCACATTAGGGAAGAATCAAGTAAGCCTTCGACAGGAAGGAAAAGACAGACAGTTTTCAGGTTGGAAATTTGGTTCTTAAGTGGGATGCACTAAAAGAGAAGAAAGGCAACCATGGGAAGTTTGATGCTCTATGGATTGGACCTTTTGTCATCACTCAGATCCAAGGGAACAATACTTTCATGCTGCAAAGTATGGAAGGAGAGACAGTCTTTGATGGCCCAGTTAATGGGCGATTTTTGAAAATTTATGTTGTTTAAGGTCTTCAGGCCTTAAAGTTGTAAATATGTTGTTTTATCAGTTTTAGTGTAGGCCAAATTAGACTCCATGCCCAATGGAACACTAGGAAATTTTTGCTGATCTAGTTTTTGAAGGAAAGGCAACGGTCTGCAGTTCTTGAGACCTCACAGGGAGGATCTCATCCCTAGAAGGAACTAGTGTTAGCTCTACTACATATCTTTAATTTCTAAAGGTCGGAAGTGAGCTTAGTCCTTTGTCATGCTCGAAAGAAGCCCATAACGGTTTATAAACTACAAATGGAGCCTAAAGTTAGCTAGCTAGCCTTCGAAACGCCTTTGCTATGCCATTGCGAAGTAGATGAATGCTGCTTCAGTCAATCTTCGAGTTGCTTTATGAACTGAACATCTGACTTACAAGCATTCTAGGTGCCCTTGTGGTAGCTCATAACCTCATTCACTGAACTTACTTGCAAATCACTGAACTTAGCTGCAAATTTTGAGCAAAAACCAAGTTCAGTTTCGCTCCCTGGTCCACTGCACTGTCTGTAACTGTGCAACCTGTATGCATCGCACCTCCTATGTGTTGCAGGTGAGATGCATCCTTGTTTCCCTGTGTTGCAGGTGTGATGATTGAGTGATATTGTTTTTCTCTCCGAAAGTTGGCTTTTTTCTCCTTGTTTTCAGCTCTATTCAATAGTTTTGCTATTGATGATCAATATCTTCTTTCTGAAACCTTCTTCCTTCACATATTTCAGCCTCCATTAGTTAGGAATTGTAATTTTTTTTTGTATTTGTGAATCATTTATAGTCTTCCTTTGTCAAAAGTAGCTTAATCAAACTGTCATTTTTGATGCGAGTGTCGTAATTGTCATTTTGAATAAAAAAAAAAGAGTGTCGCAATGTCTTCCTCTTCTAGATAGTTGATTGTGCTTGATTTGAGTTGTTAGTATTTGAAGTGTTGAAAACAATTTTCAATTCGAAATCAAAAAGTGTAGTCTTAGTCTTCCTTTCGTTTTGAAAAGAAATTGTTGGAAATGTCGCTTTAAAAGAAAATAGTTCAGATCTATACTTAGCTTTCCTTTTTGGTATTCACACATTAAGGAAGCGGAAAAAAAATACATGCATGTGCATTTGCATTTTGACTCCATGCGAAATTTTATTTAGGAAAGTGCATTTAGTGTGTGCTCTATGCTCTCTACTGAAAGAAAAAATCATAATCTTCTTTCCTTTGTAGCTAGGAATTTCATTGCTAAAAGAAAATAAACGACTGTTTATGATTTTAGATTGAAAATTTAGGAATTTTACATCTACATCACGCAGTGAACCTTGAAAGGCAAACTTCTAAGCAAGATCAACTCTAAAATAAATCTCAATGAACATAAAAATGCTTTGGAACCTAATGCAACACATCTAGAAGTCTAGGCTAGAGATGTGTTCTAGCGTCGTAAAACCCGGTAACTATCGTTTTCATTGAAGGTTGGGTGATTCCTCCTCTTTGATATGACAAGTGCCAGTATGGACTTGTGCTCCCTGTACCGTCGAGTATATATTGGGAGACCACAATAGGATGATATCCTTTATCCTTAGGAAGCCATGTCTACCACCCTATCGATCGCAATGCACTAAACACAGCATTCGGGAAGATTGATTGTCGTACATAAGTCCTTGGTAATTTCTCTATCATTTATCACCAAGGTGTATTTTGTAGTTTTGTGATTGGTTTGGTAATCCCTCTGTCTAGATTTCCAGAGTAGTCACTTTCGTTCCTTTTCGACTCCTTAAAAGAAAAGGTCCATCTGAGCACTTGTCACTTCAGGCTCATTAAAAATTGAAGGCAACTAGAGTCACCTTTAGCTTTTTCTCGACTCTTAAAAATTGAAAAAGCAAGTTGTGTCAAAGTGTCTTTAAAATTTATTTAAATCGGAATAACATCCCTATTCCTTCGTTGATCTGAGGTTGAGATAATGGAGTCCACCAATCAAGGAATCCCTCTTGGAGGGAATCCTAGTCCTTTCTCCTCTTGGGGAGATATTGTTCTCCATATATGTCTACATTGTCCCTTCCAGGAATCACAATCAGCCTGCTGGTATGGCTTTTCTCAACCTCTATCGTTCAAAACACCATAATTCCTCAACAATCTAATCAGCAACCAGATGGTATGGAAGTTACCCCTTCACCTTCTACTTCATTTGTTTCTCCTTCCTCTTCTTCCTCTTCGCTTGGTGAAACTCGTGACACTAAAAACCAAGTAGCTGAGAAGAAAAAGAAAGGAAAGGAGGAGAAGAAGAAGCCAACTAAACAAGGGGGCAACCATGCATCATCTGGTGAAAATCCGCACACTAAAATTTCCAAACCAAAATCTCCATGCACAATTTGCAAGGGGAGCCATTACCATCGAGATTGCCCTCACATCCCGTGGATCTTGAAAGAATGGTCTCCCTGTTTGCACCATTCGTTGTCATCAACCTCTAACAGTTAGGTTGATAGCACACGATCAACTAGTGAAAATGAAGTCAATAGGCAGAAAGGAAAAGTCAGATTTCCATGTAGGTTATGTGAAGGTGATCATACTCTTCGTCGTTGTCCTTTTCTGGATGAAGCCAAAAGCATTTTGGATAACCATCCTACTTCACCGCAGCGACTTCCACCTGGATACAGGAAAGTCTTACGAAGTCCTTCACTAGTTGAAAACCTAATTAACATAACTCAATTGTCAATGGAATCGCCTATCGTTGAAAGTGAACCTTCTGAGTCCATACCAGACCAAATTCAACTGGTCAAGATGGCAGTCGACCCAGTCTTGCCTTCAGAAGGCCCACCTTCGGATGATACAATTTCCAAAGAGAATGAGAATGACACCATTCAAATTCTTTTTGTCGATATAGAGTCTAATGAACTTGGGGGCAATCCACCCATTCCTTTACAATAGGAAGAGACCCCCCTAGTTCATGAGATTTATCTGACCATTTATCTGGTACCTCCTCCGAGTAGTCTAGTCATTTTCTTTAATTGGAATCAACTAGCAAAACCCCGCCTTCCATCTAATGTGCCATTTCGAATCATAGTACAAGTTTACCAAATGATCATGTCTGGCACTATCATAGATGAAGGGACTTCAATGAGTATCCTTTCCTCAACTGCTTGGAAAGCACTTGGTTAGCCATCATTTTTTCCTGAAAAACAAAATTTGTCAGAATTCAACAAAGGAACCAGTCGTCCGCTAGGGATCCTTCCAAGGTTACCAATAACTTTGAGAAGGAAAACCGTTCATTTGAACGTGATGGTAGTCCAATGGCCACTAGATTACAATCTACTCCTTGTACGTGACTATATATATAGCATGGAAGCTATTGTTTCCACATTCTTTCGGGTGATGTGTTTTCCACATGAAGGCTAACTGGTACAGCTTGTCGACCAGCTTTCATTCCTGGTTCAAACACAGCTATGAATCAACCATCATCGCTAAATGGTCTCTTCGCGTCAACAATGTATCTTCAACCTTCATTCCATTCACCTAATTACCGTGAGTAGTTCGGTGAGTGTAATGAAGTTTAGGGGGCATGCACCCTGGTTTGCTTCGGTAGGCAAACCCAGAGTAAAAGATAGACTTTCTTGAAAGGTCATAATGATTGGACTAAAAAAAATTCCCGTGAAGGTTATGTGATCAATCTGAAACACATATTTCCTTGTATGTTATGTGATTGGAAGCTCACACCATTCACCTTCGTCTATTTCAATGGACAAAGCCAAGGAAGAGTTTTTGTCTGCCGACAGAAATAATCCTGCCTAACCACAGGGACTTCCATTTGGTAACCTGGAAACTCTCCTTTTTCTAAACACCTGGGGGCATGCAAATCTTTATATGTAAGCAAAAAATGACCTTTGATTTTTTTTAGTTTGTAGGTTCTCAACCCTTTAACCTCATAGCTTGGTCATTTCTAACCTACATAAAAAGGCAATGAGCACATGTTATAGTAGTGTTTAAGCTCATTAAAAAAAAAAAAAAATCTACCAAGAGACATCTTCAAAAGACTGGTAAGAGTAATGTTCCCGTAAGGTTCAAGCTCTTTAAAAAATAAACCTGCCACTGAGCATAGTTTCTCCTGGTTCAAGCTCATTAAAAATGAAACCACCTTTGGTAAATAACCTTTGTGATTGCCTTGCTATCAGCCTTTTTGAACCTTGGTTGTTTTCTTACCGTCACCTCCATTCATTTGGCCGACCATACACTTCCACTTGATTGTTTACCCTTTTGAGGAATAGTTGCCACGAGTGATTCTGATTGCCACCCTCTTCACATTGCCATGTTTTGAGAAGTTCCAAACTTACCTGGAACCAGTTGCTACCCGAAAATATCACTCGTTCCTCAAAAAACGAATCCCTTTTAAACTCTTTTTAGACTCGTTAAATATAAAAATATTGTCGAGCCATTTTCCTTTTCGGATCGTTAAAGTAAAGGGAACGCCATCCCTCCCACATATTTTAATCTTTTTGGATGTGAGGGGTTATCAAACAAAAAGATCTAGCACTTGTCTTTTTCAGCTCGTTAAAACGATTGAAAAGTCATCCCTTTCGTATTATTTTATACTTTTTTGGACTTAAGGGATTATTGCATGAAAAGGGACTGTTGGAGTTTCCTTTTTGTCCCTTTTCAAACTCTCTAAACATGAAAAGGACTAAGTTATCTTTGTCGTTAAACTCATTAAAACAATAGCGACAAACTTGTCCACCCAAAGAAGAACAAGTCTCACTGACACTAGGCTCGCTAAAAATAGAGCGACAGGTTTGCCCGAAGGGAAAACTACAGACCAAGCATATGTTATCCTCCTCAAGCTTGAAAAAAATAAAGAGGTACTGGTCAGCAATGACTGGGGAAAAAGGGAAGAAAACTTGAAGAATTTTATTGGTAGTAGGTCGCTCTTGAACATGACACTTTCACTCCATCACCATGATTGAGTTGGGTTGGGTTTTTCTGTTCACTATCACCATTGGTCCTCCATACAATCCATGGGGTTAACGATACCAGTCCATATCAGTGTCACTGACATGTTCAAGAGAAGTCATTCAAAGAATTCACCATCCAACAAATGCCTCATCCACTGCAATACTTTCGCCCTTCATTTTTCATGACGGCCATTCCTAAACCTTATATCATCAGATCATTTTCACCTCCAGAAAAATCATTTACTCCGTTTCACATCGTAGATGTGGGATACATCAAGGCCCTCCTAAGATAGGTCACTTCTTGTTGACATCAGCTCACTATCCAAGAAGTTGACTTAGAAACAACCCTTTCAGTACTTTGAAGCTTGCATGCCTCAATGGCAAGTTTCTCACTTCTAGTGACAGGGTTACATCAATGACCTTTAACCGAAAGATTTTGCGTGGTGTTCGACATCAACTCATATATTCACACCACGTGAATTATACTGTAATACCTTGGGGGTCATCATCATTATCGATGAATCCTCTCGCATCTGTTAACAACTTACATTATTGGCTGGTAATCAGGCGATGTCTTTCCATGTTCGACTTCAGAACATCTTTTCACATGGATTGACTTGTACATCGAGCGAAGATTGAACGAGTTTTGAAGACCCCGGATCTAGTTTCATCTATCTGGGCTGTGATATATTCAGGAACACAAAGACATCAAATGTGCATAGAATCTACATAGATAATCATCTAAACAAAAGAAGATGACTCTTCATGCGAAGAATCACCAGTCTGCAACGACAGACGATTGTCTGTCCTATGTACATGAAAATGAATTTATAAAGCTGAGCATGGGAATGCCTACCTCAGCTAGATCATGAAAATAATATGATGATGATGTATTGTATTGTATCTTATACAGGTCACCTTCCAGTTCGAATACCTCGGATCCTCATGATAAAGCATTTCACTTGACATCAGAAGATTTACGACCTCATGCTTTAGGGGGCAGCTGTTATAGACATATTTGGGTACTGCAACCCCAAACTCATATGTCCATAAACTAAGGGCTCTTTATTCTCTAAAAGTGTTGTTTCGTACCCTAAAGGATCATGGTCAACTCATTACATCATTTCCCAGAAGTTCCACCTGAAAAACTACTCAGAATTGGACACAACTGGACCATACTGACTGCTCCATGGTCAAGGTGTGATGCATACTGGCTGCCACACTAGCCAGGTGTGATGCATACTGAAATTGCCTTCTGTGGGGTGCGATGAGTGAGAATTGACAAATGGCAAAGACAGTTTGCTAAGTGGATGATCATGGAATCTTCCAGAAACTTCTCATGTGACACTTGCCTCTCTAAATTCGCCCAGGGGTGAGTAAGAGGTCAATGAAATCTCCGAGTGGAACCAAGAACTATCAGTGGAATGACACTAATCAAAAACCTAGAGCTGACTCACACCCTTGTAAGACATCTATAAATGGATCGCTCATCTAAGAGATCTAGAGGCTGGAATTTTGTAATTTGTAAGGAAGTGTTGTTGGTTTATCTGTGAGAAGATACATAGTATTGTTGGGTGATCTTGCTTTTCATGAGGTGAAGAGGACTTCTACACTGGGAGGATGATGCTAGATCAGATAGCTGGGTTGTAATCCTCTCTTTCACTATTAATAAATTTCTTTGAGTTTCCCTCCATATAATCGTGTGTTTATGAATCTTATTGTTTATGAGTGAAATTGTATGGTCAATGTGTTTCTGATTCTGCATTGTTTATGATGTATTATATGGAGATGCTTTGATGTTTTTCTGTTACTTTGACTCTACAGGTACTCTTTGAAGCGGGACAAGCAGGAGAGGAGTGGCAAATTCTATCAAGGGAAAGAGAAATCAAGCTAGGATCAAAGTGGAAGATCAAGGTTGGTCCTATTTTCTTTTGTCTTACCTATTACACTTAAAGGAAATCTCGAATTTCTTTGATTGTTTGTTTCTAAGATAGCTACCCATCTTACTGAGACTAGGAGTTCGAATCAACACTAGTTTTCCCTGAAACAGCTCCTCCATTTTCCTATAAATTAAGCACTCATCTAAGTGATCAAGGGCTAGACTTTGAGAATTTGTAAGGAGATACTACTGGTATGAGGTTTGAGATTGTAAGCAAGTACTGTTATGTTGCCATAATGTTGTGCTTTTGATGTGATGTTGGTTGGAACACAAGCTGGAAGAGTGAAAATGGATCAAATTTCATGGTTGTAATTATTCCTTCTACTTAATAAAGTTTTTTACACATTTTCCCATATTCTTCTCTTTATGTATGATAATTATATGTGTAAATTCTTTTGACTCCATTTTCTTATAGTAGATAGATCTCTTACTTTGATTGGTTTTTGTCCTCAGTTTATGATTACAGGTACTTGTCAAGCAGATTAAGTTCAAGAAGTAGCGACAGGAGCCAAACAAAGGATACAAAGGGAAAGCGAAAGATAACAAGTAGGTCCCTTATCTTATTTATCTTCAATAGAAAAAAGTTAAGCACTTTAAATCTATTGTTCTAGGTGTAGTTATCCACCTAGGGAAATTGTGTTTATCCGTAGATGCAAAATTCCACATAACAGTAACCTTTCGCCAGGTTCACTTTTGGAGCTCTCTCATTATTCTCTCTCTCTCCCTCTCACTCTTGGACACTTAGATTTTTCTTGGAGCACTTTGGCATTGGATCAAGAAAGGAAAAAAAGGCAAGAGGAAGGAAGCAGAAAGCAAGGAAGAGTAGGATCAAACAGCTATAGCAGTATTCTTTGCAGGGATCAATTTGCATGTGTGATTTCCTTGCTATATTTGGCATGCATGGTATTGAATGTGGTTCTTTGCTATCATCGCATGGGTTTTTCTAGGTGTGCCAATGATTTTCAGCCTAGCCTTGCCATTTCTAGATAGCCATGGTGTGATGGGATTCTCATGTTTGGTTGAGTTGGATTGCTAGATGGATTCAAAGATGAGTGAGGTGGATCTCTGAATAAAAAAAACTCTAAAAACACTTGAACCAGACTATGGGTTGCAGTAAAGTCAAATTTTTTGTTTCCTTGGTGGGCCTAGGAATCCTCGACCAGTGAATGGTGAGATATATGGTAAATTCTAGAGGTGGGTGCTCTCCATCAGGCCAAACAATCTTAGGACAGGATGTATGGTAAAGCATAGAGTGTGGAGTCTTGGTTAGGGCCTAGTGATCCAATGTGGATTGTGGTAAAGCCCAAAGACTGGTGTCTCAGTTTAGGGGCTAGTGATCCTATGTGGATTGCAGTAAATCCTAAGAGACTACGAGACAAGAAAATTCCTCACGGTGTAGGTGGAGAAATTAGGTGGCATCCATTCTTGTTTTGGCCTAGCGATCTGGTGGAGATCATGGTAAAGCCTATTATTACATGTTTATTGTTTTGTCCTAGTGATCTGGTGTGTATTTCAATAGATCCTAGTTTCTATTGATGAGGGTGAGGTGGTTTTGCCTCGAGATGCCCTAGTTTGTTCCTTTGTTTTGAGTCCCACATTCATGCTTGGAATATGGCATGAGGGTGATTGGTTGAAGAGAGAATTAGCTAAGCCAATCTATGGTCAGGTGGAACGTGGTAGTTCCATACTAGGTTGGCTTTTGCATTCATTAATAAGAGGTTCTTTCCTTGGTATCTCATGTGTAAATGTATTGGTTTATATGTGGATTATATGGATAACATATCCTTGATATTTCTGTTGTTATTATGATGGTTATAATCATGTATTATGGCAGTGAGGATGTATAGCTCTCCTCGTGTTTTGATTTGTAAATGAAGGAATAATGTATCTATGACCTAATAGATGATAATGCAGTTAATGATATAAGTTAACAATGCTTCTTAGCGATTCTTAGGTAAGTATGAGACCCCTATGCTGAAATATGTTGTTTTAAACCTGTAGATTACATATTTGTGACATGTTTGACGAAATTCCTGTCATGGCCAGTAGGGGTCCAGTCAAGTACTTGTTCAAGTAATTGCATCTGTATCATTATTATGTTGTTATATTTTATTTTTTCATTGAGTTATGGGCAGTGACTTGGGATCTAAGATTGAAAAAGTGGCACACATCCTGAAGTTGCAGGCATAGGTCTGAGGAGAAAAGTCCCCAAATGCACACATACCTTGTTGTGCGAGCGTCTGGAGCCTTCCCAATGAAATCTTGTATATATCAAGGGAACATCTAGGGGTTTGATGCACTAAAACTTCAGTTGGTCTCAGGGGTTGGTTACCTGAGTCATTGGGACGGCTCTTGGGAGTTCTGTTGGTGATGTGGAAGGTTTGTGTGTTGTGTTTCCATTAATTCCACTTCCTTAAGGTCACATAGGAGGCTGAATCCCATTATAGTGTCCTCTTGTCACATATTTACCCTAACTAACTGGTTACTTGGGTAGATGTGGGATGAGGGTGTTACAATTGTACTGTGTCATGTGCAGTCGTATCAAAGCGATTTTTCTTCAAGTGGGCGTATTTGTGGCTAAGGGGTTTGGCTCAAGCTTGTGGAAAATATTGTTACAGTGGGATATATACAATATTGATTCTTATGTTCGAAGGAAACATAGAGTATTTCAAATATAGATATGGAGAGATTCAATGAGCAGAGTTTTGATTTGTGGAAGATGGAATATTTGTTAGCGAAAACATATCACTGGATCATTGTGGATCTAGGTACTATATTGACAAGGATTTCGAGAGAATACTGAACCAATTTGGATCAAAAATAAAATAACACAATACGATTGTGTTTCTTAGATTCAATATTATTGAATATTTCAAGAGAAGCTACATTGAAGGCATTATGGAACAAGGGGATTTGTATCACCCTAAGTCCTTGGTTAACAATTTGTTTCTATGGAAGAAGCTATATAACCCGAGTATGAAGGATGAAGACTTAGTGATAGAGAATATGAATGTCTTCAAAACTATGGTAAGTTAGCTATTATTTATTAATATCAAGTTTTTTGACAAAGATAAGTGTATTAGTTTATTTTGTTCTTTGCTAGACTCGTGATATAGTCTAGTTTTTGTGATAGGTAGTAATGCAACTAATTTAAGTTTCAATAAATAATTTCGTCCTTTTTATCAAAGGAGTTGGGATAAAAATACATGGAACGTCAGAACTCATATTCTTTATTGTAATAGGATGCTCCTAGAATATAAATTAAAATAATTCCTTAATTGGGAGATCTAAATCTAGAGGAAGATCTAAATATCCAAGAAAATTCATAAAGGTATGTTGGAGATATGGAAAAGAAGGGAATTACAAGAAATACTATAGATCCAAAATTGGGATATGATGAAAAAAAACATTAAACCGAGCTTGTGATGAAGAAATGGAGGGGATCGACAATGTGGTGGATTAGCCACATTTTGAGCCAGAAAATCGATTTTATTACCTTTGTTGAAATTTTAATTACTTAATATAATACAAAATTAGAGTAAATCAAAGAGTTTGAGTTAGGGAGTTATTTTCCCGCTCACTGGTTGTATTTTCGAATTACCTCATTTGGAGGGAAGGAGAAACTAATAATTTTTTTAAAGATTTTCAATAAAAGAAGGGAATCGAATGGGGAGGACAGAGCTCTTCTCCTACCTCCGAGTATGTAAGTTCAAAATCAATAATAAGAGGTTGCATCTACGATTTTTCATAAAGTTCGTGTTTTCTTTTCTATGGTTTCCAATCGAATTGTGTGTGCGCCTTCACTTAAACGTCAAAATAAATTGTCGTGACCATTATGAAATGGCTTGTTATGTTTTACATGGTTTGTAGCTATAATTAAATGTGTGTACTTTGCTTGCAGTGACCTTTCAAGCCCTTCTTGCAGCGCCTCTGTGATTTTGTAGACAAAGACACACCCCTTTAGATTGGAATGCGGACCATGAGTGAGTGAGAGTAACCATTGACGAGGAGAGGTGGGAGGAGAACATTTTTTTTAGTTTCGAGTCGTGTCTGCAGAAGACTGAGTCATTTTACCTTCCAAGATCCCCCCAAAAAAAGTTTGTGGAACTGTTGGAAAAATATTTTGCAACACGTGCAACTCATTTTCCTCACTACCTTTGAGCCTAGTTTCACCTTTCAGTTTTCCCTATGCCATTATTTTTGGTATCAAAGCAGGTTTGAGGTAGAACTATGTTTTCATTGGAGCTACATTTAACATTGGTAGTGTTTTCTACGACAAAGGGAGATGGAAATGTGAGCAAGAAGAGAACAAGGTTGAGGAGGGAGACCTGTAGCTAATGCAGAACTCCAAGAAGAGATATGTAGGTTGCAAGCTTATTTAGAGGCCATGAAGACTAGTAGATAGCAAGACCTTGAGGCTGGAGATGAAAACGGATTGGAGGAAGAAGCTACAATACAAAGAGAAACACCTCTAGATGAAGCTACAGAAGTTAAACTATTGAGGTTAGTGTTAAACTCAAGTTCATGACCAAAACCTAAGTTTCTTACCTGTGATGGTAGTATGGTAGCCGAGAATTTAAAGGATTGGATTAGTGAACTAGATAAGTATTTCGAATATAAGGAGATTGAAGAAGATAAGTAGGTAAAATTTGTTGTAACTAGGTTAAAGAGCCATGATGCATTGTGGTGGGATAATGTGTAGGATGAAAGGAGAAAAGGGGGAAACCATTGATTAAAAGTTGTGACAAGATGATAGAAAATATGAAGGAGAAATTTATGCCGAAAGACTATCATTTATCCCTCTACATATAGGTGCATATGCTCAAGCAAAGGTTACTAATACTCAGAGAGTATACCGAGGAGTTTAAAAAGGTGAATTTAAGGGCATGTTATGTAGAAGATACCCCATAGAAAGCAATAAGGTACGTTAATGGATTGAAGCTAGAGATTCAAGATGAAATTAGCATGCTTTCCCCTAGGATGATGGAAGAATCATACCAATTTTCCTTCAAGGCAGAAGAGAGATAATGATGAAGAAAAATTCAAGCAGAGGTCATGGTTTTGCTCGAGGAAAAAAACATATAGCTGAAAGAGGGAAGGATACAACTCAAAAGCATGATAAAATTAACCCAAGACAACAAGGAAAACAAGAGAAATAAGGTGACTCTAGAGGAGGAAGACCTTACTAGAGAGGTAGAGGTAGAGGAAGAGGAAGAGGCAAAGATATTGTCTATCAGTGCTATAAATGGGGGTAGCTAGGTCACAAATCTTTTGAGTGTCGTGAGAATGAAAATGGAGGACAAAGAGATTGATATGTAGCTCAATCGGAAGCAACAAAAGCACAAACCCTTGTGGAAAAAATTTCACCAGATATGGGAGAAGCTTTAATGATTAGTAAGGCATTGTTGACACTAACCAAGGAGACCACTAAACTAGCACTAAGGAAAGCCTTGTTTGGAATTGTTTGCAAGGATAGAGGAAAATGCTACAAAGTAGTGATTGACAGTGGAAGCACTGACAATCCAGTTTCCATAGAAATGGTGGAAAAGATGGGATTGAAAAGGTTGAAGCATGCAACACCATATAAAGTGTTATGGTTGCATAAAGGTCGTTAATTGTTGGTGAGTGAGCATAGCAAAGTGGAGTTCGAGATAGGTTGAAATAAAGATAATATAGTTTATGACATCATGCCAATGGATGTCTACCACCTTCTTTTAGGACAAACTTAGAAATTTGATAGGAAAGTGGTGCATGATGGAGAGAGAAACACCTATAAGTTTGAAAAGGATGGTATCAAGCACACTCTTGTACCATTGAAGGAAGAAATTACAATTAGGACAAGTAGCTCAAAATCACTATTGTTGGGAGGAAAGGAATTTATGCAATAAATGGAGAAAGAAGAGGTTAGCTATGCAGTGGTCTACAAACCAAAGGTAATACTTCTACACACTAAAATTATAGATTTACCTGTTGAGATTCAAGAGATGTTGCATGAGTTTAGTGATATTGTGGTAGATGATCTTCCAAGTGAGCTACCACTTAAGAGGAGTATCAGCCATCACATAGACCTGATACCAAGAGTAAGCCTTCCGAATAAATTTTCTTACTGAATGACACCTAAGGAGAATGAGGAGATAAGGAAATAGGTTCAAGGACTACTAGACGCAGGATTAATAAGGGAGTGCTTGAGTCCATGCGTTGTTCCTACTATGCTTAGTCCAAACAAAGATGGAAAATGGAGGATGTTCACAGATTCCATAGTAATCAACAAGATTACAATTAGATACATATTTCCATTTCCATAGATGGACGACATGATGGATTGTTTGAGTGGGGTAGCCTACTTTTCAAAGGTTTATTTGAAGAGTGGTTACCATCAGATCCAGATCAGAGAAGGGGATGAGTGGAAGACAACTTTCAAGACCAATAGCAGACTATATGAATGGATGGTCATGCCATTTGGATTGAAAAATGCACCAAGTACCTTCATGTGGTTGATGAATGAGGTCTTGAAGGAGTTCATCAATAAGTTTTTTATTTTTTATTTGGATGATATTTTGATTTTTAGCCGAACAAAGGAAGAACACCTTAGGCATGTAAGGTATGTTCTAGAAAGATTGCAGCAAGAGAAACTGTTGATTAACTTGAAGAAGTGTACTTTCATGAGGTCTGAGTTGGTATACTTAGGCTTTTTCATTTCAAAGGATGGGCTGAAAATGGATCTGAAGAAAATAGAGGCAATTGTAAGTTGGCCTTCACCCAAGAACATTTTTGAAGTTAGGATTTTTCATGGATTAGATAGATTCTATAGGAAGTTCATTAATAATTTTAGTGGTATCTATGCACCCACCATTGAAACAATAAAAAAGGATAGACAACCATTTTGTTGGAAAATAATAGAGAAAAGCTTCCAGCTCTTGAAGAAGAAGATCACTGAGAAACTAGTGTTGAAGCTACCCGACTTCAATCAGCTTTTCCAAGTCAGATGTGATGCTAGTGGTACAACCATTGGAGTAGTATTGAGTCAAGAAGACAGAAATGTTGCATATTTCAACGATAAATTGAATGACTCCAAGCATAAATACTCCTCTTATGATAAGGAATTCTATGCGATGGTTCAAGCATTGAAGCATTAGAGACACTATTTGATGCCCAGGGAGTTTGTTTTGTTCTCTGACAATTATGCATTACAATATATAATGTAGAAACACAAGTTGAACCATAAGCATGCCAAGTGGGTGGAATTCTTACAAAGTTTCACCTTTGTTCTGAAATATGTGAGTGGAAAAGAGAACAAGGTAGCCGATGATTCTGGTCATGTAGGAATCCCCTATGAAGATTTTCAGCTTTGATCATTTGAAGTACTTCTATGAGGACGATTTTTATTTTTTAGAGGCCTTTGAAGCATGTAAGAACCCCGTGAGTAGAGATAGAAGCTCATGGAGAGAGTTTATGTTGCAGGATGGTTTTATGTTCAAGAATAGTTAATTATGTATCCCTCATTGTTTAGTGAGATAGAATCTAATTCAAGAGAAGCACAATGGAGGATTGGCATGGCATTTTTGCGTGGATAAGACACTTGATAGATAGAACACTTCTATTTATGGCCAAAGATGAGAGTTGGTGTGCATAAATATGTAGGCAAATGTAGAGTATGACAACATGTGAAAGGAAGAGTCAAAATAGTGTACCATACACTCCTTTTCCTATTCCTAGCAGACCATGGGACTCAGTGAGTACAAAATTTGTTTTGGGTTTACCAAGGATGCAAAAAGGTAAGGAATCTATACTTGTAGTTGTGAATAGATTCATGAATATGGCTTATTTTATCCCATGTTTCAAGACTAGTGATGCTACACATGCGGCTCATTTGTTTTTTAATGAGTTTCTTTGATTGCATGGCTTTCTAAAGAGTATAATCTCTGATAGGGACACCATGTTCACATGAAATTTTTGGAGGATTTTGTGGAAGAAGCTTGGAAAAAATTGAACTTCAGTTCAGCCTATCATCCACAATTTGATGGGCAAATTGAATTTGTGAACATGAGTCTCAGAAACATATTGAGGAGCCTTGTGGGAGAGCATCCCAAGTAGTGGGATCGTGTGTTAGCTCAAGATGAGTTTGCATACAATGATTCACCAAATATTAGCACCAGGAAGAGTCTATTTCACATTTTGTATGGAATGAATCCTAGAGGAGTTTATGAGCTGAGAGATTTGGGAAAAGATGAGTATAAGAGTGTTGATGGGGAAGATTTTACAGTAACAATGAGTGACTTACATGAGGAGATAAAACATAAGCTACAAGACAACAACTACAAGTACAAAAAAAGAGCAGATTTAAGAAGAAGAGAAGTAAACTTTGAGGTAGGGGACATGGTATTAGCACACTTGAGGAAAGAGAGATTTCCAAGAGGAGAATATAACAAACTCAAGATGAAGAAAATAGGACCTTGCAGAATACTTAGAAAATTTTCTGCAAATGACTATGAATTGGAGTTACCTATGGACCTAGGTATCTCACCTATCTTCAATGTGGTTGATTTGTATCCCTATCAAGCTAGTGATGAATATGCCACTACAAAAAGTGGGAGCAATGGTTGGATGAAGCAGATGCCTATGGAAAAGGGTCTAGAGGTTGAGAGAATCTTGGACACTAGAGTTGCAAAGCACACCAGGGGAAAAGAGTATATGGAGTTTTTGGTGAAGTGGAAGGACCGTTTGATGGAGGATTCTACATGGATGAGTATTGCAGCTCTATAGAAGAAAAATTTCTCTATAAAGGACCTTATGAGTAGGGTCTCATGAGTTTTCCTTCTCGGGGAGTTTGATTCAGGAGAAATAGAACAAACTTGTGATGAAGAAATGGAGGGGGCTCGACAATGTGGTGAATTGACCACATGTTGAGCTGGAAAATCGATTTTGTTACCTTTGTTGAAATTTTAATTACTCAACGTAAATACATAATTACAGTAAATTGAAGATTTTGAGTTACAGAGTTATTTTCTAGCTCCTTGGTTGTCTTTTCAACTTCCCTCATTTAGAGGGAAGGAGAAACAAATCATTTGTTTGAGTTTGTTAATAAAATAGAAGCATAAAATGGGGAGGAGAGAGCTCTTCTCCTATGTAAGTTCAAAATGAATAATAAGCAATTGCATCTATGAGTTTTCATAAAGTCTGTCTTTCCTTTTTTATGGTTTCCAATCGAACCATGTGTGTGCCTTCACTTAAAAATCAAAAGAATTTGTTGTGACCATTATGAAATGCCTTGTGTTGCCGAACTAAGCTTGTCATTGTACTTAAATGTGTGTACTATGCTTATAGTGACATTTCAAACCTTTTTTATAGTGCCTCTGTGATTTTTCAGATACAGACATGCCCCTTTAGATTAGAATGTGGAGCATGAGTGAGTGAGAGTGTAACCATTGATGAGGAGAGGAGGGAAGAGAACATTGTTTTAAGTTGGGAGTCAAGTCTACAGATGACTGAGTCGTTTTGCCTTCCAAGAGTCCAAAAATTTTTTTTTTGGAAGCATTGGAAAATTTTATTGTAGTGCTTATAGGTATTTAAAAGAGTTGTAAAAAAAATTGCAGTGCCTACATGTTTTTAAAAGAGCTTTGTACAAACATTTTGCAATGCCTCTAACCAATTTTCTGCACTATGTTTGAGCCTAGTTTTTCCCTTAAGTTTGTCTTGTGCCATCATGAGAAAGCAGAGGGATTTTATGATTCTCCTTTTGTAGAAGAAACTATTCCTTATATGTAAGAGGGGATGTGTACTTGGCTTCATCAAGTTGTTGGCAACATGGTGTTGGTACTGATCTCAACCCTGGGAGACAATTAACCAATGTTGGGAAATGATATCAACGAGCTTTTTACGATGGTTTGGTGTGTTGGAAAGGTTCCATAGGTTATACAATTCCTTGAGGATGTGCTGATGCAAAAGGTTACATATCTGGATTGAAGAATTTTAAGATTCTCCAATTTTTGTTATAGACTTATATTAAACATGGAAAATCCATTTCCTTTGGAGAAAGACTCAAATTTGCAATGGAAAACCCACGTCTATTTTTTAATTGTTACAGATATAATGCTAGGAAAAGTATTATGAATAGTTATAGATATGTGCGATGGAGTGTATAATGTTTTGATATGAAGAAATAGTGAAATATATTACACCTCTACGCACAGTACCAAATTTTTGACCCAAATTGAAGATTAGATGAAGGATTGCTCAGATCATGGGTTTTGTTATGTGTGCATTTAGTTAAAGGCTAATATTACTACTGGATATTTCTTGATCTACATCAAATTTAGAGGAATTATTTAAATTTTTATAGTTGTTTAGTGCACATTTAAATATAGGGCTCGACCTTGTCATTGTCTATGCCATCGCTAGTTGATTTGGTGTGTATACATTGCTAAATCTATCATGGAATCACTATGACTAAAGGTTGAAGTATGGATGTGTAAAATATTGTATTTAAGAGTCTATTTGTACTACCTTATCAATAAATTATAAGATATATAGAAGGGAATGCGCAAACATGTGCCAATGTGCTTGTGATAGTGCAAGAACATATCCTCTTCAGTGAATAAGTGACCTGTGTGCATGATAGAGTTCAAGACATAGTTTTTGAGGTTTATTTGTTAACTGATGTGCGCATGAACTTGAGAATACACTCTTGAAGTGCTTGAAAGAGATCAATGATAGAGATCACAATGTTATGAATGGTTGTTGTGTTATCTTGATGACACTTTGTTTTGTAGAGATTGTCATGTGGATTTTGTAAGGATTAGAGGCTATTGGTTTGACTGAGAATATTTATGTGTGGCTAAGCCTTATGTTGCAATGATAGATATTCACTAAGTTTTTACTCAGTTAATTTTGTACTAGTTTTGAGAAAAAAGTTATATGTGGGCCCAATCTGAAAATTGGATGAAATGTGGCCAACATGATTTGAGTTTGTTACAGGTGGATCCATTATGAAATATTCTAAAACAAGGTCCATAAGAGTCTTAAAGTTGGATCCTTTAGTAACAGGGTGGTAGATTCCTTTCAATGGTGGCCAAATAAATTGCACATGAGGTGGTAGCTTCCTTCTGGTGGTGGATGAACAACTTTCTCATGGAGTGGTAGCTTCCTTTTGGTGATGGCAGAAGAACTTGCTAAGGGAGTGGTAGATTCCTTCCGACGATGGCCAGGGAACTTGAATAGGTAGTGGTGGCTTCCTTCCAGTGGTAGATGGAGAAACAATTAGAGGTGGTGGTCTCTAACAGGTCGGAGCTTGCACACTAGTGATGGCTAGTGTATGATGTAAAGAATATTTTTAATATAAAAAAGAAGAATACAAAGACAACAACAATTTTGGTTTTCCCTAGTTGGGTTATCCACCTAATATTCGATGTCTATGCGTGCTTTATGGTGTTCTCATGAAGTTGTTGATGTTTACTTGTTGTGTTGTTGCTCATGGCTCATGATTGATAATGTTTATGTATTGATGGATTCTTGATGCAGGAGCATTCAGGCCTAGTCAGCAATGTGATAGCATGATCACATGTTGTGACTAGCAAGGAGGTTGGGAGACAAAGAGTTTAGTTAATTTTATTTATTTAAATGTATGAGAGTGTTTATTTATTGTCAAAATGATTAAAAAGGGGTATAGTGGCTGATTGATCCTCCTTGTGTGGAGATCAGGCCAAACTATTAGATTTAATTGGTTTGAATAGAAAATGAGGAAACTGAAAGCTTGATTTAGCGGTTGTTTAGAAAAGAGTGGAGCTGAAGAGACTTTTTAGGAGAGAGTGAGAGATTTTTGGTTCTGAACCAGAATTGGTTCATGAATCCACTTTTGTATAAATTGTGAGCTTTTGTCTAATTCAGAGGTTAGCTAGACTAGGAGAGAGAGGCTGGATAGGTTAGCGAGAGAAGCAGAAAGGAGAGAGCGAGGATTTCAACTGAAACAGGGTTTGTTATTGCTGTAGTCAAGCCAGAGGGTGAGACTCTGAAAATAGTGTTATATTGAATAAATGTTTCAGTGCATGTGTTAATAGGCCATTTGTATTGGGATCCTTTTCTTTTCTCTGTGTGTATGCCTGCGGAAGAAACTATGCCTTCTTCTCTATTTTATGCATGAAATTACGAATAGCAATATTGAAATAGCATGATTAATCTTAGTTCCTTAGCAGTGTTTGAGCGTTTTTATACTCAGTCAATTATCCAAAGCCTTCCCAGAGAAATTATATAAGAAATCATCATTGAAGACAGAATATGGCCGAGAGTTGTTTAACGCAGAGTTCATTGAGAATAAGTGGGATCAAGACTAGAGGAAACAGTTTCGAGAAGACTCAGTGACCATTAGATCTATAAGATCAATGGTCGATATTTATCGCATCAGTGGGAGTCTTTATGGGTGGATCAGCCGATTGCGACATTGCGATGAAATGAGGGTCGTTGGATCAAAAAGGGGATCAACGGTGGAGGATTGATCACCTATCGGGAAGTTGATGTGCCAAAGATAGGGTATCGGAACACCAATATAGCGATCGCTAATAAATCACAGATCGACGATTGGGCCAAGTGGACTTCGGGCCTATCGGAGGAGAGGAGCGACTGAAGGGAAGATCCGATATATTTATATATGCAGATATATAACCCTTGAGATCCGGCTCTATGGTAAAGTGGAGTTTTCCATAGTTTTCTATGTAAAATGTTCGCATATCGGATGCAGTAGAGACCCGAGGGATGACTGTGGGGTGTGAGGTCCCAACTTCGTTCAGCGATAAGGTACAACCTTGGGGTCTATGCGAAGGTCGTACAAAAGGCGGAAAATGATGTTTTTGTGGGGATTTCCTTTGTATTTGAGTTATAAAGGAATTAAGCGCCGATATGTGAGTTTGTGCGATTTATATATATTAACCAATGTTTAAGGGGAAAAAGGTTATATATATATGAATTATGGGTTTATAAAGGTTGTGAAGTGGATTTAAGTCCCGATAGGGAAGAACTAATGGAAGGCTTTAAGAAAAAGGTTAACAAAGGTCCTGAGGGGGTAAATAGTCTCGATAGAGGGTTTTAAAGCGGGGTGATTGGGTTCTGTTACAAAGGAACTGCTTATAAATGGCTTAACCATTTATGCTTTGAAGTTTTGACTCCATAGAAGAGTCAAACTCCTGGGACATTTGAACTTATGCATTTTATTGCATACTGTGGGTATGTGCAAGGGTACCCTGCATCAATTTTTGGTATCAGAGCAAGATTAATGCTCTGTGGAGATTGATTGAGGGACTGAATTTTATTTCCAGCATATATAATTGGCATTGTAATGGATCTTACACGTAGGGAGAATAGAGAGTACAAGGATTCATGCATAGAAGAATTCTGACATGTTACAGGAAATGAAGACTTCAGTTGGTTATTCAAGAGAGATTGTGGAAAAAGGGATTTGAGGAAGATAGGATCAGAAAGGATCTTGTCAGTTTTAAAGCTTTAATGGTATGTGTAGGTGAATGCAGGAAATGAAATTGCAACAAAACTATTGTAAGGAAAGAAAGTGAAAATAGATGTACTCAGCAAGAACAAAAATTTGTTTGAAAGAAGGATTGAAGTGCAGACAATGAAAGGTAAAGCAACATGTGTATTGTCTAGCCAGTGAAAGATGAAAGAGATAGATCAGCAGGTATGATTTGTATTTTGATGATTGGTTCAATTGAATTGTTTTTTAAGGGAAGAGAGTGATAGCAGCAACACACAGTAGCAAACTATGTAAAGAAAGAGAGGAGTTGCGTTAGTGGCAGTGAACCTAAATATTCCAGTTGAAAGTTAGACAAGGAGAATAGTTAAAGTGTTCTCAAGAGAAGGTGAGTTGAGAATACAAGCCTAAAGAGAGTAGAAGAGAATGCTCAAGAGGTTCCATAGACAGAGAACCGGTGCTTGCCAAAAGACCAAGTCTAGAGAAGGGATTGGTGAGGTAAGTGACAGAAGGAAGGACTTGTTGTCGCAGAGGCTTAGTGCAGCTCACAGTGAGTAAGTAGCTCATAGAGATACGAGGAAATGACTATTGATAGTCATAGTAGGGGTTCAGAGAGAAGCCACTGCAAAGGAAAGGAGAATTCCAAGGAAAAAGGCAAAGGAGAGAAGATGAGTCAAGAGGTATTTGATAGAGAAATTATAGAACTGAAGATAACTATGGATAACATGATAGTGTTGCTAGAAAAATGTGAAGGGAACCAAAGATATGGTTGGACTATGAAAAGAAAGAGGATAAAGTGGAAGTTGTTGCAGAAATAGATAAAGAGAAGAAAGTATATCAAATTAAGAGAAGAACTCAGAGCAGTTGAGTTAGAGATGGAAGATAGCTATTGCAAACACAAGCAAGAGGTTACCTTATTGAGGAAGAAATCATTGATGATTTCTTGAACTGTTGGACAAGTTCGAATTAGCAGAGAGATGTGATGATTGAAACATCGAAGAAAAAGGAGCCTAGTATTTTTTAAACTAATTATTTGTGCATGTATGCAAGTGATGAACAACCTTTAGAAGATATGTTTATGCAGGTTGCTGAAGAAATGAAACTGTTAGAAGAAATGGATGTAATAGAAAAGTTCTTGGCTAAACATGTGTTCAAGGACACTCGATGTGGACAAATGTTAAAGACTACTAAAGAAGATGAAGATGATACATCCAGTAAGACTTGGCAGAAAGATGGTAGAGAGTCTGAAGACAAAAGGGAGTTGCAGATTGCAAAAGGAGAAGTAGAAAAGAGGTTTGAAGATGACCTTATGGAAGGAGCAAACAAGAGTGTAGGTACAGTACAAGCACCTAAGGTAATAGAATTATATCTTCAATTTTTATTCGAAAATTATGAACCTGTATTGATAGTTAATGGACAAGAAATAATCTTGAAAGGACATAATGGATCATTAATGGAAAGGACTCCTACTAAAGAGTGTATTGTGGAAGATGATAGAACCAAGGTTTGTAAAGAAAATTCAACCCAAGGAAGTACAATTAATCCATTGAAGGTTATGAAGAAGAGAGGAAAAGAGGATAAACAGGAACACAAAGAGAGGTTGGTAGACACTGATGCACAACTGGAAATTGAAGACAGTGTTATTTGTACAAATTGCAAAAAGAGTAAAGGTGAATGTAAACAAAAAACTGAAAATAGACAGGTAATCTTAGAGGATGAAGGTAAGGATGCTTTGAAGAACTATGCATATGCAGTGAGCAACCTAGGGGAACAGTGGAAGGTGATATTCATGGTGTTGACAATAATTTTCACTATTGTGAAAGGAACTCAACAGTGGAATGGAAAACCTATGGTATATGGTGATTTTGTTTCTTGTATGGAAACAAATAGAACTTTAGGTTCTAAACTTAGAGATTGGCAGATTTTGATTGAAACAAAGGAGGAATGGAAAAGACAACTTAGTGGATTACAAATTTGTAAGGAAGGAATAGGAAGAATGAAAAGGACTGTGAAAGGAAGGAAGGCCAAGGAGAATAGCAGAGAACAGAATTCAGAACTTAGACAACATTTAGAACAAAGTGAAGACAAAGAAGATTTTTTCAAGACAAGACAATGTGACAAGTTTGACATGTCATATATACATCAAGAGGATGACAAATCAGAAAACTTATGGAGCAGAATTAATGAGGACAGAGATGGAAAATGTAATATATTTTCTGATTTTGAATTATTAATTGTTGAATGTGGTTTTCAGGATGAAGGACAAGCTAGTCTTGGGGATATGTTTGTAAAAATAAATATGAAGGAAGGTGTGAATTCTGGAGCCACAAAAAGTCAGTTTTCCTTATGGAAACAAGAAGATCAGAGTAAGTAATGAGTTGACTTAGAAGCTTGGAATAGAGGAAGGAGAGTTGGCATAGCTCTTAAAAAAGTTATTGAAGAAGAGGAAGAAGATTTCAAGGGATGTGAAAGTACAGTCCACAGACAAATTTTGTTCTTAATACAAAGAAGGCTTAAATGCCAAGAGGATATCTTGAGGATGCAATTGGAAAATTGGATGAACAGTTTAACTAAGCTTGATAGGAAAATGGAGGAAATTCAAAAAAGTTCAATAATTAAAATATTTTCAGCCAAAGAACAATATATAGTTGGAAGGCTATATGTTCTTGTATTAAACTATGCCCAATCTTCTTTTGAGATTGGAAGGACTCTACTTAAGCTATTTGGTAGATGGATGATTAAAACTACAAAGATAATGAGCATAAGGAATTGTCAAAGTCAGCAAATCAAGAGTAGATGGAAGGATATACAACACAACATAAAGAAATTGCTTTATAAACAGAAGGAGATGCTGGGAATCGAGACAAAAGTCAAAGGGAACAGTCAAGTATAGGACAAGAGAAAATACATGAAGATGGAGATCAATTCTATTGATATGATGACAAGACAACGTTGGATAGAGAAGCATAGATTTATGTTGTTTGAGGAGGTGTTTATACAGGGTATTAGCACCAAAACATTATGCAAAGGAGATGCTTATGAATGCAGAGCAAAAAGACATCCACAACACAAAGTTTGGCAACCAAGAGAAACAAAGGAGGCAGTAAATACACTTGCAGATGAAAGGGATCAGGTAGCCAATTGGGAAATGAAATCTGATGAAGTTTACAACAGAGGAAGTAGAAAGACTCATGAACAGGAGTCCATGGAAACTTTCAACTTTGGGAGTCTGATGCAGGAGCAATCAGGCCTAGTCAGCAATGTGATAGCATGATCACGTGTTGTGACTAGCAAGGAGGTTGGGAGACAAAGAGTTTAGTTAATTTTATTTATTTAAATGTATGAGAGTGTTTATTTATCGTCAAAATGATTAAAAATGGGTATAGTGGCTGATTGATCCTCTCTGTGTGGAGATCAGGCCAAACTATTAGATTTAATTGGTTTGAATAGAAAATGAGGAAACTGAAAGCTTGATTTAGCGGCTCTTTAGAAAAGAGTGGAGTTGAAGAGACTTTTTAGGAGAGAGTGAGAATTTTTGGTTCTGAACTAGAATTGGTTCATGAATCCACTTTTGTATAAATTGTGAGCTTTTGTTTAATTTAGAGGTTAGCTAGACTAGGAGAGAGAGGTTGGATAGGTTAGCGAGAGAAGTAAAAGGGAGAGAGCGAGGATTTCAACTGAAATAGAGTTTGTTATTGCTGTAGCCAAGCCAGAGGGCGAAACTCTAAAAATAATGTTATATTGAATAAATGTTTCAGTGGATGTGTTAATAGGCCATTTGTATTGGGATCCTTTTCTTTTCTCTGTGTGTATGCCTGCGGAAGAAACTATGCCTTCTTCTTTGTTTTATGCATGAAATTACGAATAGAAGTATTGAAATAGCATGATTAATATTGGTTCCTTAGCAGTTTTTGAGTGTTTTTATACTCAGTCAATTATCCAAAGACTTCCCAGAGAAATTATATAAGAAATAATCTTTGAAGACAGAATATGGTCGAGAGTCGTTTAACATAGAGTTCATTGAGAATAAGTGGGATCAAGACTAGAGGAAATAGTTTTGGGAAGACTCAGTGACTGTTAGATCTATAAGATCGACGGTCGAGATTTATCGCATCAACAGGAGCCTTTATGGGTGGATCGGCTGATTGCGACATTGTGATGAAATGAGAGTCGTTGGATCAAAAAGGGGATTGACGGTAGAGGGTTGATCGCCTATCGGAAAGTTGATGTGTCGAAGACAGGGTATCGGAATGCCAATATAGCGATCGTCGATAAATTGGAGATCAGCAATCGGGCTAAGCAGAGTTCGGGCCTATCGGAGGAGAGGAGTGACTGAAGGGTGGATCTGATATACTTATATATGCAGATATATAACCCTTGAGATCTAGCTCTATGGTAAAGCGGTGTTTTCCATAGTTTTCTATGTAAAATGTTAGCATATCGGATGCAATAAAGGCCCGAGGGATGACTGTGGGGTGTGAGGTCTCGACTGCGATCAACAATAAGGTACAACCTCGGGATCTATGCGGAGGTCGTACAAAAGGCGGAAAATGATGTTTTTGCGGGGATTTCCTTTGTAGTTGAGTTATAAAGGAATTAAATGTCGATATGTGGGTTTGTGCGATTTATATAAATTAACCAATGTTTAAGGGGAAAAAGGTTATATATATGTGAATTATGGGTTTATAAAGGTTGTGAGGTGGGTTTAAGTCCCAATAGGGAAAAACTAATGGAAGGCTTTAAGAAAAAGGTTAATGAAGGTTCTGAGGGGGTAAATAGTCTTGATAGACGGTTTTAAGGTAGGGTGATTGGGTTCCGTTATGAAGGAATTGTTTATAAAGGGATTAACCATTTATGCTTTGAAGTTTTGACTCCATAGAAGAGTCAAACTCCTGGGACAGTTGAACTTATGCATTTGATTGCATACTGTGGGTATGTGCAGGTGTACCCTACATCAATTCTCTTATATAATTACTCATGATATGTGCATGCTTACATGTATTCTAATGATTAATCACTAGTGAATTAATGATTTTTAAAGAAGAGTAAAAAATAGGCAAAAGTTGAATTATCATAAGATACTCATTCACCCCCTCCTTAGTATTTCTAACACAAGTACACATGTAGATCACGAGCCCTGACTTGCCAACTCATGTACATCCTTTCATATGACTCTTCCTAGGGAGTGGTTTTATGAGTATGAAAGATATGATGGTGGTGATGTTTTCCTAGGAGATGACTTGACAAGCATAATCATAGGATGAGGTAGTCAAGCTAAAGTCTATGGAGGGAAGGATTAGAACATTCCTTGGTGTTTTTCACATCTTAGGATTGGCAAAAAAAATATTTATGTAAGAAAAATAAGCTATGTGGGTGTATAACAATGTTTGAAAAGGATACCTACAAGATGGTTCAAGGAGTAGTGGTATTGTTAAGTGGAGTTTGGATTGGAACTTTGTATAAGTTGTTGGGAATCACTATTAGTGATGGGTGCAATAGTTCCATTATTCCTGATAGTGGAGTAGAAGAAGGAGACTCATATAGTCTCTAGAGAATAGACTATGTTGTGGCATCAAATACTGGGACATATTAGAGAGAAATACCTCTAAGTACTGCATAGTAATGGTATGGTAGAAGGTCTCTAGATTTTTATTTATGTGAACATTGATTATATCGGAACCAAAATCGGGTAAGATTCTCCTCTTGTGCTTACATAGATGAGGGAATATTACAAGTAGTGCACAATGATGTGTTTGGACATGTTTTGGTTCCAACAATGGGTAAATTTGTGTATTGTGTATTATTTATTGTGTCGAGAGGCACTCTCCAGTCCAGTACGGAAAATATGTTGTAATGTCATGTCTTATCGTACTAAACATTTTGACTCAGTCAAATTACATAAAAATAAAATAAATAAATATATTTATAATTACAATTACAACAAATTAAAATTAATAATTAAACCAACTTAGATCCATCTCAACTCTGGATCTACCAAGTGCCAAGAGGAATCAAATCTCTTGCAGTGCAAATCTCTTTTAGATTAAAAGAGATTTGATCCATTTCAATGCTTGGTAGATCTAGAGTTAAGATGGATCTAAGCTGAGAGATGACTTCTTGAGGAGTGCATAGATTTATTTCCTTATGAAGAAATCTGAAGTATTTGAAAAGTTTAAAGAGTTTAAGCATCTTGTGGAAAATCCTATAGAGAAGGAAATTATGGTGCTAAGGATAAATAATGATGGAGAATTTTGCATGAATGAATTTGAAGGATTATATAAGAAGTGTGGTCATAGAAATGTACAAGACTACTCTATGCACAACTTAGTAGAATGGATTTGTAGAAAGGATGAAAAGTGATCCATGGACATTTTGGATAGAGGTAGTGGGCATTGTATGTTACTTATTAAATAGATAATCCTCATTAGTGTAGGATGAAAAGACTCCAAATGAGGCATGTATTTGTTATAAACACTCTCTTAAACATCTCATTGCATTTGGGTATGATGCTTAAGTACATGTTCCAAAGGATAATTGGAGTAAACTAGATAAGAACGTTGAAAACTATATCTTTATTGGATATAAAGATGGTCTAGAAGGTTATAATTTTTGGAACCTAGAAAATAAGAAGGTTGTGTATAGTCAACATGTGGTATTTTAAGAAATCAAAGACATTCTCAAACAATAAGTCTAACATGGAGGGGATGAACCAAAGAAGATAGAGTTTGAATTGAAGGGTGATGAATCAAACAGTAAAAAAAAATAGGAATCAAAAGAAGAAAAACCACATACTATGGTATTCAAGAGATAAGTTTGGGAAAGAAGGAAACTAGAAACGTATACTCACCCTATTTCTAATCTAATTTTTCTTTGTTTATTATTGATGATCATCATATAAGTTTTAGGGAGGAAATGAATTCAAAGGATGGAAAACTTTGGAAAAACAACATGGTCGAAGAAACGACAACCTTGGACAAAAATGAGGCTTGGGATCTAATGGATTTTCTAGATGAAATAGAACCCATTATTAGAAAATGGGTGTTTAAGAAGAAGTTGAATGTACAAGGGAAAGTGGAGAAATACAAAGCTCAATTAGTAGAAAAACGTTATTCGTAGGTAGAGGGAATTGACTTTGGTGGGATTTTTTCTCTTGTTTCCAAGTTAAATTCTATTACATTTCTTTTATCTATTGTTGATAATTTTTTATTCTAAAGTAGAAAAAATGAATGTGAATATATCATTCCTACATGGGGAATTGGAAGAATAAATCTACATGAAGAAACTAGAAGGCTTTGTAGTGAAGGGAAATAAAGCATTAGTATGCAAGTTGAAAAGTCCCTATATGGATTGAAAAAATCACCAAGGGTGTGGTATCAAAAATTGGATATTTATATATTGGGACTTAGATTCATGGGGAGAACAAACAATCACTATGTGAATTTCAAATTTGTTGGTGATCATCTTCTTTATTTGGTCTTTTATGTGGACCATATGTTGTTGATTGGCAATGACAACGAAATCATCCCGAAAGTGAAAACTTAGTTTTCCTCTAAATTTGAAATTAAGGATCTTGGTGCTGCAAATTTGATTTTGGGTATTGAAATTAAAAGATATTTGGGAAACAAAAAACTCTAGTTAAGCTAGAGGAAGATTTTGAGACAATATTGCATAGGTTTAATATGTAGGAATGTAAACTAGTAAAGGTCCCTATTCCTGTATGATCTAAACTTAAACAAGAACGCAACAAATTATAGATATAACCATAAATATAGAAATGCAATAGAAATAACACTTCATTTCATTAATATTATAATACTTAAATATTCTTTCAAATATAATGGAAATAAACTGGCTCGGGCAATGGTAGCTTATCTCTGGGAAGAGATGTGGTGGCTTAATGCCTCTGAACTATGTTACAATGAGGCTTCAAGGCCTATTTATTATTGAGAAACAATGAAAAACCCTAAACATCCAAAAACCTAACCTTAGGAGATGAAGTGCCAAAACTGTGGGCCCCGTTTGGGTAAATGTTATGCTCTTAACCTGCAAAGCAATACCCAAACATAGAACTTGCGAAGAAAAGATACCGAGAACACAGAATATGCGAAGAAAATATACCCAGAACACAGAACAGCAATGATTTTATTATTCAGAGAGAAATGTTCACAGGCCTCTTCGAGGGGGCAACCTCCAATAGAGCAGAGCTCGATTACAAAACAAGACACGATGCTCCTCGCAGGGAGTCTCTATCCTTTATATATGACTCATACATGCAATACCACGGGCCAATATCGTGGGTTTTATTAATACCATCTATCTAATACTACCGCCCATTTGCAACTAACTGTGGTACCGTCATTAATTGCGGGTTAACCACTTACAAATATTAATATGGGCTTTATTGACTCTTGACTATGACGTGATCCCATGACATAAATAAGGGGGTTAGGGTGGGACCCTAACATGCCCTGCCCCTTAAGACTAGCCTTGTCCTCAAGGCTGAAGCTGCGGAAACTGCTGAATAATAGTGGCTGGTTCCCAAGTTGCATCTTCCGGAGAGGTGTCTTTCCATTTGACGAGGACCTCCTTAAGCATGCGGCCGCGCAGGTGCTTGTCTCGTGTGTCTAGAACCTGTTCAGGTTGAAGCCAGATTGACCCTTCTTCGTCCAATTCAGGTAGACTGGTTTGAACTCGACAATTGTTCCCAATCACTTTCTTGAGGCACGATACATGGAAAACTGGGTGGATTTTTGCTGTAGGTGGCAAAGCCAACTTGTAAGCCACTTCTCCAATGCGCTGAAGTACTTGGTATGGTCCGTAGAATTTTGGAGAGAGCTTTTGACAACCCTTGTCTTTGAGTGATGTTTGCTTATATGGTTGCAGCCTCAAAAAAACCTGATCCCCTTCTTGAAATTGGCGCTCTGAGCGATGTTGGTCAGCCTGTTGCTTCATACGGTTCTGAGCTTGATGAAGATTCTCGCGCAGATGGGCAAGCATGGTTGCGCGGTGTTGTAGGAGTTGATCCACGGCTTGTACTTTGGAGCACCCAATGAGATAAGAAGTAGGGGAAGGTGGAAGTTGTCCATAGACTGCTTCATAGGGAGTCATTTTGGTGGTGGCATGATAGTTGGTGTTATACCACCATTCTGCCAGAGGTAACCAATGTACCCAAAGGTGTTGTTTTTCTGAAGTGAAACACCTAAGGTAGGTTTCTAGACATTTGTTGACGGCTTCGGTTTGACCATCTGTTTGCGGATGGTATGAAGTGCTGAGTTTGAGTTGAGTGCCTTGTATTCTGAAGAGCTCCTGCCAAAAATTACTGGTGAAAATTGGGTCGCGGTCGGACACAATAGAAGTGGGCATGCCATGCAATTTGAAGATCAGATCCATGAAAGTTTGAGCAACCAAAGTGGGTGTGAATGGTTGGGGTAGGGCGCAAAAATGAGCATACTTCGACAGTCGGTCCACAACCACCATGATGACTGACTTGTTCCCAGACTTTGGAAGACCTGTAATGAAATCCATGGAGACCTCCGTCCAAATTGACGCCGGAATGGGCAATGGTTGTAATGTGCCTGGTGTGTTGACGGTTTCCCCTTTGTGGCGTTGACAGACGTCACATTCTGCTACGAAAGTAAGGATGTCCTGTTTCATGCCGGCCCAAAAAAAGGATCTTCTGGTGCGAGCATATGTCTTCTTAAAGCCCGAATGTCCTGCAATGGGAGATGAGTGCAATTCTGCCAAAATGCGACTTTTGAGGGTGGATGTTGGTGATATGATGACTCTGTCCTTGTAGCGAAGAATATCATTCTGCCACGAGTAGCCCTTGTTGGAATTAGGATCTACCTGCAATTTAGAAATGAGTTGGGAGAGCCCGGGATGTGAAAACCATTCCCTGCGAGCCTCTTCAATCCAGCCTGGAATGGGGAGGGAAATTGCGAGCAGAGTACTTTCCTCCTCAAATTGGCGCGACAATGCATCTGCTACCCTGTTGTCTTTCCCTTTCTTGTAAATGATCTCATAATCATATCCCAGCATTTTGGCTAACCATTTATTTTGTTGTGGGGAAGATAGGCGTTGCTCCAAAAAATATTTAAGACTGTGATGATCTGTGCGGATTTGGAAACATCGCCCCAACAAGTAAGGTCGTCAGGTCTCGACTGCATGTAAGATGGCCATCATTTCCTTCTCGTAGGTAGATTGGCCCAGATTCCTCCCACTTAGATGTTGGCTGGTGAAGGCCAATGGTCGCCCTTCCTACATTAAGACCGCTCCAATACCTGTTCCCCAAGCATCACATTCAATGACAAATGATTTGTTGAAGTCTGGTAGTGCTAAGACAGGAGTGGAACACATGGCGGTTTTGAGAGCGGTAAATGCCTATTGTGCTTCTTTGTTCCAGAAGAAGGAATTTTTCTTTAGGAGTTGTGTTAGGGGCTTCGCTATGCGGCCATAGTTGCGGACAAATTTACGATAATAGCCTGTGAGACCCAAAAATCCTCTCAAGCTTTTCAAGGTCTTAGGTTGAGGCCATTCTTGCATTGCCTGGATCTTTTTTGGGTCCACCTTGACACCTTCACGCCCCACAATGTGGCCCAAATACTCAACTTCTTCCATGCCAAACGAACACTTAGACATCTTGAAAAATAATTTATGCGTGCGGAGCAGTTGCAAGAGTAGATCTACATGCTGAAGATGTGCCGCCCAAGTGCCACTATAGATGAGGATGTCATCGAAGAAGACAAGGACAAATTTTCTAAGATATGGTTTGAGGAGGTGATTCATAAGGCTCTGAAAAGTAGAGGGGGCATTACAGAGACCAAATGGCATGATCAGGAACTCATAATGGCCTTCATGAGTTCTGAAAGCTGTCTTGGGAATGTCGACTTCCTTCATGCGAATTTGGTGGTAGCCTGAGCGAAGATCCAACTTAGTGAAGAATTGAGCCCCATTGAGTTCGTCCAGCAAATCGTCAACCACTGGGATGGGAAATTTATCTTTGACTGTTAACTTATTGAGGGCCCTGAAGTCAGGACACATCCACCACTCCCCATCTTTCTTGAGGACCATGACCACTGGAGATGAATAAGGACTAATGCTGGGACGAATGACACCTGCTTCATACAATTCCTTGATGATTTTTTCTATTTCATTCTTTTGGGTGAACGGATATCTGTATGGCCGCACATTTGGGGGTTGGACCCCTGGAACCAATGTGATGCTATGATCATGTTCCCCTCGCGAGGGTGGAAGCTCATGAGGCTTGTCAAAGACCGTCCGATGTTTATTTAAAATCTGTTGCATCTCAGGATGAATTGGCGGAGACATGGTGTCTACTACCTGGATGGCATTAAATTGAGCTACCACTCCATGATGGCCCTTTTTTAACAATTTTTCCATCCTATGCGAGCTGATGATAGAGGGAGCTCCAGCCTGTAGTCCACGGAGGGTATGTGTGGAGTTGTTCTGCTTAAAACTCATATATAACTCCTGGAAATCCATTGTGATTGGCCCAAGAGTGCGGAGCCATTCCGCGCCTAGGACAATTTCGCAACCCCCCATGTGTATTGCAAACATGTGGGTTTTCAATTGATAATCCCCCATTTGAATTTTGACATTTTCACAGCGACCTTCACATTTCATTGTGCCCCCATCTGCAATCTGGACTTGGAAGTTAGAAACTGCCCGGACGAAACAATGTGCTGCTTCAGCGATCTTTTGGTGGATGAAATTATGGGTACTTCCACTATCAATCAAGACTACTACTGGGCGATGTTTAAGAAAACCCTTGATTTTGAGAGTTTGAGGGGAAGAAATTCCTGCCAATGCATTTAGCAAAATAATTGGTTCATCAGATACAATCTCCTTTTGGTTATCTTCTTCGATCGCCTCCGGTTCCTCAAGTGGTGGATCTTCCTCGGTGGAGCTGTAGTCAGTGGCATCTATTTGAAAAAACTTGTGCTCTTTGCATTTATGACCCAGGGAATATTTTTCATCACAGTAGTAACATAGTCCTTGCTTCCTTCTTTCGGCCATTTCCGCATGTGACACCTTTTGAATCTTAAGTGTCTGAGTCATATTGGGAGCCTGTGAGGGACGACCTTTAGCGGGGAAGTTGGGGCTGCTGGATTGGGCTGTTAATGCACGTTCCACCTTACGGGCTACCTGGCAAGCCTCTGTCCATGTGGGAGGGTGGTGGAGTAGAACCTGAGCTTTGATGGCTTCTTTAAGACCGTTGATAAAGCATTCCATGTAGAACTCATCTGTGAGACCCTTAGTGCGGAAGGCTAAGGCTTCAAAAGCAGTAATATATTCCTCCACTGTACCCGTCTGTCGGAGCTTAGTGAGACACCCCAAAAAAGAGTCTTCCTGTTCAAAGCGACTGCGAAGAGTTTTGGAAAATTGGGCCCAATTCTGAAAATGTCCATTGCAACGTTGATGCCATTCCTTCCATTACCATCGTTCATTGTCCAAGTACATGGTGGCCACCATAAGCTTAGTCCCCTCATCTGTGACATGATTCAATTGGAAATACTGCTCCATTTGTGCTAGCCATGCGGACGTGTGAGAACCGTCAAATTTATGCATATCCAACTTGGGAGGTCGCTGACTGGGTGGTGGATGGGAGTGCCAGACGTGATGAGAGTGGCTAGACTCACCCTCATGGTATTCATGGCCATTATACGCCTCCTCGTGGGCTGGCTCCTTGCCCTTTGGGAGTGCATCCTGTATCTGGTTACTTATTCCTTTAAGCTCAAGTTGTATCTGGTTACTCATTCCTTTAAGCTCAAGTTCGATATTGTTCACCGCAGTTTGGAGGGAGTGCACATGGCTTTTGAATTTTGTCGATCCTTTCATTGGCCATCGCTTAAGTGTGAGTTTCTACCATACACCAACCCGATGAAAAATTGGGACCGCCTAAAAAATTTTTACTAAGAAATTGAATGGTACCACCTTGCTCAGCTCGTCGTCCTGATACTGATGGGCTAGGTCACCAATAAGCGCCCCGGAAGATCTCAGACTTTTTTTTTTTTTTGAAAACTCCTAACAGAGTTTTACTCCTTCCTGATCAATACTGCAGTCGCCAAATCCTCAAAATGTCAATGCCGCCAAAAGTCCTGCAAAAATTATATCTAGGTACAGGAACCCTTCACAACTACTCCGATCTGGTGGATCTGAGAGATCTGAATGGTGGAACAACTGCTGCTGCTGATCTGGAATATCCGATCTGGTGGGTCTGAGAGATCTGAATGGTGGAACAACTGCTGCTACTGATCTGAAATAGATGATGTGTGATCCCCCGTTAGAAAGGGAACTATGGTCTTGGGGAGTGTCAGGTGCTACAGATCGCAATATACATAAGGGTCTGACAGTAGTACTCGGCCCAATGTTTCAGGGCTCTAACTAAGGAGGATCGACCGTACCCTTAGCTGTACAACCCGACTACCCTATCGTATGGGCGAGTAATCTCTCCGAGTGCTATTCTCGGTGTACTGTAGCCACAAGACGGCCGAAGGTTTATCTATGGCGAGGTTTCAAGGGAGCTAGGGGGCTTCGTATATACCCAGAGGGTACGTGGAAGACAGTCCGTGCGCGGTTCTGTCTAATGCGCTACTACTCGAAGGGGTACCCACAGGGGTTACAAGGGAGTCCAACAGACGTGACCACCTCTTGTATTTCCTGCGTGCATGCCTCCCCAAATCCGCAAGTTTATGCGCTTAACGACAGATCCCGTGGTTTAAAGATGCCGGAACACGTCTCTGCCAAAAAAAAAATTGTTAAAATTTGGAGATCCCACCCAGCCCTGGAAAGTGCTCTGATACCACTTGTTATGCTCTTAACCTGCAAAGCAATACCCAAACATAGAATTTGCGAAGAAAAGATACCGAGAACACAAAATATGCGAAGAAAATATACCCAGAACACAGAATAGCAATGATTTTATTATTCAGAGAGAAATGTTCACAGGCCTCTTCGAGGGGGCAACCTCCAATAGAGCAGAGCTCGATTACAAAACAAGACACGATGCTCCTCGCAGGGAGTCTCTATCCTTTATATATGACTCATACATGCAATACCACGGGCCAATATCGTGGGTTTTATTAATACCATCTATCTAATACTACCACCCATTTACCATCTATCTAATACTACCGCCCATTTGCAACTAACTGTGGTCCCGTCATTAATTGCGGGTTAACCACTTACAAATATTAATATGGGCTTTATTGACTCTTGACTATGACGTGATCCCATGACATAAATAAGGGGGTTAGGGTGGGACCCTAACAGTAAATTGGTACATCAATTTCATGAGGTCGTAACTTTGGCATATGATCTCCGTTTGGCTATCATAATACATCATTTCAAAGATCTCGAAGAGGACGCCAAAAGAAAATTGAAAAAACCATTTGGGACTTTTTTGGTCACTTTGTTTTCCCTAAAAACATCATTTAGGGCCTTATAATGACTCCAAAATTTCAGGACCTGAAAAACTGCCAAAAATAGTAAACTGTGCTACAATTAAGGAAATTGAAAAACTGAAAGAGACAATGTTGGGGTCCAAGTGGAATATGAGGGTGGCCACCAATATCCACCTGGATCAGTCCTCCCCCCTTAGGAAGCAATGGTCCCCATTGTGTTGAGTGCCTCCATGAGATGAGGAAACTTCAGTTGAACTTGGTCCCTATTTAGCCACTTGCCTTGGTGTAGGAGTTCAGTAACTTTGACAACTTGATACAGTTGGATCTTTTGCTGCCATTTGTTCTTGATATGTGTGTCCATGATCTAATTGATCAGTTGTGGCATGTTCCATGCAGTCGGGGTTTAACTATGTTGGTGTGAGTTGTTATGCAATGTCGGATGTGTCCAACAATGGTGGAAAGTATGGCCGTTGGTGGTCTACATTGAACATTAGGTGCAGACCAAGGAATGGTGGAATGTTAAGCTCGAAGGAATTGTCCTCTACATCCTTGGTGATGGTGTATGGCCCATATTAGAGTGCGTGAAGCTTGCGATGGGGTCCACTGAGGCACTCCTTCTACAAATGTAGCCAAACTTTTCCGCCCACCTATAACTTGTGCGGCACCCGATGTTGATCATGGCACTACTTGTCAATAAGGGTCTTTTGAGGTCTAAAATGGGCCTCCTAAGAAAAATGTACAACCAAAATAAACTTTATAAGAACCAATAGGATTCAAGATGATGATGTCAATCATGAGGGATGATTCACCATTTTTGGAGTAAAAAAGTAAAAATATTAAAAAATAATAAAATAATAAAACTATTTTTTCAACTCGTATTTTTAACTTATCTCCCTAAGGTTTTACTCAAATTTCAAGTGGGAGTATCCATTGGATGCAAAATTTAATTCCTCATCCAAGGAGTACCCATGTTTCATACTTTCGATGGACCCTGCTACACGAAAAATGAGAAATACATGAAAACACATAATTGCAATCACGTTTTTCATGTATTTCTCATTTTTTGTGCAGTAGGGTCCATAAAAAGTATGAAACATGGGTACTCTTTGGATGAGGAATCAAATTTTGCATCCAACGAGTGTTTTTTATCAAAATTAGAGTAAACGCATAGGGACATAAGTTGAAAATATGAGTTGAAAAAATAGTTTTTTCTTTTTTCCCTCTAAAATTTGATGATGTAATTTAATCTTAATTTATTATTTCCACTATTATTTTATAATTTCCTTAGGAGGCCCATTTTAGACCTCAAAATTCCCTTAATGACTTAGTATAAGCATTGTCCAATATATCATGGACCTGCTCGCGGATGTGTTGAATGTGCTCAATGAAGTTGTTAGCCCTTTCGGCTTTAGACTAAACATGAGTCGAATCTGCTTGAGTAGCTGCAAATGGTATGGATACATCAATGGGACATAATGGCTGAAATCCCAACCCTACCTGAAAGGGTTTGTGGCTCGTTGAGATGTGGAGAGCTCAGTTGTAGATATGTTGGATATAGGGAAGGATTTCATCCCATGTGCATGGATGCTTCGAGTTTTACATGTGTGGGATGTGTATGATCATCCTGTTGACAACTTCTGTTTAGACATCAATTTGGGGATGGAAAGCCATGGAATTTGTGAGTTTGGTATCCAGTATCGACCAAAGACTTAACCAAAATGCACTTAGGAATATTTTGTCTCGATTAGAGACAATGGACAGTGGGATCCCAAAGTGTACCCATACTTGCTCAAAGAAGAGCTTAGTAGTGGCCTCTATTGTGATACTCTTCTTGCAGGATTCCATAATGGCCATCTTAGAGAATTTGTTGATGACCACGAAAATGCAGTCGGTGTCATGCTTAGTAGAAGGAAGGTACAACATGTAATCCATGGAGATGGATTCCCAAGGTTGACTAGGAGTAGGCAGAGGAGAATATAGGCCTTCCTTCTTGATGGTTGGTTTGGAAATAGCATAGGTAATGCAGGATTTAATGTACCTCCCAACATCCTAATGAAGATTTCGCCAATAAAAATACTTCTACAATACTACCAATGTTTTCGCTACTCTGAAATGTCCAGCGACCTGACTTTAGTGCGCCTCCCAAATCATATTGGCACGGTTGCTTGAAGGAACACAGATGTGTCCCATTTGGCATAACAGTGCATCCTAGAGGAGAAAATTTGGAATTTGCTTACCTTCCAAGAGTGCCTGGTATGTATTGCCTAATTTTGGATCACTCTTGTAAAGATGCACCCACCCAGAAGTTGTGTGCCCACAAGAGTTGAGCATAGTGATCAACGCAGTGAATGGTGGTCAAATGAGGCAGTTTGAAACATTATTGGTGTTGCCCTTCTTGTACTTAATGTTCAAATGGAATTGTTGCAGGTATGTGGACCATTTCTGATGGCGATCGTTCTGCAACTTCCCTTGTGTCTGTATGAACTGCAGGGGTCGGTGGTCTGTGTGGATGATCGTTTCCTTCCCCAAAATGTAATGCTTCCATTGATGACAAGCTTGCAAAATGGAATACATTTCTTTTTCATAAGTGGGATACTTTCAGATTGTGTCTGAAAGTGTCTCATTGTGGTAAGCCACTAGATGCCCCTGCTAAGTAAGAACTACACCAATAGCATAGTTGGAGGCGTCTGTCTCAATCTCAAATGGTTGTTGCGGGTCTGGTAATGTGAGCACTGGTGCAAAGAAGAGGCAATGCTTCAAATTGGAAAACATCTTCTGTTGGGTTCTAGACCAAAAAAACTTTGCTTTCATTCCTCCCTTGGTGACTTGAATTAAGGGCCAAGTGATATGAGAGAACCCCAACATGAACTTGTAGTAGAAATTGGCAAGGCTCAGAAAGTTGTGGAGCTCTATTAGAGTGGTTGGGGCTGGCCAATCCCGAATGACTTGTATCTTAGTTGGGTCCACATGTACACCCTGCTCATCAATGATTTACCCTAGATATTGAATATGGGTCATGTTAAAAGTGCATTTATCCAAATTGGCACACAACTTATGTTGTCATAGGGTTTGAAGGACCTGTCCAATATGGTGGAGGTGCTCTTCCCAACTCTTGCTGAAGATCAATATTCAATCTAAATACACCACCACGAATGCATTGGTGAAGGGTCGCAAGATGTCTTCCATCAATCTCATAAAGGTTGCGGGGGCATTCGTCAACCCAAAAGGCATTACCAACCATTGAAAAAGGACCTCCTTGGATTTGAAGGTAGTCTTCCACACATCAAAGGGTTCGATAGGCACTTGGTGATAACCGGACTTCAAGTCAATCTTGCTAAAATATTTGGCCCCCTTGAGCTGGTCTAGAAGGTCATCAATCTGTGGGATTGGGTACCTATTCTAGACAGTGATCTTGTTCAGCACCCGATAATAAATATAGAGTCTCTAGGTCATATCCTTATTCTGTACGAATAAAATTAGGTTCCCATAGATCTTGGCCTTATGTGACCTTTCTGCAACATCTCCTGAATTTGCCTCTTGATCTCATTGTTCTCCAGAAAAGAGCATCGATAGATCGGTCCATTGGGTAGCGACATGCCCAGGGTCAGATCGATGGAGTGCTTGACCTGACAGTGTAGAGGTACCCTTGTAGGTGAGGCGAAAATGTCCCTATACTCCTCCACGACCTTGTCCATCTGTTGCTGCTATGTGGAGGAGCCCTGTCTGGAAGCCATGGCCATAACCTTCTTCTTTCCCTTAGGGCGAATCATAGGGAAAAAAATTCCTAGTTTGGGAAATGATCTTACTGCATTGCTTTACAGTGACCAAAGAGATGGCAGTAGGCGGGGATACCTCCAGTATCTTGTACAACTTATTGCCCAAAGTAATAATCAAAGAGAGAGGTCTAGAATCATATACAACATGTCGCTTCCACAAGTATGGTTTTCCTAATAATACATCACAAACTTGAAGAGGAGAAACATCACATAGTACCTCATTCGTGAAGGGCTTGATCCTGTAGGGAAGTAGACACTGCTGGCTGATGCAAAGATCTCATCCTTGGTGAAGCCACTCGATGTTTTACGACTGTAGATGTGTTGTCGTAGGTAGGCCCATCTGCTTCATGACCACTACTGAAATGAGGTTCTTTTGGCTCCCACTGTCGAAAATGAACTACAACTGAGAACCTTTCACCCACATCTATGAGTGGAAGAGGCATTCCCCTTCCTCTGGATCTTCAAGCTCATTCTTCTGGATTTTAGTGGTGGCCATGGTGGCACTGGGCTTTGCGTCAATGATATGCTTCCCTTTGTCATTCCCCTTGTCAAGTTCTGACTTAGATCCAGAACCTGCATCTGATTTAGAAGCCTTCAGCTCAGCCACTAGTGACTACTTGGCCTTACAATCACTTGTGTTGTGAGTGGAGCTCTTATGGAACTCACACCATTTCCCTGTGTACTTCTTTGTCTTCGTGGTGTTGTTCTTTTCTTGTGGATTCAGCGGGTTGTCTTTGGCCACCCCACCTTGGCTTTGGCATTTTCTCTGTGGTTTAGGGGTGCCTTTTCCTTGCTTTAGATTCACGGATCCAAAGCATCACTTCTTCTATTTAAACTTTTTCTTAATCTTTAGAGCATATCGGTATGCTTTGCCGAGTGAGGAGATATCTAAGAACTACATCTCGTCCTGGATGTACTTGTGTAGACAGTTGCAGTACTTGAGTACCAAATGCAGCTGCTCAGAATCCTTGATACCCAACTTAGTGAAAAGGGTATGGAAAATATTTGTGAACTTCGACACAAATTGGTCTCTTCCCTACCATAGCATGGTCCACTTTATGTATTTATCTTCATAGCTCCCGACAGGGTAATACCATTCCTTGATGGAATCTCAAAAAGAATCCTAAGTGGGTGCAGCTGAAAACAGTGAGGATTCCCTCACATCCTTTTGTTCACAATAGGTTTCCCACCAGTCCTTGATGTGTAGGGCGGCTTTGAGAAGTGAAAAAGTAATCTTTTCCCGATTGGAAAAGTCATGAATTGAAAAATATCCTTCCAATAGATTCAACCATTTATCTATGGAGTCTACATCTATTTGGCCCTCAAATATGGGAATATCAAATTAACTTGTACCTTAAAAGGAGTGGTTCCTCCAGAGTGGTTGTTGGATGAAGATGTGTCACTTGTGGGTAGTCGTTGAAGGATCTTGGCAAAGTTATCCATCATCGTGTTCCTTTGTTGCTTGAGGGCTTCCTCGAGCAATATTTTGAAAGGATGTCATGCCCCCCTCGTCTTTCTTTTCTTCCGCCATGGGAGGTCGTTGGGGTTTGCAAGGATGGTCTTGTAAAGGTTCAACCAAATTGAGCCCTAACTCCTTGTACCTTGACGTCGTTGGGGACATGCAAAGAAAAACAAAGAAAGAGAAGACCACTCTGATACCACTGATCCGAACTTAAACAAGAACATAAAAAATTACAGATATGACCATAAGTACATAAATGCAACAGACATAACACTTCATTTTATTAATATCAGAATATTGAAATATGATTACAAACAGAATGGAAATAAACTAGCTCGGGTGATGGTAGCTTATCTCTGAGAAGAGATGTGGTGGCTACATGCCTTTGAACTGTGTTACAATGAGGCTCAAAGGCCTATTTATTATTGAGAAACAATGGAAAGCCATAAACATCTAAAAACCTAACCCTAGGAGATGAAGCGCCAAAATTGTGGGCCCTATTTGGGTAAATTGGTACATCAATTTCCCAAGGTCGTAACTTTGGCATACAATCTTTGGTTGGTTATCATAATACCTTGATTCGAAGGTCTCGAAGAACATGTTGAAAATAAACTATTAGTTCTATTTGGGACTTTTTCGTTCTCTCCGTTTTCCCTAAAAACGTTGTTTATGACATGACAATGGCTTCAAAAGTTTAGGACCCAAAAAACTGCCAAAAATAGTAAATTGTGCTACAATTAAGGAAACTAAAAAACTGAAAGAGATAGTGTTGGGTTTCCTAGTGGAATAGGAGGGTGGCCACCAATATCCACCTGGATCACTATAGGTGTAAATTTATCTGCAGATCAATATCCTAAGACATAATAAGAGAAAGAGGACATGCCTTGTGTTCCATATTCTAGTGTGGTTGGAAGCTTGACGCACACATTAGTCTATACAAGACTAAATATTGCACGTGCAATGCGAGTATTGAGTAAGTATATGCCAAAACCATGGAAGGAGAATTGTACATCAGTAAAGAGGGATTTTAGGTTTTTGTGTGACACTACTAGTTATGGATCCTGTTAGGATTCCAAGAAACTCTCCTAGGTTGTAGCTCGGAGATGTTTGGTAACATATAAATTCACCTTATTGTTGCAAATGGATGAATGGAAGGGATGATTCTTGCCCAAGCTAGATAACCACTTCTGTTTTGTCTCACTCCAAACATGCGTGAACACCCCCAAACTACAAGGCTTTAGACCACCAACTACTCACAGTTTAAGGATTGGGTGAATATGGAGAATAATGACCACACCAGCAGATGCACAGGACCATGTGATGGCTAGCTGCAACCAGTAAATAATCCTACAAAGATAATCTACTAATGCACAGACACGATGACAGCTCCCTGGCACTAGATGAAGAGAAACCTGAATAACTTATTCAATGACACATACAAGAATTTAACATAGAGATAGGATGACAACTACTCTAATGCTAAACATCAAGAGCTCAAGAAGAGAGCATATTAGGCACAGCTTAGAGCAGAAGAGAAATGGAAGGTGAGTAATTAACAGTAAAAGAAGCTTGTATTAGCTGAAAATCAAGACAAGACGCTGCAAGTGTCAAAATAGTTACAATCTCTAGAAGTTGAACCTTACATCAAAGCATCAACCATCAACCCTGATTACATCTGTCTTTTGGATATATATAGAGTTTCATTACAAAGGCACTTGGCCAATTTAGGTATGGAGGGGTCTTAATTGACCACCAACTGCATTTAATTGCCTGATGGAGTCTCTGAGTGCATTTTCTTGCTTCAGTAGATGAATCTGATCTCTTCAGGTGCTCTGTTGTCCTCTCAGGTAGCTGGAGTGTTCATATCAATGAAGTTCCATAACTACTAAATGCTCATTTTTCTCTTCGGACATATTGTCTGTTAAATGTGGTTGTTGAGGAGCAACAACAAATGGTACTGGAAGGCTGGCCACCTTCGTCCTTTAGGCACACGGAATGGTCAAGGGACGTGCACTGCATAGCGAGAGGATGAGTTGGATGAAGGAGCAAGATTGGTCGTCGGATTGAGGGGATAGATGGCGGAGGTGGCCTAGTGGAGGATATCGGAAGAAGCAAGAGCGGGATGAATGTGGGATGTTGGATCTCGGGAGGATAGATCCAACGGTGATCGGGTGCCGAAGGCACGTGACGGTTATCGGGCAGGGACGGAGGATTAAGCGTTAAGCGGTATCGATCACACCACCTTTGGGCGTTAGGCAGTAAAAGGGTGAGGGTGTGCGATTCCATTCAGCGCGTGACACATAGTGGCAGAGGAGAGAGAAAAACTGCTCTCCATCATGCGCTAACGTCCCATCACTTTGTGGGCGCGAAATGTGTGAAGGTCGTCCGATCTTGGCGGAGCTGATTGGATGGTGGAGAAGTGATCGGGCAAGTCGCTTTATTGGGCACGACGAGAGTTGTCGGATCAGGTTTTTGGGTAATTTTGGGCCTTTACGTATGGCGATGCGTGATTTCAATCAGATCGCATCGCAATATCGCATCGGTAGAAGCCGAGGGGCGTAGCCTTTACACACACATGGATGCGACTTGCGATAGCGATTAAATCCGAACTTGATAATGGAATTAATTATTTTTAGGACTGATGAAGGGAGAATGAGCGGGACAAAGGAAAAAGGAGAATGAGTCAAGGCCTCATCTTGTTATTGTTACTTTGGGAAATAAGTTGTACAGGATACCGGAGGTAGCACCGCTTATCATCATCTCTTTGGTTACTGCAAAAAAATGCAGTAAGCTCAATTGAAAAACCTAGAAATTTCTTTTCCTAATGATATGCCCTCAGGGAAAGAAGAAGAAGGTGGTCAGGACGTCTAGATAGGGCCCCCTCTACACGACAACAACATATGGAAAAGGTCATGGAGGAGTTCGAGGACATCTTCCCCTCCCCCGCAGGGGTGCCTCTACACTATTAGGTCAAGGACTCCATTGATCTGACCCTTGGTGCACCATTGTCGAATGGACCAATCTATCAGCACTTCATTTCTAGAGAATGAAAAAATCAAGAGGCAGATTTAGGAGTTGCTGTAGAAAGACCACATCCAGTCGAGTTCATCACCCTGTGGGAGCCCGATCGTGTTGGTACAGAAGAAGGATGGGACTTGGAGACTCTGTATTGACTATCGGGCGCTGAACAAGATCACTATCTGGAATAGGTACCTGATCCCATGGATTGATGACCTTCTAGACCAAATCAAGGGGGGGCAATATTTCAGCAAGATAGAATTGAAGTTTGGATATCACCAAGTAGCAATCGAACCCTCCGATGTGTGGAAGACTACCTTCAAATCCAAGGAGGGCGTTTTTGAATGGTTGGTTATGCCTTTCGGGTTGACGAATGCTTCTGCAACCTTCATGAGGCTGATGGATTACTTCTTGCGGCCATTCACCAATGCATTTGTAGTGGTATACTTGGATGACATCCTGATCTTCAACCAGAGTTGGAAAGAGCACCTCCACCACATCCGACAGGTTCTCCAAACACTGCAGCAACACAAGTTGTGTGCCAATTTGTAGAAATTCACTTTTGGCATGACCTAGGTTCAATATATGGGATACATTATTGATGAATGGGGGGTGCATGTGGATCAAGACAAGATCCAAGTCATTTGGGATTGGACAACCCCAACCACTCTAACAGAGCTCCACAGCTTTCTGGGCCTTGCCAATTTCTACCACAGGTTCGTGTTGGGATTCTCTCATATCACTTGGCCCTTGAGTCAAGTCACCAAGGGAGGAGCGAAAGAAAAGTTATTTTGGTCTGAATCTCAACAGAAGGGATTCCTAGAGTTGAAACATCGCTTCTGCTCTACACCAGTGCTCACATTACCATACTTGAAACACCCATTTGAGATTGAGATAGATGCCTCTGACTATGCTATTGGGGTAGTCCTTACTCAACTAGGGCATACATATTTTCACCTTTAGGATGCCCTGTTATGCCACCTGGGACACCTTTGTGTTCCTTCAAGTGAGCATGCCAAAATTATTTTGGAAGCACACTACAGTCAGGTTGCTGGGCATTTCAGGGTCGAGAAAATGGTGACAGTACTACAAAAGTATTTCTATTGGTTGAATCTTCAACAGGATGGCGGGAAGTACATTAGATCCTGCACTACTTGTGCCATTGTTGAATGGACCATCAAGAAGCAAGGCCTCTATACTCTGTTGCCTACCCCTAGTTGATTGTGGGAATCCATTTCCATGGATTACATGTCGTGCCTTCCTTCTACTAAGTATGTCAATAATTGTGATTTTGTGGTCATCAACAAATTCTCAAAGATGGCCATTATGGTGGCCTGCAAGAAGAAAATCACAGGAGAAGCCACTGCTAAACTCTTGTTTGAACGAGTGTGGGTACACTTTGGGATACCAAATTCTATCATCTCAGATTGGGACAGTAGGTTCCTTAGTACATTTTGGTCCAATCTCTAGTCGATTTTGGACACCAAGCTCACTAAGTCCACATCTTTCCATCCCCAAACTGATGGCTAGACAGAGGTCGTCAACAGGATAATCGTACACATTCTGTGCATGTAAAACTAAAATCATCCACACACATGGGATGAGAGCCTCCCCTATGTCTAGCACAGCTATAACTGAGTGCTCCACAACTCGACTGGCCACAACCCTTTTCAGGTGGGCTTGGGATTACAGCCACTATGTCCCATTGATGTGGCCATACCATTTTCATCTACTCAGGCAGATTCAACTCATGTCAAGTTCAAAACTAATAAGGAAAACACCGTCATTGAGCACATCCAACATATCCACTAGCAGGTCTATGACATTCTGGAGTAATCAAATGCCAAGTACAAGTAGCAACTTGATCAACATCGGGTTCCACACAAGTTTCAGGTAGGTGACAAAGTCTGGTTGCATTTGTAGAAGGAATGCCTTACCAGAACCTATCAGAAATTCAAACCACTCTAATATGGTCTTTACACCATTACCAAGGTTGTGGGAGAAAATGCATTTGAGCTCACCATTCCCCCATTCTTTGTCCTGCACCCAGTGTTTAGTGTGGACCGCCTTCAACCATACTTCCCACCATTGCTAGACACATCAAACATTGCAGAACAGCTCACACCTATAGAGTTAAATCCAGATTGCATAGAACAAGCCACAACCGATCGGATTATGGACACATAGAACAAGAAAACTCGACAACAAAGGATCCAACTATATCGATTTGTCAAAGCAGGCCAACTCCTTCACTAGGGCAAGTGGCTCACTAGGGACCAATTTCAGTAGAAGTTTCCTATACTCATGGAGGAACTCAATGCAATGGGGACCATTGCTTCCTAAGGGGGGAGGAATGATCTAGGTGGATATTGGTAGCCACCCTACTATTCCACTTTGACCCCCACCATTGTTTCTTTCAATTATTCAGTTTCCTTATTTGTACCATAATTTACTATTTTTGGCAGTTTTTCGAGTCCTCAATTTCTGGAGCCATTTTGAGGCCATAGACGGTGTTTTTTGGGAAACGTGGGACCAAATTCGTCCCCCAAATCAAGGACTCATGGCAAACCCTACTGTGATGAGAAGGATGAAAGTACGACCTCACTGTTTTTAGCTGCACCCACTTGGAACTCATTCTAGGATGCCATCAACGAGTACTATTACCCTATCAGGAGCTATGAGGATAAATACATAAAGTGGAAAACGCTATGGTAGGGAAGGGACCAAGATGTACCGGATTTTACCAGTGTTTTTCATACCCTTTGCACAAAGTTGGGTATCAAGGATTTTGAGAAAAAATTGGTTCTCAAGTATCGCAGCTTCCTACAAAGGTATAGCCAAGATGAGATGGATTTCCTATACATCTCCTTGCTCAGCATGGCATACCGATACGCCATCATGATCGAGCAGAATTTTAAATAGAAGAAGCAAGACTTTGGATCAACGAATCTGAATCAAGGGAAAGGTTCCCCCAAATCACAGAACAAAGGACAAAGCTAAGGCGGGGCGGCCTAGGACAACCAGCCAAAGCCACAAGCAAAGAACAACAATGTGAAGCCAAAGAAGGACACGGGAAAGTGGTGTGAGTACTATAAGAGCTCCACACACAACACAAGTGAGTGTCAAGCCAAGCAGTCACTAGTGGTCAAGCTGAAAGCTTCATAATCATATGCACATTCTGACTCTGAGTTAGAACCCGACAAGGGGAATGACAAAGGGAAGTAGGTTATCAATGCAGAGCCCAACACCACCATTGCCACCACAAAGATTTAGAAGGAGGAACCCTAAGATCTAGAGGAGGAGGAGTCCCTCTTCCACTCCCAAATGCGGGTAAAGGGTTCCCTGCTAAAATTCATTGTCGAAAGCGGGAGCCAAAATAACCTCATTTCAGCAGAGGTCATGAAGCAGCTAGGCTTACCAACCACATCACACCCACAACCTACACCATCAGGTGGCTTCACCAAGTACAGGATCTTCACATGAGCCAACAGTGTCACCTACGATACAGTATCAAGTCCTTCATGGATGAGATATTATGTGACATTGCTCCCCTTGATGTTTGTGAAGTATTATTAGGCCAACCATACTTGTGGAAGTGACATGTTGTGTATGAGTCAAGGCCTCGTGTTGTTATTGTTACTTTGGGAAATAATTTGTAGAGGATAACGGAGGTAACACCGCCTACCGCCATCTCTTTGGTTACTACAACAATGTAGTAAGCTCACTTCCAAAACTGGGAATTTTTTTTTCTTGATGATACACCCTCAGGGAAAGAAGAAGACGGTGGCCATGACCTCCAGACAAGGCCCCTCCACACGACAACAATAGATGGAAAAGGTTGTGCATGATTTCGAGGACATCTTCACCTCCCCCGCAAGAGTGCCTCTACACTATCAAGTCAAGCACTCCATTGATTTGACCCCAGGTGATCCATTGCCCAATGGAACAATCTATCGGTGCTCTGTTCTGGAGAATGACAAAATCAAGACGTAGATTTAGGAGCTACTACAGAAAGGTCACATCTGGCCAATTTCATTGCCTTGTGGGAGCTCGATCGTGTTGGTAAAAAAGAAGGATGGGACTTGGAGATTCTGTATTGACTATCAGGCGTTGAACAAGATCATTGTCTGGAAGAGGTACCCGATCCCATGGATTGATGACCTTCTTGACCAACTCAAGGGGGCAAAATATTTCAGCAAGATCAAATTGAAGTTTGGATATCACCACGTACCAATTGAACCCTCCGATGTGTGGAATACTACCTTCAAAGCCAAGGAGGGCCTTGTCGAATGGTTGGTTATGCCTTTCGGGTTGACGAATTCTCTTACAACCTTCATGAGGCTGATGAATTACATCTTGCGGTCATTCACCAATTCATTTGTTGGCAAAAAATAATAACCAATAAGTTTCAAAAGTAATGATTTACAAATGTTATTCATTACTTTTATTTTCCTAAGTGTTATGTTCGATGTTGGAAGAATGTGAAGACACCAAGTTTGTCTCCACTCAACCATGGCTTGATAGTCATACTTGGAAGAAATTTTTGGGTCTTCCTCTATGGGAGCCTCTTTCAATTGTGTCCCCTGATATTTTTCATTAGAGCATGATTTTTTGTTCTTCTGTGTTATCAAATTAAAATTGTTAACAATTTATAATTTGGATGCAAGTTATTTTTGTATATACTTACAATTTTTGGGGCCAGTTTCGAGTAACCACCCAAGCCAAGAGGATGCTTGCCACATTTGTCTATTCTAACTCATGTGGCTTTAGGAGTATCTAGGAACCTATATTTAAAACATTGAAAAACTTATTTAGATGTCACAATGATGATAAAGCATCATAATTACATTATTAAATGTGCCTCATACCATCCTAGTTCAAGTGGAGTCTTCCCTACTTTTCAAAGTTTCTTCTTGTGTGCATCTGCCATGAGCACTCTCCACTCCATCTCTGGAATCGATGGAGGGTGCTCATGCAACCTGGCCCTTTCCAATTGAGACCTATACTAGTCCCACAAATATTTTAAATGTAGGCCTACCTTTGAGGTAACTCTAGATTTGTTGAAGGTATTGTCACTGAATAGGTGAACCATCCTATTAATAAGTTCCTCTTTTAACTTGGAACTTTTGGATTTCCAGTTTGTGCGAATGGTTGGCCCAAATATTTCCAAGGTTATGTAATACAAATGCCTATAAAATACATCAATTCATACAAAAAAATATTATCATTAGTTTAAAATAATCACATACTATAAGTTAATTTCATTTAGGTTGTACTTAATATTCAAAACACTTCTTAAATAACTAAAAGTTTCTCTATTTTCATAGGGACATTTTCAGCATCTACCAAAAATGTGATCGGTAGTGATCCTCTACTGGTAACACAGGCAGATCTAGGAAATCTCCTTTCAAATTGTGCAATTATTTCATGCTTTGCATCCACAGCCTCATGTCTATATCCTGACATACGTTGTTTCGGGAGTGCAAATCCTATTGTGGCTAGTTGAGTGGTTGTATCAGTCTCAATGACTGGTGATTTACTCACAGATGGAGCATTAGTGCTACTACCAACATTAGCCTAGCCCATAGTCATAACATGAGGATCAAACTCCGCCAAAAACTCCTATAAACTAAAGATTATTTTTTTTTATAAAGGATGAGATAACTATATCATAAAAAAATAATTGGTAAAATTAAATGATTTCCTCAACCCACACCAACGAACTTGTTGCAGCAAGGTTTTGGCTTCACCTTTTATCTCATCTATCTTAGGCTCAATCAGAACTAGAGAATTAAGTTTCTTGGTTGCTTTGAATTTAAGCTTCCTTATTGCTTGCATTGGATTAGTGGACATAAAAATTTCATCACCAGTAACCTCTTCCCCTTATCACCCTATTTATCAAATAAGTATAATTTGTAATTCATCCATAATTTACCATAATTATATTAATAAGAAAACCACTATTGACATATGTCTAAATTTATATAGAAACTTCATGTAGTAAATGACAATCATAACATACAATAGACATTGCTTACAAGTTGGGTAAAATTGAATACATATCACCCCCATAATAGCAATATTTGTATTTATTCTATTAAAATTGTAATCAATGTGCAACTCTTCCCCTCCAACTATTGATTTAATGGAACATATGAATACACAATTTCCTTCACGTCCCTCGAATATGAAATTGGGTTGCTTATTTGTGGTAAAGGGCCATGTACTATTTATAAACCCTGCAATATTCCCTACTACTTTTGACCTTCTATCAATATATATAGTTGCACCTTTCTTTTCATCATTGTTTTTTAGTTGTACATAATTTGTGGCCATTCAATATCTTTCCATAATTTTGGTATATTGGACTAGTTGTACCCAATCATTGTAGTTGCACTAGGGTCTGACATACTCCATCAATTTAGTTAATCCTCCATAACATACCTTTATGAAATCCATGAAAAATAGCCCCAAACCATGTAATGACGATGGGGCAATGCGTATATCCTTTCATTGACAGAAAAAATCAGTGTTTATTTTAGGAAGACCCTTGGGTTCCCATTATTTCACAAGATGTTTGTACCTCAAGGGCATCTCAATGCCATATATGCTCTCATTATCATAATAACATAACTCCCCTTTAGCAAGAAAAAATTTCATGCGTCTATAGAATTTTCTTCTAATATTTGCATCTCTAGTTGATCTTCGCCTGCTAGACAATGTAGCATATATTTAGTTAATTTCTTCTTGCCCAATCGAAATTTTGTCACTTGACGAAGATATATATAACAAATATATGTTTGGTTGAACATCTTATAACACTCCATCAAATGAGAGAAATTGTTAGTGAGTGTCATAAAGGATGTTGAGAAACGTCTTCATGAAACCACAAGAACATTACATTAGTACAAGTAAGTTATAAGGAAGTTATTTGTGTTTAAAATATTCAATTAATATTTAAAAAATTTAGAAATTGAAAACATATTCATACTAACCATTTAAATCACTCGATAACTTGAGATCTCAACATAATTTGATATCATTTAATCTTCCATTGCAAAAAATTACCCACATACTTCGATATGTTGAAGAATGTAACTAGTTTCGGTCGAATTAAAGGAAACATTTTTAGATGTCGAGGTTGCTGAGATTTGTAGCTTGGGAGGTAATTAAAACCCTATGTTATAGGGTTTTAGAGGAATTGGCACACAAAAGTGACTTCTAGGCTAAGAACCAAGCCCTTGGGCTTTGCACCCAAGCAGGTGGGTGTGGAATCACGAGGCATTTCGATGAATTGACACATGGAAGTGTTAGATGACTTTGAGAGGAACCAGAGGCAATAAAAATCATTGAAATTTGAGTTTTCTATTATGATATTTTCATTTTTATATATGGTTTTTGTTGATCAGTGGTTGTCCTTGATGTCAACCCAAGCAACACCAGGGGCTACCCTGAACTTGCAAGGGAATTTTAACTTGGCAGCTTACTCTATTTTGAGTCAATGATCTTCTATATGGATTCTACTCATCAATATGTTTCCACTGATATATGGCACGCCAAGTAATGCTTCACGGTTTGAGAGATATTCATGTTTGAAGTTAGTAACCCCAGTTAGTGAGCTAAAACCCTATGTGGCATGGAACTCATAATTAGTTGTGGTCATTGAATAGTCAATAATTATTAAATATTGTTTACTCCTAAAATCCCTCCAACATTCACTTGTTTAGGACCCTCTCATCTCAAGACATTCATATAAAAGAATTACCCTCATATCCTCCTTTAGTAGGGAATTTGTGGCTTCAAATAGGTCAATGTGGCATTTTCGCTATGAATTTTTTTTGTGCATATTCAGAAGCTTAAATTAAAACCCATTTGAACCAACCTCTTGGTGAACCTCATGACCGAATTTTAGATCTTGTTTCACTATATTTTCGGATATATGATCTGGGTAAGTTATGCTTCTTACAAGCTCCCGAATTCCATGTCAAACAAGTGACATTGGGACAATCATCATAACTTTCTCTCTAAGAATTGGATTCAAATTTCGTAAATAGTCATAGAAAGAGGATGAACTTTAGATTTTTGAGTAGCATTTTCAGGGCCGAAGGTTGCAACCATGACACGTGGCGCTTCATACAAGTTCTCCCTACTGAACCAATCTATAATCAAGTCATCATGGGAGATTGGGCATAACTATTTCTTGAAGAATCCAATCTTGATCAGACTTGTGGGGTTGGAAATAGGACTCAAATGGCTACCACAGGACAAAATTTTAGACCCTGGATATCTGAAATTACATAGATATGACAGATTCAATGTCGAGCTCCTAGAAGGCAAGAAAAAGCATGCATTCGAGGATCACTGCAGTAAGGATCACACAACAACAGTCAAAAGTAAGTCTCCTACAACAAGGTATGTATGATTAGTGTTTACATTTGAAATATGAGTATCATATCTGACATATCTTTTTTCAGGACAACGTAAGTACATATAGGGTCTCGGTTATATCTCTATGCCTCTATATGTCACAGTTAGTATTGATACCACATTTTGGATGTCCTATTCTTGATACTACACATTTGATGCTACATATTATTGATGCTACACCAAGTCTATTAAATATATATGATGTTGTAAGTTCATGTTACTTGTCTTGTCATAGTTGATATAATTGTCTCTATTTTTTAACTTAGAACTTGGTCCATCACAAATCTTGGGTCCGTCATCAATGTTTATTGTATATATCTTTAGGTCAGTTTTCGATATAGTCTTGCATAGAGTCCAAGCCTATATCAAGTGGGAGTCTTTGTCTACTGCTACAACAAGTCAACAACAAAAGTGACAATCACACTTCTGGTACACATTGTAATTTTTAATTTGTATTTATTCATTATTATGCACTTACATGTGTTTTGCAGGTAGAGGTAAGTTGAAGGGTATTTTGTTTTGTCTTGGGATTGGTTTGGACGGAAAAAAAAATTCATGCAGGTAGAACAAGATTCAAGTACAACTTCAAGAAAGAATTCAAGAGAAGAAGTATCAAATCAAAGGAAGCATTACAACGAGACATCCTTTGAATACATGACGGCCATATGTATATTGTGAAGAAGTGTCAAGGGCAAGAGTCATCATTGTAAAGTTGTAAAAGAGTCATTTGTAAAAGTATCATCATTGAAAGAGTCATCATTGTAAAAGAGTCAATGTTCCTAGAGTTGAAAAGGCATTATTGGGAGGTATAGGAGCCTCTGTTGGGATGATGTCATGGTTGGGTCGCAGGTCATAGTGTAATTGGGTGTTTGGTCAAAATCATTGTAAATAATATTGTATCGTGGATCGTTGTCCCTGGTATGGGAATCCACACTCTTGTCTCATTTCAGTCATTATAGGGTGGCAGGGAGGTGCTAGGCTGGTGCATGATGTCGCCTATAGGGTGGAGCTTGTGAACACTTCAGGGTGGTAGGTTGGTCTAGGATGTTGGGGCATCCATTGAGTTGGCTACTGAAGAAACCAAGGTGTTGGGGTGTCCTTCCAGTGGGAGCTAGAGAAGAATGATTTTCTAGAATTCTAGGAACCTATTGCTTTCATTTCAGTTGGGGTTGAAGATTAAAGAATTTACTAGAAAAGCGTTTGGTAGTTTTTGACTCAGAGGGGGTTTTCCACCTAAAATTCTTGTGTCTATTATTCTCTTTTATTTACAGTTATTACTGCATAAACATTAATAATAATTGAAGATTAAATAATTCTCTGAAAATATTTGAAAGTGCTAATTTATAAGGAATACAAATTCACACCCCCCCAGTATTTCCAACAATTGTTGGGTTTGCACATAATTTTTTCAAGTCAACTTGTGTAATTTTATGAGTTGTGAAGCCCAAAATAGTAGATTATATGAATCCCTTGATAAATATATAAATTAGAGTGAGGAGAAGCCTCATTCTCACCAACCCAAGTGAAATTCATCATAAGTGGAGATTATCTAAAGTAGTCGCAGCCTAAAGGAGTATTTTCAAGCATATGAGGTAGTTTTGCATCTATTTTGTCTTTATTCCAAAATTTTTATCCCAATATCGGTATCTCTCTTTGGCAAGAGATTCTATAGGAACAATGTAAACACATCAAAATACATTGTCTAGGCATTTTTTATGCAATCACAGTAAATCAAACTCAGCACAAATAGTCTTACCACTACCAGTAGGTGTTGCAACTAAAACATTATTATCTGAGTTATAAAGCACTGCAAATACCTAAGTTTGAATAGGATTGAAGTGTCTAAATTGTTGATATCGTGCTTTGTATGAATAATTTCTTAATTCATACACAGGAAGTGGATGTAAATATAGCAACCCAATTGGAGGTGGGTATTTCTCTGGAAAAAAAGATGTTTAAATGAAACTGGAAGTATTGTCTGTGACCCCAACCACTCGTCAGATACAACATGAATAAAGTACTGGGGAGGAAGAGGTTCATGGTGTTAAAAAATGTAACTAGTGTCGGTCTTCATAATTGTATTTGTGAAAAGAAATAAAAATAAATTTTCATTTTAAAATAAATTTGATTTATTCATGCATGAATTTCATGTTTGTGTCATTGGTCAACAAGTCAAACATTCCATTGTAGGCTTCTATGATTATATATTGATTCATTATCATTATTATTATATGATAGACCCTTCTTCAGATCTTTTTGTCAAGAAATAGAATTATTTTGTCCTCCTCCACCAAGTCAACTTCCTAATCCTTCAACTCAACCTCAAATAATTTAACAAGTCAGTCTCAAATAACTGGACAAGTCAGCCTTTTGTTGAAGATTCAAACCACTATAAATAAACAAGTGTATTCATCCTATTGAAGGGTAACCATACATTTGATCTATAGTGCAGAAGCAAGAAGAAAAATAATATAAAATCCTATCCTATTCCTAGAAGAGAAGCAAGTCAAGCAAAGGATTAAAGCTCTGAATCCTCTGTCAAAAGGTGTGAATTTTTATGGAGTATTACAAGGTCAAAAAATATAGGAGACCAGAAATTGCAGGAAAGATGAAGAAGTAAATTGAAACTCTAATTTTGATGCTTATCAGTTTGACTTAGTTATGGAAGGTTGACTTACTTGAGTAAAGGAGGTCACATATCTTGGTATAGGGTCATGGTTGTCTCAAATTGATCTGAATCTACTAGTGGAAGAGTTTGACTTCTTTTCCCCTTGTTAAGGTTTTTCGCTGGGTAAGTGCCTACATTTTGTGTCCTCTTTTGTTTGTGATCTTAACTAAATGACATTAGTCTTGATGATAAGAATAAGGTAACTTAAAAGGAATAACTAATAAGCAAATATCACAAGATAGATGGAACGTATAGTAAAGGAACATGAAATACAAGGAACCAAAATGGTGTGATTACTCCCTCAAGAGAAAATATTAAAATTTTAGGCAAATGATGAAAATGATCTCCTAGAATTCAAGGGAATCATATAGTCCTAGAAAGATTGGATCAATTAGGGATTCTATCAAAGAATAAAACACCCAACTCCTCCTACTTTAGGAGACCAAATTGGAAGACTATGCATTTCAATAGAAATACAATAGCATTTGGCATCTCAATTATGGTTGGGAAACAAGTTATAGGGGTTTATCTATGTGAATTTATACGCTTTGGAATTCTTCTCTTTTGAATTTAAATCAAGTTAGGTGTTTTCATCATTGGTTAGTGACAAGTCTCTCTCATCTCTCATTTAACACTATTTCAATGTAGTTAATCTTTATGTGCCACTAATTTATCATGAGAAAGTAGAATGTTGGAAATTTGCACTCGAGTTAAGGCATTAATATTTTGGTTCAAATTACATTATAGAAAGATACTTTAACACCACACTTCATCACTATGAGTAAAGTGGGGGGAGGTGAGGGGGGATTTTTTGGGATCCAATCATATAGATAATGGAGAACCCCATTTCATTGCTTGATTTAGTGAATATCTTGGTTGAAAAAGGGAAACTTACATGGACCAATAGATGTCTCAATCCTAGACACATTAAGATAGATCAGTTATTGGTACGTAGTTCCTTCGTAGAAAGTAAAATCTCTTTGTCTTCTCAATTATATCTCATGTTTGATTAGATCACTAAAACATCAAATTTTCTATGATTAAACAAGATTATTAGGGTCCTTTTCTTTTTTCTCATTTCAATAATTTTTTGCTCTAAAACCCCTCCTTGTTCACCTTGTTTCTTGAGTTTGGATTTAGTGGGTGGTTGGTTCATTGGTGCACGTATAGGAACCAAATCTTAAAAATACGAAGCTCACTCTAAAGGTTGGGATGAGGGATTGATATCAATTAGTGAGTAAAGATATCAACTAACTCAAATATAAATTATGGGAAACTCAAAGGCTTGTGGAGTAGTAATAAGTCACTTCTCCTTTAATGATTGAAGAAAAAGACACCTTCTAGTCCTACAAATCTACAATGAGGGAAGAAGAATAAAAATGGAGTAAAAGTCCAAGAGTTTGTGGCCTAATTAAGGGATATAAACACTATTTTTTTTTCACAAACAAGATAAAGTACAAAAGTAGTGTAACAATGTCAAGGAAATCACCACCAATGAAGGAGTGACACAGTCCAAATGAAAAAATAAAAAAAAGTAGCATATAACCCCTATGCCACCCTATATATTGAAACTAGGAGCCAAGATAGATTGAGTACAAATATTATGCAAGAAAATAATCCATGTATTATAAGAAACAAAGACAGTGCTTGTCTAATGTAGGCTATTTAAAAAGAAGAAATCTTTGATGCAATCAATCATTTTGAAATTGATAAGGTAACAACTATAGATGAATTCAACATTCATTTTTGAAACTATTTTTGGAATATTATTAAGTTTGAATTGATGTGGATGGTGTGAATTCTTCAATACATTCATCATTCCTTGGACCCGAGAGGAGGAACAAATTAATCTTTCCTAAGTATAGCCCCAAAAGAGGTAATTCCATACTTTCTAAATTCAATATGATATTATAGTGCAATGTGTCTTAAAATATTATGTCTAAAAACATTTCTAATATATCAAAAAGTATACGCCCTAAGATTATCTTAGAAATTGTGTCAAGCATAGCTTCATGTTTGGATTCCTTTAGAAATTTGGGTTTAATCCATGATTCATTTCTTGGATCTCCATATGTATCAACAATTTGTTGGTTTCTCCTTTATGCAATGGGTTATATATGCATTCTTTTGTGTTAGGACTTTATTAAGGGTTTCCTTTATAAACTTTCATGAATATCAACATGGTAGAATCCATTAGATAGAAATTGAATATAAATTGTTTTGGTAGCTTATTTCAAGTAGGTATGATTAATGGAATTAAGTCATTCATAGGAAGAATCTAGGAGTGTGACGTCATTGCCTTTATTAATTCATAAAAGTTAGAAAATGTTCACAATTCTAGAGGATTATCAATGTTGTTTTCCTTCCTTAATCCTAACTAACTCTATTTCCAAGAAATAATGAGCATATCAACATTTGGCATGATAGTATTGATGAGCCCCAAATTTTGGTAACAATTTGGGCTCATTTGGCCTACTTACCTTGCTCAACCCTTCATTTTTTATCACTTATGCATCATTTCTTAGTATATTCGTGTTATTTGTAGGAAGAAGGGCAGTCATTATGCCTACGTAGCTAATACATGATGATTTCAGGTTGTTTGGCATTAAATGGAGCAAAGACCATGCAAATGGAGACAAGGAGACAGCCAAGGTGGCATTGTGGGTTTATAGGGAGGTTGTCCACAGCCCTGAATGACCTCCCTCGTGATCTCCACCCCAACTCCGAGCTCCAACAGCTATCACCACCGAGCTAGAAGGCAGCCAACGGATTCTACAGGAACAGCAGTTCACTTTCAGTTGGACAGCCAAGCTCCACTAATTGAGGAGGCCAGCTTGGCCCTCATCATGTATAAATATTAAGGTTTTTGCCTTCGATGAGACTCTTGAACTTTTGTTATAGATTTTGGATTACGAGTTGTAGCTCTGTTTTTTCTCTTTGTAAGCCAATTTTGGCATGTTGTTAGACTCATGATTATGATATTTTAATAAAGGCAGTCAGATTTGGATTCGATTCTGAGTTCTTAGGGGAGCTATAGCTCTCAAGTTAGGGCCCAACCTGAGAGCAATAGACCTCCTTTCTTCTGTGTTGTTACTTGTCTTTCTTTTATCATTGCATTTCTTTCCTTTACATGCACTTGAAAAATACAGTTTGCTGAGTTGATTGTTTCGGTTTTGTTATGTAGGTTAGTTTCATGAATGCAGTTGTTTCAGTAGTTTAGAATTAGCTTAGGGAGATTGAAGTTACATTGAGTCCAAAAAGGTTGAATGCATGCTCACTTTCACCTCTGTTTGGGGACCGGAAGTGTAGACCGTGCAAACTGCCAAAAAAACATTGTTTTAACATATGCATGCAAGTATTGATGTAATGTTTTCGATTGAAGAATTGTCCATGCGATTATATCTTGAGTAATGACTCTTGGGTTCAGCATCATGCACGAATTCCTTTCAACTTACATTGCTGTTCTTTGATTCCTAATAAAACAGTTAGAATAGGTTGGTGAACTTTCGTTTACATGCAAGATAAGGGTGATTTGTTTCATTTACACTGCGCAGCACCACTTCATCGTGTTCTTATCCTTCTGAACCGTGCCTAAGCCACCTACTCATCCTCTGTTCAACTCATTTGCCTTCCAACCCTTCTATTATCCATGTTGCTCAATCTTTTTGACCTTCCATTGCCCCTACCCTTCTATCGACCAACCAGCTCTATCCACTCTCTCTCCATCTCATCTCTCTGTCCATAGGCCATATCAAGCTCCTCTTTCATCTTACCTATCCATCCATACAGCTCCTTCACTCCTCCATCACCCAAAACTCCGATTGTAGGACATCCTGTAGAAGTTAGCAGACATCCTATAGAAATCCCGAGTTTCTTGTAGGATCCCCTGCAGACATCCTGTAGAAGCCTGCAAACACGGTTGCCGAGCACCTGAATGTTGTGGACTTCTGTGGAATGATGTGAGGGATCCCCTGGAACCTCTCAGAGCCCTCCTAACCGTTCCCAAGCCTTCCTTCCCTTCGAACTACCCCTGCACAGTCAATACCCAGTAAGAAGCACAATCATAATAACCCCACCCACTTGAGAAAAAATACAAAAACGTGTTCTCTTCAATGGAAGTGGTTTAAATTCATGCATCTCATCTCACTAGAAGTAATGGCATCATTTCTAGAAGTTGCATTCCCACCATTTCATCATAGAGATTAAGCTAGTCAGATTAGGGTTTACTAGGGTTTCCATGTTTGGTTGGCTTTCAGTTCATTCTTGAAAAGTAGGTTAATTTCCTTTGAGATAGCCTTCGTTCATCATTTAAAAAGCTTCTTCTGAGAACATATAGAATTTGGCTTGAGCCCTAACGGACTTGAGCCAGCTGACCAAGTGACAGCTGTGACAAGAGCTAGTACTTGTGCATACATCACCGTCGCTTCCAAGTTTGTTACGAACTACCGGGTTGATAAAATTAGAGAAGGAAGCCCCAGGAGTTGTAGCATTATTGCTACAATACTGGAGCTCACCATCTTTTTGGTGCCGTTGCCGGGGAAGTGTCAGAGTATTAGTAATTGTTGCTTTTCTTCTATTTTCTTACTCTCGCCTTCTGCCAAGTAGTTTATTTCATTTCCATTCTGCAAAAATAGCATAGACATTTCCTGCTTTCACAGATTAGCATTTCAATTCCGCAATTTCAATTTTGCAAGCATAGATTAGCCTTTCAATTCTACAAGCATAGACTAGCATTTCCATTCCTGCAATTCCATTTGAGCAAAGTAGATTAGCCCTTTCCTGCTTTCATTTCAATTCTGCATTTTTATTTCAGCAAGATAGTTAGTTGTAGATCAATCTGTTTCAGTTTTGCAGGTACCAAAGAAAAAAAACAAAAGCAATCAAAAAGTCTTTCCATTTCATGCCTCGTAGGAACTGAGATAAAACAGGCAAATTCCTACCCAACACCCCCACCACATCACTGAGTCACCCTTCTCTCAGAGACCATCCCATCTGAAGCCATGGCTGACAATAGAAGAGAAGATGAGAGAATAGAAGGTGCCTTCCCCATCCGAGAGACCAATGGAGACATGAAAATGAAAAACATTAGTCCCTCCGCTCTACCTCACTTCCATGGACTGACTACTGAAGATCCTGATACCTTCCTGTTTGAGTTTGTTGTCCTTTGTAGAACCTATTACTATACTGAAGATGAGCAGAAGCTGAAACTCTTCCCTTCCACTCTTAAGGATGCAGCATTACGCTGGTTCATGGGCTTACCTGGGAATAGTATCACCACTTGGGCTCAGATGCAACAAGCTTTCAATACCAAGTACCGGGACTACTGTAGGTCCAAGGAAACCAAGGGAGAAATCTTTCGGATGACCATGGGAAATGATGAGTCCTTAGAGGATTATGAGGAGAGGTTCCAACTTAGCTATAAGCGGGCCAGGTGCACACTTGACCCTGAATCCCTCAAGTTGGTCCTGCTCTGAGGAGTCCCTGAAGACCTTTTGGATACCCTTCACATGTTAGCTGGGGGAGATATTTACCAGCTGCCTTATGAGGACATCAAGACTGTGTTCAGAAACCACTCTAGGGCAGCCCGGAAATGAGGTAGAGGAAACCTTCTCTCAGCTGGTATTCCTTTCTCCAAACATGAGTTTGCAAATCAATTAGAAGATCTTAAGAGTGAGGTGAGACAGACCATTGCCATGCAACAGGACACATTCAGGATCCAGCAGAAGAAGGAAGAAGCTGAGAGGGCCTTGGCTGTCTTCTGCCCTAGATGTACAAGGAGACACCCTAAGAACGAATGCCCATTGCATTCGGTTGAAGTGTGCTTCGTTTGCGAGGAGGACCATCCCACAAATCAATGTCCAACCTTACCTGGGTTTAAAGCTATGTACCAAGGGGCAGAAGCTCCCAATGAACCTCTCTATTTCCTCAACCAAAGGAGGCCACAAGGACCTAGACCTTACCAGCAGGGGATGCAAGGGGCACCCCAATCTTATTACAGCCCCAACCAATCGACTCCTATGCCTTCCTGGGGTCCCCCTGCTCATCCTTCCTGGTCTATGCCTCCTCCATGGTCTTATCCACCTCAGTACCCTACTCAACCTACTACTCATTCTTATCATTCACATGCCCAGCCACAGCCTCAATGGAATGCACCTCAGACGGGGTGGAGGCCCCAATACAACACTCCTCCCACCATTTTTCCTCCACCACCAGTTCAACCTCAACCATTATTTCCTGCTCCTCTAAGGCAACCTCAAATGCCTGCTCAACCGAACCCCAAAAATAGACAGGCCCAGCATGTATACACTGGGGAAACATCATGTCCTACCTATGCTGTGGAGATCCAGGAGATCAATCTTCGATCTGGAAAGACTCTTCCGGATCGCCAACCTCCTCCCCCAGAGGACGAGGAGGACCAACAGGAAAGTGAACCAAAGGCTATTCCACCCTTTCCTGAGAGACTAACAGCCACCACACAACCCAACCCAGAGGAGGATGAGCTTCTGGGAGAGCTCAAGCAGTTGTGTGTGAAAATACCACTTCTCCAAGCCATCAAGGATGTGCCAATATACAACAAACTGGTTAAGGAAAAGTGTTTTAAACACCCAGGCAGGCGAAAGAGAGATGCTTCAACCATCAATGTCTTAGGACAACTGTCTGACCTTATGTTAGGACAAGTCATCTGCCCAAAGTACCTAGATCCTGGGAGTCCTGTAGTAGATGTCCACATCAATGGCACCATCATACCTCACACCTTGATTGATCTGGGGGCTGCCATTAATGTGATGACCAGGGATACCATGCTCAAACTCAATCTTCAGGGTTCCTTGAGGAAGACCTCGACAGTACTGCAACTAGCAGATCGCTCCACTGTGACTCCCGAAGGGATTGTGGAGGATGTCTTGGTCTCTGTCGACTCTTGGGAATACCCTGCAGATTTCTTGGTTCTGCAACCCAAGGAAAAGCTTACTGGATATCCTCTCATTTTGGGAAGGCCTTGGTTAGCCACTACAGATGCTTACATCAGTTGCCGTGTAGGAAACATGACCATCAAAAACGGTCCTATGTCCAAGCAGCTAGTCCTATATCCTCCTGCCCAACCCTCCTTAGAGCATGACTTACCACTGTGGTTGGAGGAAGGAGAAGAGGATGAGGTGTACTCAGCACCTTTGTGCACCCTAGATACCACTAGAAGAGACCCCCCAACCGAGGATGACTTGATTGAGACTTTGATCCAGAATCCACCTTCCCGTGCACTATCCTTAGAGAAATTGGTGGAGGACGCCTAAGCCAACACCTTAGTGGACCTTTGTACCACCAACTCTGTTACTCCCAGAGTCAAGAATGTGGAGTTCGGCCCTGAGAGATCGTTAAAGATCAGCTCCTCCCTATCTCCTTCCCAGGAAAAGGAGTTGTGTAGCCTGTTGGCCAGTCACCTAGATGCTTTTGCTTGGAGCTATAAGGAGATGAAAGGAGTCCATCCCTCGGTCTGTACCCATCACATATACATCAAAGAGGGTTGTAAACCGGTTAGGCAACCTCAGAGGAGAATGAATCCAGCCCTTAAGGACATTGTCAAGGAAGAATTTCAAAAACTGTTGGATGCCGAATTCATTTACCCCATCTCAGATAGTGAATGGGTGTCCCCTCTGGTGTTGGTTCCCAAGAAAAATGGGAAGTGGAGAATCTGTGTGGACTACCGAGAACTGAAGAAAGCTACCAAGAAAGACCATTTCCCTCTACCTTTCATAGATCAAGTGTTGGATGGACTGGTAGGAAAGAAGTTCTTCTCTTTCCTGGATGGGTTTAGCGGGTACAACCAAATCCAAATCAGCCCGGAAGACCAAGATAAGACCACCTTCACTTGTCCTTTGGGTACCTTTGCCTACCGAGTTCTTCCCTTTGGGTTATGCAATGCTCCTGCTACCTTCCAGAGAGCTGTCTTGAGCATCTTCTCGGTGTTGGTCCATGATGCGGTGGAAATCTATATGGATGACTTCACTCCTTATGGGTCCAACTTCCAGGAAGCATTGTCCAATCTGGGAAAGGTCCTAACCAAATGCATTGAGATGAACCTGTCCCTTAGTCCTGAAAAATGTGAATTCCTGGTGACTGAAGGGACTGTGCTAGGCCATACCATTTCTTGCCAAGGGTTACAAGTGGATCCTAACAAAATTGCTCTCATCAAGAAGGTTCCACCTCCCCAAAAGGTAAGGGATGTCCGGAGTTTCTTAGGATTAGCAGGGTATTACCGGAGATCCATTAAAGACTTCAGCAAGCTAGCCTCGCCATTGTTTGGCATGTTGGCAAAAGATGTGGAGTTTAAATGGACTGACGATTGTCAGAGGGCTTTGAATGAATTAAAGGACAAGTTGGTGTCAGCCCCAATCTTGAGAGGCCCAAACTGGGCCCTACCTTTCCACATCCACACTGATGCCTCAAACAAAGCCATAGGGGCAGCTTTAGGACAAGTTGAACAAAAACTCCCATATGCCATTTACTTTGTTAGCAAAAACTTGTCCAAAGCCGAACTGAATTACACTGTAACCGAGAAAGAGTTCTTGGCTGTGGTCCATGCATTGAACAAGTTCCGACATTATATTACTGGCTATCAAACCTTTGTACATACGGATCATGCTGCAATTAGATATTTAATGAATAAACCAGATGTGAATGCTCGTATTATTAGATGGTTACTTTTGTTGCAGCAGTTTGATTTGACCATTGTTGACAAACCAGGTAAAGAAAATGTTATTGCTGACTTTTTATCTAGATTGGATTTGTCTGTAGATGAGGATGGAACGGTGGATGACCAGATGCCCGATGAACATTTGTTTGCTATCTCAGTACTCTCTCCATGGTTTGCTAATATAACAAACTACCTTGTTTCAGCACAGTTCCCTCCACACCTATCTTCAAGAGAGAAGAGCAGAATCATCAGAAAAAGTGCCTCATTTACTTGGATCGGGGGCAATTTGTTCAAGCTTGGCCCTGGCAATTGTGTAAGGGAGGAGGAAGTCTTTGATATCCTCCTCACCTGTCATGATGGGCCTTGTGGAGGACATTTTGCAGCAAAGAGGACTGCCTTCAAAATCCTGCAGGCAGGCTACTATTGGCCCACACTTCATCAAGATGTCAGAAGATATATCAGCCAATGTGACCGATGCCAAAGAATGGGGAAACCGACTCCAAGGGATGAGATGCCTCTCCAACCTCAAGTGACTCTTGAGCCATTTGAGAAGTGGGGTATGGATTTTGTGGGTCCAATCAACCCTCCTTCGAGGCAAATGTCTTACATCATTGTGTGCACTGACTACCTGACAAAGTGGGCAGAGACTAAAGCAATCAAGGCAGCAACAGAAGAAAAGGTGGTTGAGTTCTTAAGGGAGAACATCTTCTACAAATTTGGCTACCCAAGAGAGCTAGTCACCGATCAAGGGAGCCAGTTCACATCCAACTTGATTGAAGACCTGCTAGCTCACCACAAGATCAAGCATAGGACTTCCACCCCCTATCATCCACAGGCAAATGGGCAAGTGGAAGTCACCAACAGAGCATTGGAAGAGATTTTGACTAAGGTGGTGAGCAGCAGTAGGAAAGATTGGACAGATCGCCCGGTTGAGGCTACATGGGCTTACAACACCACCTGGAAGACCACCACCGGCTTCACACCTTATGAGCTAGTCTATGTGAAGAAAGCTTTGTTGTCCATTGAGTTTGAATACAACACTTTGAGGATGGCAGCTCAGCTAGATCTAGATCTCAGCCATGCACAACAAGAAAGGTTATTGCAGCTGAATGGACTGGACGAGCACCGGATGCAGACCCTCCTTCACTCAAAAGTGGTTCAACTTTAGAGAAAGGTGTGGCATGACCAACACCTCCATGACAAGCAATTCCAGCCGGGAGATTGGGCCTTGTTGTATGACTCCAGATACAAAGATTTCAAGGGGAAGCTGAGAACCAAATGGCTAGGACCATATGCAGTGGAAAAATGCCATGACAATGGATCTGTTCTTATTCGAACCATTGATGAGGAGGCCATCCCCATGCTTGTCAATGGGCATCGATTGAAGATCTACAGGAAGCCTCTCTCAAGACAAGAGTTCATCAAAACTATGGAGAAATCAGTGTTGGTCATAGAGAAGGGTTCTGCCTCTGCTTTGGGCATACCCTGAAGGATTTAAAAAAATAAATAAATAAATAATAAAGATCCTTGGGTGAAAACCTTTCTGAGGCTCCCAAGGCAGGTGGTAGGGGTGAAAACCTCATTGAGGCGCCCCTATTGTCTTTCAAAAAAAAAGAGATTTAAAAAGATCCTTGAGTGAAAACCTCTCTGAGGCGCTTAAGGCAGATGGCAAGGGTGAAAACCTCATTGAGGCGCCCCTGTTATCTTTCAAAAAAAGAGAAAAAAGAAAAAGAAAAAAAACAATAAGCAAAAAGATAGGGACAACAAGTTTATAATGTGAAAATGCATGCAAGTTGCAGGTGTTCCATGAAGGTGAGGAGGACTCTTAATGCAAAGCCAAAGATCCTTATCATGCTGCCAGGAGACCTCACCAGCACCTCCTCCAAGAATACTCATTTCCTCCAAGGTATGTGCACAATTTCATCATGGCAGACTTTCTACAGGAAGATGCAGACTTTCTACAGGAAGGTGCAGACTTTCTACAGGAAGGTGCAGACTTTTCTACAGGAAACACAACTTTTCTACAGGAAGTTCTGTATTTCTACAGGAACCTTCCTGTAGAATTTCGGATGGGCCAGAATTCATTTTATGAAGAGATCTAACGACCAAGGGTCGGTTTGGACGCATGCAAGCTACTGTTGTCACCCTTATACATTGTTGTCACCTCCTTCTACCATCCTTGTCGCCATGCAACGAAGTTACCTGCACCATCAAAGCAAATCATTGAGTTATCAAAAGGAAGCAATTTTTAAGATGAAAAAATGCTGAGATGTCTTACCATATCCATCCCAGCCATCCATGAGCTCTGTGAGCGTGATCGTGGGGCCATTGCCTTCGTCGTGCAGCATGCACCCGAGGAGGGCGAAACTGTTACAGGACATCCTGTAGGAGTCCCGTAACAGTTAAGCCCGCTAGAGTGCACACCATATACAATGGAAACGCGGGCACATGCAACTGAAGCATCAAATCCATCGTCAGCGACCTGTGAATACGAACCTCCGGGCCTGTGCAAATCCACCAGCAGCAAATAAATCCACTCATCGTCGTCCAAAAGCCTGAACAATCGTGTTGCGGCCGCACAGGTAAGTGTCTCGACCCTTTCTTCCGACGAATTGCATGAATTTTACTTTGAAAATGTTTGCAAAGTGTGAAATGGATGGGTTGAGCGGTTGTATGGTCAATCGATTGGCCATGTCGACCAATCAGCTGGTCAAACCGGATGTGTGAATGGTGGCCGTGCAAAAAACGGGCAGTGGACACGTGAGAACCGTCCACTCGGGGAGAAACGAGTTCTAATGAGAATGGCACCTGCGGATCTGCGGGAATGATGCGACAGTAAGTAAACTTGCAGAAGAATGATGGTGTGACGTCGCCCAACGGTCCGGCAGGGACAGCTCACCCCTGCGCCATAGATTCCGCCGATTCAAATCTAATTGGCTAGATTATCAACCTCATGCATTTATCATTCACCGTTTGCGACTCGAGTGATCATCCAGATCCCTCTGCAGTTCGATACTCCGAGTCTTTGGCCATCAGAACGCCTGTAAAGCCACAGCAAGAGCGCAGACCCACTGCAGTATCCCCCGGAAATCGCGCGTTTCTCCTACAGGAAAGCTGCTCCTACAGGAAGGCTATTTCTACAGGAAGTCGGGTTCCTCACGTCAAAAGGTGGCGGATTAAAAAGGTAAGCCTGAACTCTCCATGCAATTGGTTTTTGAAGGTGGCAGAATCGTCGTCTACTCTCTGGTCGAAGAAAATTGTTGCAATTGTTGTCTGTCGTGCATGAACTATCGTCCTTCAGGATGTCAGTGTAATTAGCTGTGTTAAAGGTTTGCAGGGGGCAAGCTTTGTGAATTATGTGCATGACAGAGGCATAATCTTACGCTCTGTCCCAGTAGACCGAATTTCTTTCCCATTTGCCACCTCCAGCTAACACAACAGTTTTTCACCATGTCGGGTGGGTTCATCAGAAGGGAGCCCACTGATTCAGCGAAGTTAAGAGAAAATCCTGAGCTGGTGGAGCTCTTCACACGAGCACAATGGATATCCTTCTGTGAAAAATTGCAGGGCTATGATGACGAAGTGGCAGAAGAGTTTTTGCAAGCTCTGAGGCCGAAATCTAAAACGTTGGCCACCGTTACCTTCAGGGGTCTGAGCCTCAAACTCACCCCACAATTCATCAGCCGAGTTACGGAGCTCCCAATGGGATTACCATGGGATAAAGAGGAAAGGAAATTGAGCCAACAAGCTAAGAAAGAATTATTTCCACCAGAGGAGGAATTCTCAGAAGACAAATATGGGGTCCGTAGAACCAGTTTACTGCCACCATGGAATGAAGTGAACCTGCAAATTATGAAGGACATCACCTGCGAAGGCCGTTTTAGCATTGTATACGGGTACCACTTTCGGTTACTCACTGAATTATGGCACCAGATGGAGCTACCTGTAGAAAACAAGCTCAGTCTCCCTTACTTTCTACTACAGTCTCTGATTGAGTGTGCAACCAAGCTGAAAGAAGGCATACCAGACCAGGTAGCCCACCATGGACTGATCAAACTCCTTGTGGAGGATGCGCTCCACACATACAAGGTTCCTCTCTCATGGGAAGCCTTCCGGAATTTGACAAAGGATGGGGATATAAAGATGCTAACCGAAGAGCTCAGTTCTTCTAGCAGTGAGGAGAAAGAGTCAGTGACCGCAGTAAAGAAAGAAAAAGGCCAAAAGACCCCGACCACAGAGCAGAAGAAAAAGCAAGAAAAGAAACAAGAGAAAAAGGATGACAAGGAGAAAGATGACACACCCATCTTGACAGAAAGAGAGAAAAGGTTGCAAGGCAGAGTGGACAAGGCTGAGAAGGTCCACATCAGCAAGAGTGCCTCGACAGCGACCGCAACCAAGTCAAAAAGCAAAACTCATGCAGCAAAGCAAACCAAGGCGGCGACACCTGTTTCTACAGGAAAGCCGAAACCGGCTTCTACAGGAAGCCAGAAAATTATTGAAAAGGGGTCTTCTACAGGAAGCCCGAAAATTACTAAAACAGGGTCTTCTACAGGAAGCCCTAAATTGACTAAAACAGGGTCTTCTACAGGAAGCCCTGAAAAAGTGAAACCCAAGGAGAAGAAAGTTGACATTCGTGAAAGGGAGGCAGCAGCTGTGCTAGCTGGCCTCAGCACACCTCCTAAGCCAAAGGAGAAGAGAAAGAGGGAGACCCCTCTATACTTTAAAGCTCGAAGAAGTGTGAGGATAAAGACGGGCAAGCCACAGCCTACATCCAGCAGCCAAATCACTACAGGGGATGCCCCTACTTCACCCAGTGAGAGGTCCCCCTCGAAGATATCAGTCACCTACGAGAGGGGGGGCCCAAAAACAACTACTTGGAAGGGAAGGTTAGACCAATCGGCTTCAAAAGCCCGGCTCAAGGTCAAGGAAACAGAGAAGAGGGAAGGAGCGGCACCCTCATCACCACCAAGGGCAAAACAGGCAGAGCCACCAAGAGTAGGAAAGAAAGAGCGTATTCCGGAGCCTAGTTCTCGGCCAAGGACAAGGAGCTGGAGAAAAATTGCTCAAGGATGAGCAAATATTTTAGCTGGGGGGTGATGATGAGCCCCAAATTTTGGTAACAATTTGGGCTCATTTGGCCTACTTACCTTGCTCAACCCTTCATTTTTTATCACTTATGCATCATTTCTTAGTATATTCGTGTTATTTGTAGGAAGAAGGGCAGTCATTATGCCTACGTAGCTAATACATGATGATTTCAGGTTTTTTGGCATTAAATGGAGCAAAGACCATGCAAATGGAGACAAGGAGACAGCCAAGGTGGCATTGCGAGTTTATAGGGAGGTTGTCCACAGCCTTGAATGACCTCCCTCGTGATCTCCACCCCAACTCCGAGCTCCAACAGCTATCACCACCGAGCTAGAAGGCAGCCAACGGATTCTACAGGAACAACAGTTCACTTTCAGTTGGACAGCCAAGCTCCACTAATTGAGGAGGCCAGCTTGGCCCTCATCATGTATAAATATTAAGGCTGTTGCCTTCGATGAGACTCTTGAACTTTTGTTATAGATTTTGGATTACGAGCTGTAGCTCTGTTTTTTCTCTTTGTAAGCCAATTTTGGCATGTTGTTAGACTCATGATTATGATATTTTAATAAAGGCAGTCAGATTTGGATTCGATTCTGAGTTCTTAGGGGAGCTATAGCTCTCAGGTTAGGGCCCAACCTGAGAGCAATAGACCTCCTTTCTTCTGTATTGTTACTTGTCTTTCTTTTATCATTGCATTTCTTTCCTTTACATGCACTTGAAAAATACAGTTTGCTGAGTTGATTGTTTCGGTTTTGTTATGTAGGTTAGTTTCATGAATGCACTTGTTTCAATAGTTTAGAATTAGCTTAGGGAGATTGAAGTTACTTTGAGTCCAAAAAGGTTGAATGCATGCTCACTTTCACCTCTGTTTGGGGACTAGAAGTGTAGACCGTGCAAACTGCCAAAAAAACACTGTTTTAACATATGCATGCAAGTATTGATGTAATGTTTTCGATTGAAGAATTGTCCATGCGATTATATCTTGAGTAATGACTCTTGGGTTCAGCATCATGCATGAATTCCTTTCAACTTACATTGCTGTTCTTTGATTCCTAATAAAACAGTTAGAATAGGTTGGTGAACTTTCGTTTACATGCAAGATAAGGGTGATTTGTTTCATTTACACTGCGCAGCACCACTTCATCGTGTTCTTATCCTTCTGAACCATGCCTAAGCCACCTACTCATCCTCTGTTCAGCTCATTTGCCTTCCAACCCTTCTATTATCCACGTTGCTCAATCTTTTTGACCTTCCATTGCCCCTACCCTTCTATCGACCAACCAGCTCTATCCACTCTCTCTCCATCTCATCTCTCTGTCCATAGGCCATCTCAAGCTCCTCTTTCATCTTACCTATCCATCCATATAGCTCCTTCACTCCTCCATCACCCAAAACTCCGACTGTAGGACATCCTGTAGAAGTTAGCAGACATCCTGTAGAAATCCCGAGTTTCCTGTAGGATCCCCTGCAGACATCCTGTAGAAGCCTGCAAACACGGTTGCCGAGCACCTGAACGTTGTGGACTTCTGTGGAATGATGTGAGGGATCCCCTGGAACCTCTCAGAGCCCTCCTAACCGTTCCCAAGCCTTCCTTCCCTTCGAACTACCCCTGCACAGTCAATACCCAGTAAGAAGCACAATCATAATAACTCCACCCACTTGAGCAAAAATACAAAAACGTGTTCTCTTCAATGGAAGTAGTTTAAATTCATGCATCTCATCTCACTAGAAGTAATGGCATCATTTCTAGAAGTTGCATTCCCACCATTGCATCATAGAGATTAAGCTAGTCAGATTAGGGTTTACTAGGGTTTCCATGTTTGGTTGGCTTTCAGTTCACTCTTGCAAAGTAGGTTAATTTCCTTTGAGATAGCCTTCGTTCATCATTTAAAAAGCTTCTTCTGAGAACATATAGAAGTTGGCTTGAGCCCTAGCGGACTTGTGCCAACTGACCAAGTGACAGCTGCGACAAGAGATAGTACTTCTGCATACAGCATCGTCGCTTCCAAGTTTGTTACGAACTACCGGGTTGAAAAAATTAGAGAAGGAAGCCCCAGGAGTTGTAGCATTATTGCTACAATACTGGAGCTCACCAAGTATCATGGGGAGGCCTCCTTTATCTCAACATTAAAACCTTGTCACCCTTCAAAAATTGTGGAACAACATGGATCGTCATATATTTTGTTTCTCTTTACAGATATAAAGAGGAAAGACTAGGATTTCAAATTATGTTATCTAATATATTTGTTGCAGGTGGATCTGAGCCACATTTTAAGAAAATAGAATTATTTTTTAGCCATTTCCTCCTTCACACAAATGGATAGGGTTTGAAGTATCAACCTTTGTTCTAGAATGAGATTCTATTGAGACCCATCTAATATTTTGTTTGGATTTTGGGCATGAGCTTGAATCGAAATATTTTTGGGGAGGTCATTAACCACAAGTTATTCTCTACATACCCATCATCACCTATAATATAGGGTATAATTTGATATCCTATAGATTTAATACCTATATTATTCCTAAGTTCAAGTGGGATATTGGTCAATTTTACCCAACTCAAAACATTATATGATTTATATGTATCCACACATCAAAAAAAGGGTGTCATAGTATAAGCCCAAGAAAACAATGATTCATTAACCACGTTTGGGCCAATATCTTCCATGCTCCCTCCTCATACCAAAGGATAAAACCATTCCATCCTCTCAACGTGAAATTACTAATGGAACTATACATGAGAAAAGGAAACCCAAATTATTGCATACACAAAGAAAAATGACCTATATTAACACATCAATTGAAGAACTTATTGACTAATGTTTTGTTGAGAAATTCCTCAACTTGATAAAGAGAAATTTCCTTTCCTACCACAAGATAAATACTATTCCCATGGGATTTGACAAGCCTTGTCCTATACCAATGACTATTGTGGCTTGGTTTTGGAACAGGTAATGAACCTCTATGCTCCTCAATCCTTAATCCCACTCAATGGAGGGAAAGGACGAAGAGTGTCAAATGTAGAGTTTGACCCACATTCCATTGGGATAGTTCTATATGTCATGTTATGGACACCCATCCCCAAAAAAACATCAAGTTCCACATGAGAGGTTAGGCCTATTATTAATCTCAATTGATGGTGGATGTAGACTACCAAATCAATGAGTGGAAATGCTAGAAATTGTCAGTGAATACTTACTCGTCTCTATCATTTTACCATGATATAACTATGTATCATTGTTAGAGTGATTTTTTGAGATTTGCAATGACATATTTATGATAACTAGCTATAAGAAAATATGATCCTTGGTGAGAGATTCATCCAAGTATCCTATTAGCTAGACATCATATTAGTTAGATATTCATCTAAGTATGATGTTGTTTGTATCTACTTGTAACTTCATCCTATGTATGTATGAACATTTCCTTTCTATCACTTTGTCTTGTTGTAGATCTAATTTTCAACTTGTGTTCTCATAATTATTGAATAATTTCTATACATAGTTATGCATGTTGATTTTACATTATAATGAGTAGATTTTGTTAACAAATTTGGAAATATGGAAGTTAGGTGGGAACATTTATGGCTATAATAAATATGTTGTAATAATTAATTTTAAATATATTATATGTTGTGAATAATTCCCTAAGTGCTGGAAAATAAATTCTCTTGAAGTACACTCATTTGATTTTTGTTTTCTTGGGTTTCCTTATGTATCTAGTTGCATAGAAGTGAAATATATATTATTATAAGTCATAATTTATATTCAGCCATAAAGTTGAAATTTTATGATAAATAGATATAGAAAATATCAAGGTTGATGTGAAATTTTTGAGTTTATATTTCAAGGTCACTTCTAAGGAATTCAAGAAAAAGTTAGTATAACTCAATCCATGTCATAATGATGTATTAAAACATAATTAGGTGACACATACCTTATGAGAAAGCAATATAAATTCTTTCACACATTCATGCAGATGTATTCATATGTATTGTCCTCCATAATAAAAATGCATAATTAGGTCTCCTATCTATTTGTTGTAAGTGTTGATTTCTACCAATGGGATACAACATGGAGAAGGCAAAACAATTAGGTATAAACTATGAAGATACTTTTGCATCCACAACTTCATTTATTGCCATTTTGTTTAGTTTTCAAAGAAAATATTTAGGTGGTAAGTCCACCAAAAGGAAGTTTTTTTAAGACATGGATAGAGTTTATATGGATCAACCATAGTGTTTTATTACCAAAGGTCAAAATCATAGGTTTGAAAGTTAGTGAAAACATTATATGGATTAACCTAAGACCCCAAACATGGTATAAGAAACTTGATCAATGCCTTAGGTACAACAGTTGTAAAAGGAGTAATTCAAATCAATACTTCTATATTAAATAAAAAAATATGAAATCAAGAACAAAGGGGAGGGTTTCGGAGCTCTGCAACTCGTGCTAGGGTTCTTCGAATGCGGCTAGCGCCAGGGATCGTGTGTTTACCCCTTCCCCCCTTCTTTACTCTGTGCAAATGGAGCCCCTGACTCAGTTCTCCTGCTGAGCTCCCATCTATGGATTCGCCCTTTGAAGGGGCGGGCTCATCCCCCCCTGCAACCACCTTTTTATCTTCTGACAAAACAGAGAGCGCAGACCCTCTGATCAATCCAGGCACTCTCCCTCGGTACAACCAGGACAATGAGCCTGCCACCGAGGCTTTCGAAGACCCTGCAGCAAACTCTGAAGCTGTAAAGGACACAGGCAATGACCAAAAGACATCAGCGACGCAGCCAAAAGCGTCTTCTGCGACATGCATTCCAAAGAAGGCAGAAAGAATAAAAGTAGAGCTCCCCAGTCAGAGAATCAACAGCGAAATCCAATATATGAGGGATCATGCACTCATAGGCAAGTTCCTGGGATTCTGGCCTACTGAAAAGGCCCTGCATGGCTGGATAGCTTCCAAATGGAAGCCCAAAGGACAAGTCTCTCTGCAGCTTGGCCCCAAAGGCTTCTTCACCGCCACTTTCAACTGCTTGGAAGACAAACATCGCATCTTCGAAGGAGGCCCGTATTTTTTCAACTCTTCAGGACTGTACCTTCGTAACTGGAAGGAAAGGTTCAACCCAGACAAGGAAGATCTTAGCTGGGCTCCAGTATGGATAAGATTGTATTCTCTGCCATTGGAATATTGGAGGGAGGAGACCTTAAAGGACATAGGCAACAGCCTGGGGGTATTCATCAAAGTTGCGAAGACACAAAAACCCGGAGGTACACCTCCTATGCCAGGATCTGCGTTCACATGCACTTGACTAAAGAACTCACGGACTCGGTAAGTCTATTTCATGACGATTATGAGTGGATTCAAACAATAGATTACGAGCATATACCTTTTCGTTGCAGAAAATGCCATGAACATGGCCATCTCTTCAGGGACTGTCCTCTTAATCTTAAATCCAAAGCCCCAACTAATGATACTAGCAAAGATTCTGAAGGCTTCACAAAGGTCCCTAGCCGTAGAAGGAATGCCAAGAAAAATTCGACAGCTCCCAGCACCTCCAAAAGTCCTGAATCCCAGAACAGATTTGAAATTCTGACTTCTCATAACTCTACGGAGAATCACCCTGATATCCCTCTAGTAGATCCCTCACCTTCCTCACCCCCCAAGGCCCCTCATTCTGAAGTGCCGAAACCTGTCTCAACTCTCACCAGCTTTCCCGCCTCAACCTCATCTGAAATATTTGATCCAGAGACAGCCCAAAAATCTTCCACCATGGAAATCGATGCAGCTTTAGCTCTCAGCATTCACCATCAGACAAATGAGGAAGATCAGAACTCCCTGATCCACATGGAAGAGGAACCCGAAAGCATAAATCTGGAAGGTCTAGATATTCTCAAACTAGAAACAGCGTGCAAACAAAAGGATTTCAACACCATACCCCCCCGGGAAATTGAAAGGCTTGAAGTAGTTCTGGCTAGAGCACAGCACAATAAAAGCCTAGGCATTCAGGTTGGCAGTCCTTGGGATGGGAAGAAAATCCTGAGAGACACGAAGAAACGAGAGCGCAAAATGGATCTGCAAAGGACAATAATCATAGGAGAAATGCTGGCGGATTCTGGTAGATTCCCCAAGCTGACCAGGTTCTTCAAATATCTCCCCCATGGTTCCTCATGAAGCTCATATCATGGAATGTGAGAGGGCTCAATAGCCCCACAAAACACAGAATGTTAAAAAATATGATTCAGCAAGAAAAGCCTTCTATTGTCTTTCTTCAAGAGACCAAAGGAAACAACATAGTACTGGAAAGGATTCTAAACAAGGTATGGCCAGGATGCCGCTCAGTCTCTGTGGATGCTTCAGGGGCTTCAGGAGGGCTGGAAATTTTGTGGAACCCGCAGATACTCTCCCTTCAAGACTTTCATGCCTCACACTTCTTCATTCAATCAACCTTCCATCTAATGGGGACCAACATTCACGACCATCTCTCCAATGTTTACTTTCCACAAAACTTACATCAAAAGATGGATCTCTTGGATACACTCATAGCACTCAACTCAGAAAGGAATTTCCCCCTTTGGATTAGGGGAGGTGATTTCAATATCATCACGGCTCTAGAGGAAAAATCCGGAGGTAGATCGAAGTTGGAAGCTGACAGCTACGGCTTCAAAGACTTCATCAACAGCAATCAATTAATGGACCTTCAAACCTCCAATGGTATGTACACCTGGACCAACAAAAGAAGCGGACCTCAGCATATTGCATCCAGGCTGGATTGCTTCCTCATATCAGATAATGCAATACAACTGGGTGGGGATTTTCATGCTTCCATTATGCCTTAAGCGGGCTCCGATCACTGGCCCATAATGCTTCACTGGTTGCGTCCGGGCACAAAATGCAAAAGACCTTTCTGCTTTGAAGCCTTTTGGTTCTCGCATCCCAAATTCAAAGAAGTAGTAGAAGAGGCTTGGAAGTCATTCCACCCCCCAGCAGGAGCCAAGATGTTCCAGCTACAACAAAAACTAAAACATCTCAAACAAGCTCTCAAGTCATGGAATAGAACTCAGTTTGGCAATATCTTTGAAAACTGGAAAGAGCTGGAGCAGCAGATGACCTCATTACAGCAGAAAATTATCTTGGAGGGAAGAACAGAGGAATATGCGCAACAGGAGCAGTCCCTCTTAACTAAGATCGATGCACGAAGGCAGCAAGAAGAAGTTTTGTGGCGACAAAAATCCAGAATCAACTGGCTAAAGGAAGGGGAAAAAAATACAAAATTTTTCCACAGATCAACAATTCAGAGGAGAATGCACAATAACATAGCCTTCATAAACAATCATCAGGGGGAGAGATTAGAGGCACATGAAGATGTGGAACAGGAATTCAAAGAGTACTTTTAGGATATTCTCAAGGAACCACCAGGATGCAGGAATCAGGCCATACACTCATTAAAGCAGCATATTCCTAAACTGGTTTCAGAGGACCACAACAAAATGTTGCTCCAGGCCATCACCAAGCAAGAAGTGGAGGATGCCATGGCTCAACTTAAGGATGGAAAAGCGCCTGGACCCGATGGCTTTATAGCCAACTTCTTTCATGCATTTTGGGAGCTCATTAAAACAGAGGTCTGGGAGATGGTGGAGGAATCAAGATCGATGCACTGGATCCTTCCCTCCCTTAATTCCACCTTCATAGCGCTAATTCCTAAAGTGGATGAACCCAACACACCTGACAAATACAGGCCCATAGCACTCTGTAACGTCATTTACAAGCTCATATCCAAAGTCCTGGCGAATAGGCTCAAGCCTCTTCTCCCTCTTCTCATCTCGCCTGAGCAAACCGGATATGTCGAAGGGCGCCAGATAATGGACGGCATCATTCTCTCAAATGAAGTGATCCACTCTCTCAAGCTTTTAAAAAAGCCAGGTATGATTCTAAAGCTAGATCTTTCCAAGGCTTTTGACAAACTCAGTTGGCATTATATCAATCAGGTGTTACTGGCTTTCGGCTTCAGCGCTACTTGGACGTGGTGGATCATGAACCTCATCTCTTCACCTAGCTTTTCCATCCTGCTTAATGGCTCACCTTCTGCCCCCTTTCGTCCTTCCCGAGGCATCCGCCAAGGTGACCCCCTTTCCCCTTTCCTCTTTGTTCTCATGGCTGAAGGCCTCAGTCGCCTCCTTCATTCTGCCATCTCATCCCATTCTATAAAGGGCATCTCTCTACACGGACTCCCCCCCATCTCTCATCAACAGTTTGTTGATGATACTATGCTTTTCGGCCACCCGTCAGTTCAAGAAGCCACCGCCTTTAAAGACCTGCTCGATCTCTTCTCTGAAGCCTCAAGAACTTCCATCAACGCCTCCAAGTCCCAGCTTTTTTTCTTCAACACACCCACCCTGACTCAGAGGAACATTGCTAGGATTCTAGGCTTCCAGATAGTTGTGCTTCCTGCGAAATATCTGGGAGCTCCATTGTTGGCCTCTGCTAGTAAACATGCCTCCTGGAGAACCTTCATGGATAAGTTAGAGACTAGGCTCTCTTCTTGGACCTTCCGTTCGCTCAACATAGCTGGTAGGCTCATCTTAATCAAATCTATTCTCCAAGCTATGCCCCTTTATCTCTTTTCTATATTGGCAGCTCCCAAATGGGTTCTCAAGAACATCCGCAATCTACAAAGAAACTTTCTTTGGGGATCTGCTGGACTCAACAGGAAATGGGCTCTGGTCAAATGGACTGAGGTTTGTCTACACAGATCAGTTGGTGGGCTAGGATTGAGGGATCCCTTACACAGCAACAATACAATGGGAGCCCGTATCTGGTGGAATTGGATTTCTAAACCACACATTCCTTGGGCACGCCTATGGCAAGCAAAATACACACCAGGTAGTCAATGGGAAGATCTCATCAGAATCATCACAACAACTCCTGGCTCTATGATCTGGAATGCTGCCAAGCAACAGAGTGCCTTCATTCAAGCACACAACTTTTGGGAAGTTCACTCAGGCACTACAGGTAGATTTTGGGAGGACTCTTGGCAACAAGTCCCTAGACTAGCCGCTCTCTTCCATAAACCCAACTGGAAAGCTTCGATGACGCAAACCAACCAAATCCATATTCATCAGTTTTGGCAGCGGCATTCCCCACAAGACTTTCAACTCTGGAAAGCAGCCAGCACCTGGTAGGCAAATTGGCAAGAGGAAACATATGAGGAGATCAACCAGGAGTTAAATCTCAGAAAAATTAAACACTCTGATAAAAAGGACAAACTGCGATGGGGACACACGCCAAAAGGTATGTTCACCACCAAAGAAGCATACCAACTCCTCTATCAACCCATGCAAATAGTAAAGGATCAGATTTGGGATCAAATTTGGCAACCTGGTATCTGGCCTAAGGTTTCCACTTTTTTATGGCTTCTGAGCAAAGGGAGAATCCTTACCTGGGATAATCTTCAAAAGCGTGGATTCAATGGACCTTCAAGGTGTCCTAATTGCAATCTCAATTCAGAAACCATTGTGCATCTATTGGATACCTGCCCACTAGTAGTACAGATGTGGGAGAGAATTTCTCAATGCAATAGAAGAATGGGCAGATGTGTGGGAAATATCACAGACACCATCAGAAACTGGCCTCGGCATCCATTCCAAAGCCTCCTTCTCAACTCTCTTTGGAGCCTCATTCCGGGCTTCATTTATTGGATCCTATCGAAGGAAAGAAATAATAGAACCTTTAACAGTCTTAGCAAGACTGTTGATACCTTATGGCTCCTTCTCAATCGAAATCTGCAGGAAACTCTTACGCTAAGACATTGGCAAGATTCGAATTTGCCAGACTCTCCTCAGGAATGCCTCATACTGAGAGACTGGAATATGGACCTCACTTTCGTAGCTCAAATCAAAACTAATCCCCCTATCAGCACTACTTCTCCCCTTAACTGGTCTCCCCCGGCTTCACAATCTTACAAATTGAACTTCGATGGGGCTGCTAAGGGGAATCCTGGGCCGGCTGGCTACAGTGGGGTCTTTAGAAACGAGGTTGGTTCAGCTCTGTATATATATCATGGGTCAATTGGCAAAGATACCAACAATGCTACAGAACTAGAAGGTTTATGGAAAGGTCTATGCATAGCAGAAAAGGAAGACTTCTTCCCTCTTGAGGTAGAAGGGGATTCTCAAATTTTAATAGCAGCAGCCACAAGGATTTACTTAGGCACCCCAGCAGCAAAGATTGCCTCGAGTTGGAGGCTTCTAAGTAGATTGGAACAAATAGAGGAATGGCTAAGGGCCTCCAGAAGCATTACCTTCAAACACATTCGACAAACGACCAACAAGGTTGCAGACAGACTGGCTAATCAGGGAGTCAATCAACAGCTCCATTTTTTCTCAGGACCTTTAAGTGAATCCAATGATGAACAACTCATACAAGACTGCACTTCTCTGGTGCTACAGGATTCATCACCCCCGGATGCGGGTGTATAGCATAGCGTTCAGAACGATGGCGGCAAAAAGGCAGAGAAAGTGGCTCAACACAAGTGCCAGCCGGCATCGCACAAACAATGATTTGATATCTCAGTCAGTAAACATTAATGCTGCAATAACACAGCTCACCTACTCCTGCAGATATGTTAGTATTGTGGATACTCTGCTCTGTATGTTACTCCGTCCCGCTCCTCTCTCCGGCACTTGCAGGTTTGGCAAGGTGGAAGATAGTCCAGGCTACTGGCGGTCTTAGAAACCAGACGACGACAAGCGTAGGGGATGGTATGCTTCCAACTCCCTTGGTCGCCCCCTCTCAATCCTATCCACGGCTGACTGTTTAATTCCTCTAGATTTCTTCAAGATGCCGAGACTGCGCACCAGAATGATTAGCAGAAGGGGCAGCTCACGAGGTCGTGTCTCCCGTCAGCCCTCCTCTTCTACCTCAGAAACTTCGTCAGAGGCTTTGAATTTTCGGTTTGATAGGTATCCTGAAACTAGAAGCGGATGCGGCAGAGGTCGAGGGCGTTTCCTCTCAGAAGAGCATTCTCTCCATCCCAATTCCCAGATAGTTCGCTTCCGCTTCCCGTGCACCCTTGGCAGCTCCTCCTTCACAGCATCAGTTACTGTCGAGCTGTGCGAGGCATCTGAGGATTGGGAGGCTGACAGTTCGGGACACCCTTCGGTTCCAAGAATGGAAGACCAGATGGCTACAATGCAGACTTTGAATGCTCAAAGGAACACCCAAGGTGGCTCAGCAACTCAGGAAGCGCCCTTCCAAGCCGGTCCTAGTGCCCCTTCATGTGGAAGTCCTTCAGGAAAAGAGGGCCGACCCTTTGAAAGTGAAGACCCTGATCCATATGGTTGCCGCATAGTTGAAGAACTACCTTCAACACAGCATGAAGAATGATCAGGTCGGTGCCTTATGGTTTTTGTCCAATTGCTGTTTGAAGTTGCTCACTCCCATCCAAATTCATAGCCTTTTCATGGTTCTAGCTCTCAGAACTTCGGTTTTCAATTTCGGCTTTACCGGTTACCCATGTGTGGGTGGTTCACTCCTGTTCTGGTTCAGTATGTTAATGGGTCACTGTCTTGGCAGCGGTTGTGTTGTTCCTTTCTCTTGTCCTGGTATTCCGTCACTGTTTTCAGTTGTCTCAAGTCTCAAAGTAAGTCAGTATGCTGGTCTTTTGGTCAATGTCCTAAGCAATTTTTGTAAGCATGCCGACACATCGGCTAGAAATCTCGAGGCCTTTGCCTCTCTGTAACAAAATTTTTGTATCAATATAGGAGTATTCATATTCAAAAAAAAACAAAAAATGAAATCAATACCAAATCTATGCAAATATTTAAATATAGAAAACCCATATGTGGCTAATGCTAAATACGATTTTGTCACGAGTATAGAAGGAAGATCTTGTCACAAGTACAGAAGGAGCACCATCATTTAGGGTTGATGAGTACAATCCTCTCCATGGCAACATATATATGACAGCTTCTCTTGCTTATCAAGATTTGGTTTCCTCACCCTTCTTTGAGCATAGATTTAGGTTTGTAGAAGACTTATGCAAACAAGAGCAATGGAAATTAAACAGATATTTGCAAGGGAAGATTTAATGTTTATATTCTCCAAACCTTGGATACATCCTGAATCCAACTATGTTTTAAACAAACAGTAACAATCCAAGATTGTTGTATATTGTTGCTACAAATTATAGCGACATAGCTTCATTATTTTGTTGTGTGTAGGTAGTGTATTTGAGTATACATCTTTGTCTCATGCCTCAGAATCATAAGAAGGTCAAAAAACACTTTTAGATCAGAACACCTATAAAACCTAGATCAAGAGCTCGAAATTTTTTATAGAAGCTCTAGGTATTGTCCAAGCATCATGAATTGTCGTTTTTAATGTCTACATAGGACTAAATATTCATGTGATATATTTTTAAGAGATCTCCTTCTTCCACATATGTATTTTAGATCATTCCAACAAACCCCCAAAAAAATTCATAGAATGCATTTTTTTCTTTTAGGGCATAAATGGTCTCAATTGTGCCTAGCCTTAAGATTGTGACAATTTTTTTAAAACCCTAGAATTGTAGTTGTTCAATAAGGAATGTGGACATACCATTCCCTAACCATGATGCCTGAATTTGTTAGCTATATGGATTCTTGAAGGAGTTTTCACATGCAAGGGAATATCGAATCAAATGTAGGGAGGGGACACTGAGAATAGCCCAGGCCGATCTGCAAGAATCGGATGTATGGAGGAGCCACTAAGAATCACTCAAGAAAACACTCAATGGAATGTTGGGAGGAGTGACTGAGAAACCCTCAAGTCTACAAGAATAGAATGTAGGGAGGAGCCACCAAGAAATACCCAAGGGAACACTAAATCGAATGTGGAGAGGAGCCAACGAAAAACCCTCAGATATGCTACAATAATCGAATGTAGTGAGTGGAGCCACCAAGAAACCCTCAGGTCTACTGCAAGAATCAAATGCGGGGAGCGGAACCACCGAGAAACCATTAGGTTAGCTACAAGAATTGAATGTATAAAGGATTGGAGCCACTGAGAAAACTCACAATCTATAATCTACAAGAAATGAATGTATCCAATGTATAAGGGAGTGAAGCCATCAAGAAAAATCATAGTCTATGCAAAAATCATATGCAATGACATGCCAAAAACATATATTGAGATGATCTAGGAATTAATAATAATAATATAATATGGTTTTGATTTAATAATATAATGACTAATATAATATGGTTTTTATTTAATAATATAATTTATAATGTAATTGTTAATTTCATAAAAAAAATAAACAACTATGTGATCGAAAATAGTGATTAATTTTATTAATTAATAATCAATTTACACTAATGGTTACATTTTTTTTAAAATTCATGTAATTTGAATTAGTCGAGGTAGACTTTAGCTGATAATTTTATCAATTTTTGTAGGATGTCTTAAATCACTATCATTAATACACATTCAATCCATATTTTGGTGAGTAGAATAGCATCTTGAAACAAATAATGTCAATTCATGGCATTCAATACTTAATAGAAGGCGTAACTTAACCATAAGCATCCATGACTCATAATATGATAATCTTCATGTATTATCTTGTGATTTGATCTATCAACCTCTACATTGGCTTGAAAATATTGGCATAGTAACCCTCAAACATATATTGCACTTGAGCCCTACAATGCATTTGGAAATCATCCTAAAACTCCTTGAAATTCCCCCTAGATGAGCACTCCCCCTTCAATCAGAAGGTTGGTTTCCCACAGGGTGTAGAATAGATGGTGATGGTGTGTACTATTAAGTCAATTTGTGATGTGAAGGCCACTGGTTCGAAACTACATTCATAAAAATCCAGTCATGTTAAGGGTTGTTGTGGTTGAGGTCGGGTGTGATCCCCATGTGATTTTGATGGCTTAGATGCCCTTATGTCACATTTTTTCAAGCCACATAGAAAGCCTAGTCTAATATCTAGAGAACTTAGACCACTTGACAAACAAGAAAAAACAAGGTTGGTTAGTGGACAATCAATGAATCTTCAAGAAATTGCTTATGACATTTCCCTCAGGTTGACTATGAACATCATAGACACACTCTACTATTTACGATGTATATGAAAGAATTATATGCAAAATCCATTGTCATTTGCAGATATTGCAATTGATCAATAATAACAACATGTTAAGCCCAACAATTCAAGTATGAAAAAAAATGAGAGAGAGATCATGGTGCCTCTATAGAAGTTGTAAATTGGACCTAAGAACAAGTTACAATTCGAACCTAAGAGCAATCTGAATTAAAAAAAAATTAAAAAAATACATAGTAGTGGACATGGTGCCTCTAAGGAGGAGGATTCACATGAAGAACAACCAAAGAAGAGATGGTGCCTCCATACGAAATGAGAATACGAAAAATAAAATTACCAATTGAATGACCAATTGATGTTTAAAGGGAGATTGACATATGTCAGCCTCGAAAGCTCCATTACATAGTCTAGCACCCATCGTGGCACTAGCCATCACAATGTTATGATAAAGGGACCTGAGCGATGGTATTATGACATTGGTGGCATTACAATGGGCCATATAATTAGAGTTATGGTAATGGTAGTGTCAACGTTATGTTAGTGGAATGTTACATAGATTTCATTACGTAATTCAGAGTAGCTACAAGTATGATCCATTGCCAATTCATAAGATGCCAAAGTTGTGTATCTAGTGTCTATTGTGTACGGATGTCATGCCTGCGATAGAGTGATTTTGTAGGCCAACCATTTTACATTCTGTAGAAGCTAAAATTCAATTATTATTACATGTCAAATTCACTACAGTTTTAGATCTACGAGAAATTAGAAGGTGCCAAATAAGAGGATGCTAAAGGATGTCAAAGGAGCTAAGTTAGAGAATACTAGACCATCAATCATTTCACAATAATGGCATTTTGTTATTATTGCCTCTGGAAAATCATACACAATATTGGAGAAGAAAGCTATGTTTGTCTGAGACCAAGATCATAGAGCTCCAATCACGGGCTACTAAGATGAGACATGAAATTGAACGACTGAGACATAGACATGTCATTGAGGAGACTATATGGATTAATGACTTCAATAGACACACAAGAGATCTGTAATCTTCAAATTCGGTAAGGAGCTCAACACGGGTTATAAACAATACAAACCTAAAGAGTTTGAATCATCGAGAGGCTGAGAATACTAGGAGAAAGATCGAGAACTTGTGCTCAAATTCAAAATTCTTGTAACAGATTTCAAAGATCTGAAAATGGTAAGGTTCTGTGAAATTCTATGAAGTTGATCAAGTTACTAGTTAAACTCAACGTTTTTGGACTAGAGGTGTTCCTAATAGGTAGCAAGGAAACTACTTTTAAGAAGGACCAAGACTGAATTATATATAAAAGCATTGTAGGCTCATTTTAAAGGTCTTATCCAAAGATTAGTCACCCTAAAGGACCACAATTATCTTCAAAAGTTTTGATATTTATATAATTCTTTCCAAATAGAACCTCTCACTCCATCGAGTTGTGAAACTTATAAGGAAGATCAATTTCGCATCCTTTTAGGACTATTGAAAGCCCTAAAGGGACAAACTTGCAATAGAACACTATAGATATCTCAACGGACTAGACCTATTGTTAATGCTAGCAAAAGGAGAAATTATATGTAAGTGTTGAGAACTATAGAACTCTGACCTGAAATCAAGAAGAGGATTAGTCTATCACCTTGAGTAGAGCTTCTTGACTTAGCATCTTGGATTCTTCTACTGTAGAAATTATTATAGGAAGTATCAAGCTTGTGAAATAAGAGATCATTATTATCAAAAGGGACATAACATTCCATAGTAAGGCATGTTTGAAAGGCATCTTATGGATGTATGGAAGGGACAAGTGCATAGATATAGTTTTATGTGAAATTTAGAAGAATACATCGAGGAGAGGATCTAAGCTGACTTAAACAAAAGATCTTATAGTCTTGTTCTATAAGGTTATATTAAACCCAATCTAGTGGGCTTGGCTTGAGGAGCCTTGCTACTAGATATTTTTATTGGACTTGAGGAGATCGATAGAGCTCATAGGTCATATCTCAGAGCCTTACCTTAGAGATTTTCCTATCAAACTAGGACTTCCATCGAATCAAGACTGACCAGCCTCGTGACTTTCCATATGAGAAGGAATGACAATTAGCACCAACAAGCCCACAATTGGTAAATAGTAATAAATAATTTCATCTTTTTGATGTTTATATATGTTATAATTTTGTCATTTGATTGTTGAATTATTTCTTTGAGTCTTATTTGAGTTTCAAAACTCTCCCATATCGTCAATGCATGCATCTACCATAACCATGTCAAATTTCAATGCATAAGAGTACAAACTGGAAAAATAAAAAATAAAAAAATCAATGTTGGCCCCATTCTCAAGCCATGGGTAGTCATGGGCTGAGATTACTTCTTTTGTGTGAGTTACCCATGCTAAGTCAGGCTGACCCACCAAATAATCACACTGGCACCCTGGAATGCTCAGGATGCAATGCCCCCATGGGCACCCCGCCTTCGTGCTGGTGTACCCAAGGTGTGGGCATTTTCCCTGTTGTGTAAATAAGTGAACACAAATGATTATCTCAACAATGAAAACAAAATATTATCATTTTTTCCATGTTTCATGATCACTATTAAATTATAAACCAGATTTTAACACTTAAACATTAATTTTCTTAATTTTCTAAAAAAAATTATGAGACCCCCTTGTGGGAACTGTGTTCATGGGAATTCATGGTCTGATATTACTTCTTTCATGTGGGCACTTGTTTCCAAGTTGGGTCGACCCACCAACTCGTCGCACGGGCACCTCTATCGATCGGGCGCCTTGGCATGCCCAACATGTGATGTTCCTATGGGCGTTGGGCTCCCTAGCATGCCCAGCACGTGATGCCGCCATGGGTGTCGGGCTTCTTGTTGTCCCGAGCACATGATTCCCCCATGGGCGCTTGAGCACTCCGCCTTCATTCTCTCATTAATGACAACAAAATATTATAATTGCTTAGTACCATGTTGCATAATAGATCAATTATAAACCAACTTTTAACACCCAAACATTACTTTAGTAATCTTTTTTTAAATCATTATGAGACCCCTTGGCGGGAACCTTTTTCATGGGAAATCATGGGCCGACCTTAATTCTTTTATACGGACGCCCCTTTCCAAGTTGGGCCAACCAATTAACTTGTCACATGGGCACCCCTATTGGGCAAGCGCCCTAACATTCCTAGCATGTGACTCCCCCATGGGCTCCCAGGTGATCCGACTTCTTGAAGGCGCGCCCAAGGCACAAGCGTTCACCTTGCTGTGAAAATTAGTGAACATAAATCATTATCTCATCAATGAAAAAAAAATATTATCATTTTTTATTTCCATGCTACATGATTAATATTCAATTATAAACTAACTTTTAGCACCTAAACATTAATCTACTTAATTTTCTAAAAATCATTATCAAACCCCCTTGTGGGAACTATGTTCATGGGAAGTCATGGGTCAACATTACTTATTTTGTGCAGGCACCCATTTCCAAGCTAGGCTAACCCACCAACTCACTGCATAAGCACCCTGGTGTTCCTAGCACGCGACGCCATAGTGGGTGTCAAGCGCCCTGACGTGCCTAGCACATGATGCCCCCATGGGTGTCAAGCACCTTGGCATGCCGAGCACGCAATGCCCACATGGGAACTCGGGATCCCCACCTTCATTCACTCATCAATGACAACAAAATATTATAATTGGTTATACCATGTTGCATAATCAATCAATTATATACTGAATTTTAACACCCAAACATTACTTTAGTGAATTTTCTAAAACTCATTATGAGACACCTTGGTGATAACAGTGTTTATGGGAAGTCATGGGCCGACCTTACTTCTTTTAGTGGGCACCCCTTTCCAAGTTAGGTTGACCCACCAACTCGTCGCATGGACACCCTTGCTAGGCGAGTGCCCTAGCGTGCCCAGCATGTGATGCCATGTGGGTGAACAAGCCCCTCACCTTCACCCTGTTGTGCAAATCAGTGAACATAAATCATTATCTCATCAATGAAAACAAAATATTATCATTTTTTATTTCCATGTTGCATGACAAATATTCAACTATAAAAAACCAGCTTTTAACACTTAAACATTAATTTACTTAATTTTCTAAAAAATTATTATGGGACCCCCTTGTGGGAAATCTATTCATGGGTAGTCATGGCAGACATTAATTTTTTTGTGTGGGCGCCCCTTGCCAATTCGGGCCAACCCACCAACTCGTCACACAAGTTCCCTTGTCGAGATAGCACCCTAGCTTGCCCAACACATGATGCCCCCATGGGCGTCGAGTGCCCTAGCATGCCCAACACGCGATGCCCCCATGGGCATCGAGCACCCTGGCATGCCCAACAGGCAATGCCCCCATGGGTGACTAGGCACCTCGTCTTTGTTCACTCATCAATGACAACAAAATATTATAATTTGTTAGTACCATGTTGCATAATCAATCAATTATAATGATCTAAAAATGGATCCTGGATAAACCTCTAAGTCTAAAAGACTTCATATAAGAGGTAAAAGGTGCCAAATGGCACAAATCCTTTGTAAATCAGAGGAAAATGAAAGTCACAGGCTGCTCTCAAAAATAGTCTCTTTACAGAGATCCCTTCATTCTGAATCCAATGCAACTTGAATGGGTGAAAACGAACTTCATATGGAGAAGTTATCACAAAAAGAAGTTCCCCTTTGTTCTTTGGGAAAGAGGCAAAAATCCTTTAAAAATGGGCAAAAGACCCTTATAAGGGAAAATCGCATCGCATGAGGCCAAGAGGAGGACTTAAAGTCGGGTGGAAGGCACCCTCGATCAGTGACCTTCGATGATGGGACTAGCGGGCCAGATCGGAGGTAGGCAGTGTATACCCAAGGCAAAGGTCCCAGGTCGATGCGATGGTGCGATCACCAAAATCGGCAGATCGCAATCGGCGATACCAGAAGGCAAAGGTGGGACCCCGGGAAATGCAATATCGCGATCACCGATATCAGTGAATCGCAATCTGAGCTACACAAAGGAGTGACTATAGACATATATAGATGCGCGATGCGATTAGCCAAACCCGTTGAAAATATAAACGCTATTTCATAAGATTTGAGATCCCTCAATTGGCCTTTTTAATGTATTTCCATGTATTTCATTTATTAAATGAAATACAAAGGGAAGCCATAGAGAGGGGCATGGCAACTTGCGATAAGCAATTTTAGGTAGACCCGATAGGGATATAGTGCACATTTATGAAGATTTGAAGTCCGGTGAACAATGTTCTCTACGGATTTTTCTTGTGTTTAGTGTATTTTCCTGTGTAGGCCAAGAATGCCAAAATTTGGGGATTTCAAAGGCTCGATGCCCTCATCCATTGTAGATTAGGTGGCCACCTCCCTTGAATGCATTATGAAATGATTATTTAATGCTAGAAGATAGATTCGAGGGGACCAAAGTCGGAAGATAGAGATCCCAAGAGGGAAAATGAACATGCGGCATCGATTTGGCTTAAAACCCATAGAATGGCAGGGACAGAGTAGCAAAAAAAGTTGAATGCTAAAAGTAGTTACAGAGCCAAAGAGCTACTACGCAGAGTAGCTGAGGGAGCCTTTGGGGTCACTTGAAGTTCAAGTGAAAAGCTAGAGAGCTGAAGGTTGTAGAGGGCCAAGAAGCCAGATCCGAAGAGCCAGAGCCAAAGCTAGAGCCGAAGAGCCAGAGCTAGAGCCGAGAGCTAGAGCTAAGAGCCAGAGCCAGAGCCGAAGAGCCAGAGCGAGAGCTGAGAGCTAGAAAGCCGAGAGCTTCAAGAGCCAAGGAATGACATGGTGTCTAAACCCACTATTTCTGTGTAAAACAGTAAGAGTTGAGCTAAGAGCTTATAAAAAGGACTTATACCATAATCCCAGAGAGCCTAGTTGAGTTGACTAGAGCTCATGAAGACGTAGCCCAAGAGTTTTGGGTGAAATCCAAATTAATATTGTTGTTCTGTGTTTGTTTTTACTGCTGCATTACTTATTGTTATATGTATTTATATATTAGTTCAAGCACATTTACATATCAGCACAAACAACAAATTTTAAAGCATATAATCAGTTTAAATCAAATACCAGCATACACCTATATTTTCAAGCATTTTTAATTCCACATTGGTTAATCATGAAGACTTGGGAATATTTAAAGCTTTGGAAGTGGGAGAGGTTCTTGTAAGTTAGACAAGAAGCCTACTAGCCCCATTTTCAAATCAGGAGGTAGCAGAGCTTGAGATTTGATTGACCTCACCTTCAAAGAAGGTTATATCAGAATGCTTGATTGACAGAGCAAAAATTCCTTGTCTGAAAGGTGTTTAGGTAGTCAAGGATTGATTGTCTAATTGATGTATGCTTGTTGCAGACTAACTATTTTCTGAGTTTGCAGAGGTGAAGAGAAAGCTATAGAAAGCTCAGTCTAGCAAGGACAAGAAGAAAGAAGAAGTCATTGTCATAATGACAATTTCTACAAGTGAGTCCTTGAATTCTTCTTTCTTCATCACAAGACACTTTGACGAAGACATGAAGCAAGAGTTGTCCACCATGATGGATATGGTGAGAGAAATGTATGAGGATGGAAGGAAGAGCAGCAGAATTAGAGAGCTATTGAATTCCGTGGAGGAAGAGAAGCAGTTTCTTTCTGACAAATTGTAGGAAATGGAGAGGCAACTTCATATTGCAAATATGAACTTGAAAAGGATGCATGAGTTGGAGACACAACTCTTTGTTGCCCAAGAAGCCTTGTTCAAGTATCAGCTTGAAGAAGAGGTAAACCATTCCATTTTGTCTTCAAATTTCTCTGAGAATGCTTATATTGGTTCTTTTGAAAAGCATGCAAAAGGCATAGGTTCCAAGCTAATGTCTAAGATGGGATATGAAGGAAAAGGCTTGGGTAGACATGCACAAGGTATTGTTGAGCCAATAATGATTGAGGAAAGGCCTAAGTATTTGGGTCTTGGCTATGGACAAGCTTATGGAGAAAGTTCCAAGGCTGCCATGAAGGCCATTGAAACAGCTCCAAGGAGGGGTTGCATTACAGAGTGTGAAGATTGTATTCAGGAGGAATGCAATAGCTTGAAACATCATTTGCAGGATGCAAGTGTTCAGAAGCACACACTTGAACCAGAGAGTTGGGGAGACTCCAACAGCCTTGAAAATATTGATGGTGTTCCAAAGGGAGCCACTTCTTCATTTTCTTCACCTCCTCATGAAGGCAATAAAGGTGAAAGAGCTAGGTATAAATCTGGTTCTAAACATTTTCCTTTTGATTTTGCAAAGCATGGTAAATTTCCACATATGTATGGGAAAATAATTGCATGTTCCTTTTGTGGTTTGGATAACCATCATGTTTCTAGATGTTGGAAGAGAATGGCCACACACAGGAAACTTTTGAAGGAAAGGAAGCAAGAAGCCAAAGGTCCATTGGACAAGGAAAATCATGTTATCAAGAGGATGCACATGTAGTGCACTTACTGCCATAAGCAAGGACATCTTGCTGTAAAATGTTGGACTTTGAATCCAGTAATGCTTACACAAAAGATGAAGAAAGTGGAAAGAGAAGATGGCAAAAATGGAAGTGAAGATTCCATGAATGATGTGTCTCAGAATGATTCACATGATGATGTTGATGTGTAGACAAAGGTAGTACCTTTGGAAGGGATTGGTAAGGAACGATTAGAGTTCTTATCCAATTAAGATTGCATGATGCATCTACATTATATTTCATTTCAGCTTCAAAAGTACAGTGTGCTTATGTGAAAGTTGAAGGATGAAATGCATGCATGAGCATGAGATGCATGAACACAGGGATGTTGATGATTTCCTTGTTTTTGAACATGTATGTGTAATTAACTTGCAGGGTTGATTGCTTTGACATGAATGTCATGCCATGTTTACTTGGAAGAAGTTATCTTGGTCTCCAAATGGAGATAATGATGAAGTGTTTCATCTTTTGAAAAATATTCCTAATGGTCTTTTCTACATGCTTGACTTGAAGAGTCATTTGTTTTAAAGGTATGTTTTGTGGGCTTGTTGTCTATTCCATCATTTGTATGCAGATGTAAGACATGGAGGTGTTCATGAGATGTGAAATCTATTTCTTTTGTTGAAGTAGGATTTTAGTCCATCCAGTTGTGTCTGTATGCCTGTTGTCGTTAACAGTTGTTGTTGGAAACTTTTTAAACAAGTACAAATGAAAGTTTTGTGGAGCAGATGTACTTCACATTTGTTTGAGCCACCATGGATCAATGATCAACGAAAAGAAGTTCAAACCACCTTCTATGACCAGTTCAGCAAAATTTCTGCAGAAATGCAAGGAGGAAGACAGTTCTTCCCAGGAAGACTAGCCCATCCAAGAAGGGAAGTGGTCGGAAACCTTGGTTCAGAGGCACTATGCAAAGGCAAGTGTAGGAAGGCTAAAAGAAGAGGGTGAGTCAATCTCATTTACTGCTCAGATCAGTATATCAGTCTTTTGGAGACCAGAAATTTCTCTTAGTGGGATGTCGTGATCCAAAAATGGATCCTGGATAAACCTCTAAGTCTAAAAGAATTCATATAAGAGGTAAAAGGTGCCAAATGGCACAAATCCTTTCTAAATCAGAGGAAAATGAAAGTCATAGGCTAATCTCAGAAATAGTCTCTTTGCAGAGATCCCTTCATTCCAGTGGACCAAAGCCGAAAGAGAGAGATCTCGAGAGGGAAAATGAATAGGCACCGCCGATTTGGCTTAAAAGCCACAGAACGACAGGGACAGAGCAACAAAAAAAGTTAAATGTTGAAAGTAGTTGCAGATTTGAAGAGCTACTGCGCAGAGCAGATGAGGGAGACTTTGGGGTCACTTGAAGTTCAAGTGAAAAGCTAGAGAGCTGAAGGTTTCAGAGGGAAAAGAAGCAAGAGCCAAAGCCAGAGCTGAAGAGCCAGAGCCAGAGCTAAGAGCCAGAGCCAGAGCAAGAGCAAGAGTTGAGAGACAGAAAGCTGAGAGCTTCAAGAGATAGGGAATGACATGGTGTCTGAACCCACTGTTTCTGTGTAAAATAGTAGGAGTTGAGCCAAGAGCTTGTAAAAAGGACTTATACCATAATCCTAGAGAGCTAGTTGAGTTGACTAAAGCTCATGGAGACGTAGCCCAAGAGTTTTGGGTGAAATCCAAATTAATTTTGTTGTTCTGTGTTTGTTTTTACTGTTGCGTTACTTAATGTTATATGTATTTATATATCAGTTCAAGAACATTTACATATCAACACAAACAACAAATTTTAAAGCATATAATCAGTTTAAATCAAATACCAGAATACACCTATATTTTCAAGAATTTTTAATTCCACATTGGTTAATCATGAAGAATTGGGAATATTTAAAGCTTTGAAAGTGGAAGAGGTTCTTGTAAGCTAGACAAGAAGCCTACTAGCCCCATTTTCAGATCATATAAACTGGCTTTAACACCCAAATATCACTTTCGTAAATTTTCTAAAAATCATTATGATACCCCTTGGTGGGAACTTTGTTCATGGGTAGTCATAGGTTGACCTTACTTCTTTTATGTGATTTCCCCTTTCCTAGTCAAGCTGACCCATGAACTCATCGAGCGAGCGCCCATGTTGGGCGAGTGCCCTAACCTTCCCAGCAAGAGACGCCCCCATGGGCTTTAGGCACCCCTTACCTTGGCAGTCCTAGCACATGACACCCCCATGAGCATCGAGCTCCCTGGTGTGCCCAGCACACAATGCCCCCATTGGCATTAGGAACCGTAGCGTGCCTAGCACGCAATGCCCCCATGGGTGTTGGGTCCCTTTGCATGCCCAGTACGTGACACCCCCATGAGTGCCCAAGCACCCCACCTTCATTCACTCATCAATGACAACAAAATATTATAATTTTTTAGTACCATGTTGCATAATCAATCAATTAAAATTGACTTTTAACACCCAAAAATTACTTTAGTCAATTTTCTAAAAATGATTATGAGACTCCTTGGTGGGAACTTTGTTCATGGGAAGCCATGTGCTAACCTTACTTCTTTTATGTCGGTGCCGCTTGCCAATTTGGGTTGATCCACCAACTCCTCACACAGGCGCCCCTCCAAGATCATATATAACTTGTTTGACAGTATTGTCAAATTTTTCTTGGAGAGATAAAGGTAGAACATATTGTAACAAAAATAATAATCGATCATTATTTTTTTCCCAAATTAGGAGAAACAAAAGCACTAATTAACAAGATGTTTCACCAACATATAAAATATATATACACCAAAATAATTACCTTAATGAACATATGCCAATCATGAGTTTTTAGCCCACGTAATTCACCTTTCCTTGTTAGGATATTCTTTATGTTTGAAGAAAATCCAATTGAAAATTTAACTCTTTCAATAACCTCGTTATCATGCTTTCTTCACTAATCTTTCAATAACCATAGAAGGGTTCTTATATTTTGGCTCTCTCCATTGCTATTTGAATGAATCTTACTTTGCAATGCATGGTCAGTCTCCTTAATGTCATTACAAATCTTGAAAAAAAAAATTATCTCTCCTTCCATCTAAGATTCACCAGAAGGTCTCTGTTACATTCTTCCTAATGCGCATTTTATCAAACAAATGAACAATTTCTAGGTCCTCATAGTAGGGGAGTCTATTGAATTGCTCGTCATAACTTTTCATTCGTCCTAGAAGTGCCCTATTATTAATGCCTCAATGTGAATCATAGGTAAAGATATTATAACAACAATATAAAATTTCAATTAGTGCAGTCAAGAAAATCCCATAAAAAAATAAAATAATCCAAACATATAATGTATATTGATACATAGACAATTTGATCCATACCTTGAGAGACTTTATTATATTGCAATCTCCATGCACGAGGTTTCATTCTTCGTGGTCTTACTCCAGTCTCTTCTTTCCCATTGAAAATATGTTTTTTGGTACTTAGATACCTATTGTTCTTAGAAACGAAGTGCATGTACTCATCAAACACCTCCTTTCCTGAGCTTCTTAAACGACGAGATTTAATCTTAGGACCACAAACTGGACAAGAAAATTTACCCTTTGTTTGAAGACCTGCAAGAGATGGAATAATTTTTACATCAATTATTTTAAGTATGTACAATGAAGGTTGAACTATTTAAAAAACATACTTGAAATGAACTTCATAAAATTAAACATTATTTAAGTGCAGGGTAATGTTATAACATATGTTAGGTCCCTATAATACTAGTGATTACTCCATTACTATTGTATTTGTATCCCTTATTAATATTTTTGTGCCCCTATTTCCCCCATATTGTTATTACTGTGCCCCATAGAATCCCTCTATTGTTATTTTTGTGGCTTTATAATATTATTGATAGGTCGGCTGGGTTATATTGTGACTCCTTAGACTCCTATATATAGAAAGGAGGTTTTTTCATTTGAATCATCAAGGAATCATTCATTTGTGTAATGTAAAGGAGGTTGCCCCCTCGAAGAGGCTGAATTCTAAGGCGTTGATCTATCTTTTCTATCTTTTTGTGAGCTGGTTTCATAACATTTGGTATCAAAGCTTTGGATTCTAAGGTTTCGCTGCTCCAAATAGGTCATCGTAGTACTTTCAATATAAAACAAATTTCTGCGACATTTCAAAAGCTCAAAAAAAACCCATTTGAGACAAGATCGCACTGAAGCTTGGGTCCGAATTTCAGAGCTTTTCGCGCTATAGTTGCGGAGATATGATCTGAGGAAGTTGGTCTTTTTGCAGACTCCTGAATTACATTCCAAACAGGTGACCTGGGGAAAATCGTCATAACTTTCTCTCTGGGCATCGGATTGAAAATTTGTAAGAAGGTACAGAAAGAGGACAGGCTATAGTTTCATGTATATATTTTTAGAGCCAAAGGTCGAAACATGGACACGTGGCATGTCGTACAAGTTCGCTCTACTGAACTAGTCTATAATCAGGTCACTGTGGAAGATTTGGCATAACTCTTCTTTGGAGAATCTAATTGGGATCAGACTAGTGGCATTGGAAAGAGGACATAGAGGGCTACTGCAAGTTGCAATTTTAGAACTGGATGATCTAAAATTACAGAGATACATCAGAGGCAATATCGAGCTCCTACAAAGTGAAAAAAGGTGTGTAGATTTTTTTTTATATTTTTGCTTAAGCTTGGTTTGAAAATTTTATTTTGAAGGAATTCAAAGGGCATAGTAGATCATTATTATCAGTAACTGATGCCCCGAGGAAAGAAAATGCAAACACCTAGTAAGAAACCTGAAAGCTCTAGCATGACTCATGAAGAAGAGGAAGAAATGCTACATGATATATCCAAATTACAAGACCAAGTGCAACAAATTTCACTCTCACAAAAGCTAACAGAAGCTAAGATAAATGGCGTGGAATCTAAGATAAAGGGCGTGGAAGATAAGATTGACGATTTGAAGATATATTTGAAGGTAGATTTGACAAATTTTCTATAAGAAATACTTACTAATGGTGAAAGGGTAGTAAAGAAAACTCGTGATGTGAACAAAAAAAATGTTAATCATGATTTCATAGACTCTAATGTTGGAGCGAAGACCCGCCATATTCCAAAAATCAATATGAGGAAGTTTGATGGAAAGGATCCCGCGACACGGATATTACAGATGGAGCAATTTTTCGATCTCAATAATGTTCAAAATACACAAAAGGTACGTAGTGCAAATTTATATTTGGAACCAAATCAATTTGTATGGTATCAATGGCTTTGCTCTCATAAGCAAATTATAACTTGGGAAATTTTTACGGCAGAATTGACAGCACATTATGAGGATACAAAAAGCAACACATTTTTTAGCCAATTGATAAATCTCAAACAAAAGGGTTCAATAATGGAGCACATTGAGGAGTTCCAAAAATTGAACATAAGGGTAAAAAATATTCCATAGGAGCATAGGATTGATGTGTTCATAGGGGCTTTAAAGGATAATATCCAACATGATGTTCGCCTTTGGGAACCTGATTCATTAGAGAAGGCATTCAGGTTAGCAAGAAAAATGGAAAGCAAAATTATGGCAACTAGGAAGCATAGCACTCACAACTATAAAGATGGAAGTGTTGTTTCCCCTAGTCTTCCACAACCTATAAAGTTGACACCACAACAATTGGAAGAAAAAAGAGCAAAACGGCTTTGTTACAGTTGTGATAGCAAATACACTAAAGGTCAAAGTGTGTTGAGAAGAATTATTCTACATAGATTGTGAAGAGGAAGAGGAAAAGGAGCAAGAAAGGTCAAAAGAAGAGGATATACTCCAGGAACAAAGTCTAGATAAAGAAGAAATGAATCCGACCATATCTTGTAATGCATTGGCTGGAATTACCACTCCTCAAACCATCAAGATAGAAGGAAGTACCCACAATTTTATTCATTGTAAGGTAGCAAAAGAATTGAATTGCTTCCTATATCCAGCACCATAGTGTCAAGTGACGGTTGCAATGGAGGAACAATAAATTGCTCTGGAAAGTGCCGTAATATCAAGCTATCCATGGGAGAATATGTATTGACTAGCCCAATGCTTTCCATTCCAATGGGAGGTGCTGATGTTGTACTAGGAGTCCAATGGCTACAATCCTTGGGTACAACAGCTTTTAATTTTTAAGAACTTTTCATGAAATTTTATGCACAAGGAAAAGAAGTTGAATTAAGGGGTATTGCAGGGAAACCAAGAAAGATAATCAGCTCTAACGGTATGTCAAAGCTTTTAAAAAAGGAACAAAGAGGTGTAATTGCACAATTATGTTCACTAGATGTTTCCACATTGAAATCATCTATTTCTCTAGATCTCCAAAAAGTCTTGGACAATCATTCCAAGGTATTTGAGACTCCCAAAGGTCTCCCAGCTATTTGTGATCATGATCATGCTATTCATCTGATTCTAGGAAGTGTTCCTCCAAACATCAGGCCGTACAAATATCCCTATGCCCAAAAGAGTGAAATTGAATGTATGGTTGTAGAAATGCTAGAGGCTGGTATAATCCAACCTAGTCAAAGTTCTTTATCTGCTCCAGTAGTATTGGTGCACAAGAAGGACAGATCATGGCACATGTGTCTAGATTATAGGGAGCTCAACAAGCTCACTATTAAAGATAAGTTTCCCATTCCTGTCATTGATGATTTACTGGATGAATATCATGGATTTATTTACTTCACCAAGTTGGATCTTTGTTCAGGATATCATCAAATCAAAATGAAGACTGAAGACATTCTGAAAACAATATTTAGAACTTATGAGGGTCATTATGAATTTTTGGTCATGCCTTTTGGCCTTACCAATGCACCTTCTACATTTCAAGGTTTGATGAATTCCATTTTCAAACCCTTCCTTAGAAAGTTTGTGTTAGTATTTTTTGATGATATACTAATCTACAGCAAGTCGTGGAAGGATCATGTTGACAGGGTACTACAACTATTGGAGGAGAAACAATTATATGCAAAAAGATCCAAATATTTCTTTGGAGTACAAGAGGTGGAATATCTGGGTCATATTGTATCTCATGAAGGAGTTAAGGTAGACCCTAGCAAAATTAAAGCCATTAAGGAATGGAAAATCCCCACATCCATAAAGCATCTGCGAGGATTTCTTGGGTTGACAGGGTATTATCACAAGTTTGTTAAGAATTATGGGAGAATAGCAGCATCTCTAACAACATTATTGAAGAAAGATGCATTTTCATGGACTCTAGAAGCAACAAAGGCCTTTGAACATCTTAAAGAGGCAATGTGCCAAGCACCAGTCTTAGCTACACCGGACTTCAAAAAAACTTTATTGTGGAATGTGATGCTTCAGGAAATGGAATTGGTGTTTTTTTAATGCAATATGAAAGACCCATTGCTTTTGAAAGTCATCCAATCAAGGGAAAGTTTTTACACAAAGATATTTATGAGAAAGAAATGTTGGAAATACTACATGCACTTAAGAAATGGCAACCCTACCTAATGGGAAGACACTTCAAGGTAAAAACGGATCATGATAGCCTTAAATACTTTTTAGAATAAATATTATCATCTAAAGAGCAACAAAAGTGGGTCACAAAGATGTTGGGTTATGACTTTGAAATCATCTACAAAAAAGGGAAGCAAAATTTGGTGGCAGATGCACTCTCAAGAAAGGATGAGGATGTGGAAGCATTGTTGTGCACCATTTCTATTATCCAGCCAGATTGGATAAATGAAGAAAGGGAGGAATGGAAGAATGATGAAGAAGTGTGGGCACTTATTCAAAAGTTACAACAAAATTCCAGTACATCTGATACATTTCGCTGGAAAAATGATTCGTTTGGTACAAAGATCGCTTATACCTCTATAAGAATTCCCAACTCAAACAAAAGATTCTTATGGAATTGCACACTTCTCCCTTAGGAGGGCACTTAGGATTTTTAAAATCTTACCACACGGTTAAGAAGGAATTTTTTTGGGATGGCCTTAAATCAGATATTCAAAAGTTTGTGGTGGAATGTTTGGTTTGCCAACAAAATAAAGAAACAATTAAGACCCCAGGTCTATTACAACCTTTATCCATTCCAAGCCAATGTTGGGAGGAGGTTTCGATGGATTTTATCACAGGTTTACCCAAGTCTAAGGGAAAGAGTGTCATCATGGTGGTAATTGATAGACTTACCAAGTATGCACACTTTTGTGCATTATCACATCCATTTAAAGCCAATATAGTTTCTACTGCATTTATGGAAACAATTCAAAAGCTACACGGAACCCAAAGATTATTGTAAGTGACAGAGATCCCATTTTCACTGGAAGTTTTTGGACAAAATTATTTTCTTGTCTCGGTACTCAGTTAGCTCATCTTATCATCCTCAATCTGATGGGCAAACTGAGATAGTAAACAAATGTTTGGAAGGATATCTTCGTTGCTTTGTATCTGATAAACAGACATAATGAGTCAAATGGTTGCCTCTGGCTGAATGGTGGTATAACAATTCCTTCCATACAGCAACAAAAATGACCCCATTTATGGCACTTTATGGATATCAGCCACCATCCATCACATCATATTTAAGAGAAAATTCTAAGGTTCAAGCAGTGGAAAATCACATCGAGCATCAACTACAATTCCTCCAACTCTTAAAGGATAACCTCGTGTTGTCGTAAAATAGAATGAAACAACAGGAAGATCAACATCGCAGTGAAAGAAGTTTGGATGTAGGTGATGGGGTATTCCTATGGCTACAACTATATAAAAAAATATCCCTCAAGCAAGCTAAGAAGGATAATAAATTATCACCAAAGTATTATGGTCCGTACAAGGTGTTGCAAAAGATTGGTATGATGGCATACAAATTGGAGTTTCCTGCAGCTTCTCGAATGCACCCAGTTTTCCATGTTTCATGTTTAAAGAAGGTTATAGGTGACAAGCTCCCAGTTCAAACAATATTGCTAGAACTTGACGAGGAAGGAAAAATTGTATTGGAACCGGAAGCAATCACAGAAACAAGAACTCGACAGCTATGAAATCGATCAATTTCAGAGTATCTCATCAAGTGGAAGAACTTATCGGCTGAGGATTCCACATGGGAGGATGAGAATTTTATACAAAATCATCCAGAACTACTCAAGCGTTGAGGACAACACTTTTTTGAAGGAGAGGGGCATGTTAGGTCCCTATAATACTAGTGATTACCCCATTACTATTGTAGTTGTATCCCTTATTAATATTGTTGTGCCCCTATTTCCCCCATATTGTTATCACTGTGCCCAATAGAATCCCTCTATTGTTATTTTTGTGGCTTTATATTATTATTGATAGGTTGGCTGGGTTATATTGTGACTCCTTAGACTCCTATATATAGAAAGGAGGTTTTTTCATTTGAATCATCAAGGAATCATTCATTTGTGTAATGTAAAGGAGGTTTCCCCCTCGAAGAGGCTAAATTCTAAGGCATTGATCTATCTTTTATATCTTTTTGTGAGTTGGTTTCATAACAACATACCACAGAATTGTACTAGTCGTGGGGCATCATGAATTGTCCATACAAACATTGCATGGAATTCAAATTCCCTTTGTGCAACCACTAGTCTAGATATATCATACATAGTGACATTGTTCCATAACTCCACTAACTCATCAATAAGAAGCTCGATATATACATTCATATATTTGACCTGCTACTTAATTGATTGAATATACAATACATATTTACTACATATATGAGTAAATAAAAAAATTTATAAGACATAATTATAAGGCATAATTGAACACATACGAGTAAATTAAAAAAATATATATAGGACATAATTATGAAACAAACAAGACAAATAAGATGCTATTGTGCTAAAAAAAAATATTATAAACAAATTAATACCTAGAACAATTATTTTCAACATTATGTGCTCCATTTTTATTGACTTCCATCAAGGAATTTTATTGTTTACAATAACAACGGGAAACACCAAGTAAGTATATCTAGCCTCCAAATGGATTGACAGCGTCAGCTGCTAATGAAAACCTAAGATTATGAAGTTCTCTTTTAAACTCTGCTGATTTTTCCTCTATATTCCTAAATGTAGATCCATCTGTAGGCATTTGAAGAAAACAATCCTCACTTCTATTCCTTGGATGGTAATACATAAGTTTTGCTACACTTTTTCACCTTAACAATTTTCGTAGATGTGGAATTATGGGAATATAACAAAGAACCTTGTGAGACACCTTTTTTGTTACTTTATTGGTTTGATATCTACTCTCATCACATTTTGAGAATTTGTCTTTCAACGCATGTTATTTATAATAGAGAATATCATCATTAGGGCATGCATGAACAACTTTATACTCCATTCCAATATCTTTCATCACGACATGTAAATTTTGGTACGTGCAAGGTAAAACATTTGATTGTTGTTACAACATAAAAAACAAAAACAAAAACAAAAACAAAAATACTATTTGTTAATGTACTAAACAAAATTAATTGTACATATTGCATCCAAATGTTATAAATTAATGAAATGATGCAAATAAATGTACTAACATTAAAAACAAAGGAAATATTTATTGTTTTACCATGTATATAGTGCTAAATGTCACAAAATATATTACATACCTTAGGAGTTGTGTCACACATGTGTTTGACAAACCATTCACCACCTTTAAGTTGACCGGCAACAATAGAGCAAAGAGAAGAGATGTTTTTGAGCCTTCATAAAGAGTTTTAGTTTCCATCTCAAGTACAGGTAAATCAAAAGCACGATCATCATATTGGTTGTCATGATCATCCATTCCAACATTATTAAATGTCTCTTAGATAAATAGATGTGTCCCATCTTCTTCGACTATGTTAGCAGCATCATTATATTCTTCCATAGTATCATTAGCTTGATCCTCAATAATAATCGCTCCATGTTCTTAAATAGGAAATTGTACTACAACCACCTCTTCCTCGTCGAGAATAGACCTAGGGGGGCAATACTATACAATTACAATCAATAAAGTAATATTAGTATATATAGAAAATATTGTTTATATAACAACAATTTACAAATATAATATATAAGGAAAACAAAGACAAAAAATACAAAGAGAAAGACAACTTAGGTGAGACCAAGAAACAACGACAACAAATCAATGATCATGCTTATGCAATTTATCAAGATATTTAAGAATATGTTGAAAAAATCTATGAAAGATGTTATTTTTCTTGACATGTTGGAAGTGAGACACTTTCTAAGATATATATTCACGACCATAATAAAAAACATATTGATCTTAATTTGAATTCATCATTGTAATGTCATATTTTTCATAATATATTTTAAAACCTTATTAATAATGCTCCATAAAAACCCATGACTAAACTCTAAATCTTCTAGGTCCAAATTAACCCCATTTACATTAACCCTCTAACGCCTTAAGCCCATTCCCATAATCCCTTAAACTCCTAACCCTTAAGCCCCTAAACCCTTAAAAATTAACCCCTTATCCCTAAGCCCATAAATTAATCAACCCCTAACTCAACCTAACCCCTTAACTGACCCTAAAGAAAATAATCAAATAATATTTCTAATCCACATCAAGATTACAACATAGTTCAAACACCTTCCAAAATAACATTATAAAATACATTTACAGTAGAAAGATAATAAAATTTACAATACAAATACATACGATCTGAAATACAATATACATATAAGCATTTACAAAAACAATCTACAATACAAATACATATAATAAATAACTTACAAATGGATGATATTCATGTTTGCCTTCAGTGTGTCCATAGTCTCTACAATGGTTTTTAGCTGATTTTATTATAGTTCTCCTTGGCCTCAAGCCCCTGTGATTGCTACAAGGGCAATAACATTTTCTATCCTCATAAGTCCTTGATGTTGATCCCACATATCCTTGGTCTCCTTAAGGAATGTTATGTGACATTTTTTGTCACTAAACTTTCAGTGATGATTTTGTTCAAAAATTAACCTCAAAATAAGCCTACAACTTTTCAAAACAATCACAACTAATATATATATATAGCAAATATGTCAAAGTTATATGAGGTTTGGACCTCTATGCACACACACACATACACCTATATATTTATTATAATCATAATACTATATTTAATAACTTTATATATATATATATATATATATAAGTGTTATATTTATTTTAATTAGTCAAATTGATCAAACGTGGACACATATTAGACCTCGTCGGCACAAAAATTCATTAATGGTGGAATTCAATGTTATGCAATGGTTATTTACCATTTGTAGGAAATTGGACAACACATTTTCATATTGGATATAGCGTCAGAAATTTGATGTTAAAAGAACTGTCATCACTTATTCAACAACGGGAGGGATTATACGAAAACGTTTGATAATTGACGGGATAGGGAAATTTATCAAATATTCAACCGGTAAAGAATTGTTGGTGGATATTTGATGGTAGTTGGGATTTTAGAAAAAATAAAAACATTTCACTGAATCTAACATTTTTCTGATTTTAGCCATTCCATCGGATTCTGCCATCATAATTTCTGCTGAAATGTAGTAGTGAATATCATAAGAACAAGGAAAAGCACAAGGCTCTCAAACAAAAATGCATAGACATGTGTGATGAGAACATGAAGAATATTAAAATCAATAAGATTTTAATAGTAAGAATCAGACGCTTAAAGGAAAATATGAGATAGAGTTGAAATTCCAAAAACTAATTTAAATATCCTCATTCAAGCAGCTAGAGCAGTATAAAGTAGTAGTAAAGTGCAACTTTGACCAGGTTTTTTAAAGTAGTGAAATAAAACTTTGCCATATTTTATAAGGAAGTGAAAAGAAGTCTTTAATTTTTGTTGCATAAGGGTCATGCAAAAAGATAAGCCTAGGCAAGAAGTTTGGTCAAAACCTTTATATCCTTGGCCACTTCATTTTTTATGTTATTATCCTCCATTTGAGCCTTAATTTCCTATACTTATACCAATTCTGACAAAGATAATGAAGTAGAAGGATAGAATGAAAGGTAAAAAAATTATGAAAATTGTCTCTTCTTTTTAATTTATAAATGTCCATAAAATGAAATTACTTCATTTACTAATGGGTAAAATAGTCAATTACAAGAATTCTTGTAATCATAGGAATTTAACCAATACAAAATTCCTGTAATTTATCCAAGTTATATGAAGTTTCACACCAAAAATTGTTATCCTACCACATGGAGGATGATTAGTGTGCTCACCTAATTGGAGGAATACCTATTCGACCTTTTCATAGATGCTCTTAAGCCATGGGTCAAAGGTTTCTCAATGAGGCATATCTACTCAAAAATTCCTACGCACCATTTTGGAAGGTTGCTAGAATCCTCTCTTTCTGTTGGAAATTAGTTAGTTGGGCCTAGAAGACAATATATGAGTTATGAAGGATTGAGGAAATCATGCAAGAATTATTATCTTTCTTTTGTATCGCTTTATTTTTAATTTGAAATATTAGAATGACCTCATTTCTGGGAAAATCAGTTTAACACTGATATTTTTGTATAAAATTTGATGTATAAGGAAGATATGAGTTAGAAATACTTCATATATTCTCATTTTATTGGAACGAAGTTACACTTCTATATTAAGCTTCTGATTTTCGTTAATATAAGGAAGATTTATTTTATATGGTGCACAAGTTGTTGTAGTATCTAACTATTTTATTGGAAACATACACCAAGAGGGCCCCTTGGTACGTGTTGCATCTCTTTTTTATGTGTTTTATCAGTTCTATTATGCTTTCAGTGATTTTTGTTAATTTTTTTGTTATATATTTGAAAAATGTGCATCCCCTATTTTCTTGTAATTACCCAGATCATCATGTAATTTTCCTCCAATGATTCTGTAATCACATAGGAATTCCTATAACTCTTGTTGTATTTCTTTTAGTGATCCTGTAATCACACATAATTCTACAGAATTATTGTAAATGCACGTTTTTTTTTCCTGTGGAAAATTAGTTTAACAATAGAACATAACTAGTGAGCATAGTTTAGTTAAATTGACCTCTTTAGTTAACATTCATTGTGCGTTTAAATTTTAAATCATTATAAACAATCAGATTTATCATGCCTGAAACAGTGATTAGGAAATTAAGTCAGTTTGAATTTTAGGTTCAAAGGAACGATTACTATATTTGATTGAATTTTTTTATAAACATAGAACACAGATTTCATTTAGGATTATTTTCCATCACAGTCTTAAGTCAATTTTGACCAACAATTATTTCAAAAATAATATCCAGTGAGAAAGTATGATATGTCTAGTTGAATCTACAAATCTTGTGTCAATAAGTCAGAATTGAATTTAGTAGTATAAAAACCATTGTAAGTTGATATAAAATTTGGGATCGACTTGTGTTTGGTTTTGTGCTTGATTTTGCATAGAAAAGTACTTAAATAGCCAATTTACACACATTGTGTTTCACCCCATAGTTTACCTACCTGGGTTGACAAAATAAATGTTAAATCATTGATTCCACTTTATGACTTGAAAAAAGTCATAAAAATATAATAAATGATATACAAACTTAAATATTTGACAATTTTCACCTTTTTGGGTACACTTCAATCAGGTGACTAGATTTCAATGTCGATCATCGAAACCAGCTAATCATTCAACAAAACACTCGAATATAATTAAAAAAAAATTACAAAACTGTTCCACTACATGAAAAACTCTCAACCACCAATACATAAGACCAATACCTTACCAATTGTGTTGCCTAGTGTGCCTTATATTGTGGCCCATCCAATTAATATTTGTTAATAGTGTATTTTGTGAGACCTAAAAAGGGAGAAGGACCCTACTTTTGTTAACCATACTATTGACAAGCTTATATGTGACTCAAATTCAGCCAATAAACGTTGTGTGTGATTAACCCCTACTCACTTCAGCAACCTTTCCAATCATATGTTGCCACATATGGATGCTATTATTGTCATAATTCAACACCATAAATCTCCATTGATTTGCAAACATAATCAAACATAGTACCTCCGCATGAGATTATATTCGCAATAGAACTAGAACCACATTATTGTTCCATACACTTTGTCTTACAATTACAAGGTTTATATATATATCTATATATATATATATATATATATATATATATATATATATATATATATATATATATATATATATATATATATATATATATTGTGTAGGTCCCCTTATTCAAGGGAAAACCAAAGGCCTCTCCATATAACCTAGAGCTGACCTTTCAATGTGACCATTTGAAATTTCTAGAAAACCATAAGACCTGTAGTCATATGCCCTTGCCACATGACCGAGCCCATTTTACCTAGACACAAGGATCATTGAGTGTCCATATTTGACGTCACACTTTCCACATGGCACGCCTTAAGTGGGCCACATGTCACACAAATTAAGGCCCATTGTGTTACAGGGAAAAGTGTCTATATAGAAATGCTCTATCCCACTAAGGTGTGACAGCTGCCTTAGAAACAAACAGAGAAAAGCTACTTTAGTTTTTCCTTTATGAATTATAGATAGAGAGGAACAGAAAGACCAACCTCTGTCTTGCGCTAATCTCCTGATTTGATCCCTCTCTTCTTTGATAGTCTTCAGCTACCTGCTCCCTTGCAGGCCCAGCTTCACAAAGTACCTGTAAGATCACAGAAGCATAGCACTATACAAAGACATGGATCTATAATCATAAACAATCTAGGATCAGATGTAAATTGACCATACAAATGTAGCAAGCATCAATGACACAAAAGCATGGAGGAAAACTTGAATAGCTTTTATTGATAAACAAGAAAAGAGCCAAGAGGAGTTACAACCAGTTGTCCTGACCCAGCATCAACCTCCCAGCAAAGAAGCCCCTCTTCACCTCAAACAAAGCTTAGATCACCTAACAATCTGATGTTTGTCTCGAGAAACCAACAACAATTCCTTACAATATGCAAAATTCCAGCCTCTGGATCTCTGGGATGAGGGATCCATATATAGATGTTTGTAATGGAGATGAGTCAGCTCAAGATTGTATTAGTGTCTTCCCTCTGATAGTTCTTGCTTCCACTTGGAGATTGATGGTCTCTTACTCATCCTTGGTCGGATTCAGTGAGGCAAGTGTCACAGGAGAAGATTCTGGAAGTTTCCATTGCCTCTCCACCTCGCGGAATGACACTGCCATTTGTCATTTCTCGCCCATCGCACCCCACAGAAGGGATTTTTAAATGCAACGCACCCACACAGTGTATTTAGGTGAGATGCAATGAACTTAGCCAGTGGAGCAGCTGAAATGATCCTGTTTTGACCAATTCTGAGCAGTTTTTCATGGAGAACTTCTGGGAGAAGCTGTAATCTGTTGACCTTGTTCCTTTAGGGGTTAGAAAAACACTTTTAGGGACTTAGCAACCCTTGGTTTATGGACATTTCATGCTTGGGGTTGTAGGGACCAAAAATGTCTATAATAGTTGCCCCCTAAAGCATGAGGTCGTTAATCTTTTGATGTCGAGTGAAATGCTTTATTATGAGGATCCGAAGTTCTTTCAATGCTGGGAGGAGACCTGTAATAAGATACAATACAATACATTATCTTCATAATATTTTCATGATCTAGCTGAGGCGGGCATTCCCATGCTCAGCTTTATAAATTCATTTTCATGTACATAGGACAGACAATCGTCTGAGTGTAGACTGATGACTCTGATAGAGCCATCATCCTTTTGATTGGATGATCATCTATGCAGCAATGATGTACATTTGATGTCTTTATTTTCCCTGAATATATATCGCAGCCCAAATGGATGAAACTAGATCCGGGGTCTTCAATCTCGTTCGATCTTCACTCGGAGTACAAGTCAATCCATGTGAGAAATGTTCTGAAGTCGAACATGGAATGACATCTCTTGATTACCAGCCAATGATGTAAACTGTTAACAAGCGCGAGAGGAATCACCGATAATGATGATGACCCTCAAGGTACTGCAGTACAATTTACGTAGTGTGAATAAAGGACTTGGCGTCGAACACCACGCAAAATCTTTTGGTCGAAGGCCATTGATGTAAACCTGTCGCCGAAAGTGAGAAACTTGCCATTGAGGCATGCAAGCTTCAAAGTACTGAATGGGGTGTTCCTAGATCAACTTCTTGGATAATGAGCTGATGTTGACAAGAAGTGATCCGTCACAGGAGGGCCTTAATGAATCCCACATCAATGACACGGAACGGAGAAAATGATTTTAATGGAGGTGAAAACGATCTGGTGATATAAGGTTTAGGGTGGCGGTCATGAAAGAATGGAGTATAATATATGGTAGTGGGTGAGACACAGGTGAATTCTCTGAATGACTTCTCTTGAACATATCGGCGACACTGTTGTGATGGATTGGAGGCATTAATCCCAAATGTGGATGGTATGATGGGACCATGGTGATGTGGCCGGTGAATGAAACAACCCAACCCGACTCGGACACAGAGTGGAAGTGTCATGTTCAAGAGTGACTTGTTACCAACAAAGTTTCTTCAAGTTTTCTTCCCAATTTTCCCCAGTCATTGCTGACCAGTACCTCTTTATTTTTGTCAAGCTTGAGGAGGATAACATATGCTTGTTCTATAATTTTCCCTTCGGGCAAACCCATCGCTATGCTTTAACAAGCCTAGCGATAATGAAACTCGTTCTCGTCTATAAACAAGTTTGTCGCTATTACACTTTTAACGAGTTTAACGACAAAGATAACTCGGTCCTTTTCAATTTTAGAGAGTCTGAAAAGGAACATAAAGGTAACTCCAAAATTCCATTTTCGTCATCTAATCCCTTAAGTCCGAAAAAGTATAAAACAATACAAAAGGGATGAATTTTCAATACTTTTAACGAGCCGAACAAAAAAAGCGCTCGATCTTTTTGTGTAATAATCCCTCAGGTCCAAAAAGATTAAAATCTAGAGGAGGGATAGCACTTCCTGTCCCTTTAACGAGCTGGAGAGGCCAATGGGTCGGCAATCTTTTCATATTTTACGAGTCAGTTGAAAAGAGCTTAAAGGAGACTCGTCTTTTGAGGAACGAATGATAAAATGGGTAGCAGCTGATTCCAGGTAAGGTTTGGAATTTTCCAATCACGGCAGTGTCACAAGGATGGCTAGTGAGATCACTCTTCGCAGTTGTTCCTCAAAATGGTTAAACAATCAAATGGGGGTGAATGATCGGCCAATGAAAAAGTGGAGGTGACGGTGCAAACACGACCAAGGCTTTAATGGCTGAAGTACTACATTCACGATGGTTATTTACCGGGGAATAGTTCATTTTTTAACGAGCTTAAACGCGGGGGGAAACATTTGCTCATGGCTTATGTTTATTTTTTAATGAGCTTAAACTATGTGCTAAAACTGCTCGATATGTGTACATGCATATGTTGGTTGTGTTCGTCCAGTAGCTCGCCTGAGAGTACCAGCTGCCGCCCCAGCAGGAGAGGCTGTCGGAAGGGCTATCCTTCGTGACCTCGATGTGGCCGAGACTCTCACAGCATTACAGGAGCAGGTTGAGGGCCTCACTCTTGGTATTCCAGATGTGAGGACTGACGAGCTACCTTTGAGGTTACAGCGGCATACTACTAGTGTGCCAAGATGATGGACTCATCTCTTACGCATGATCGCACAGGCTGTGACTTGCTATCACGAGCATCATTAGACTAGGGTGCCCCCTAGCATTTTGAGTTTTTTGGTCACTTGACTGATTTTGTCTTGGTTACAGAACATTATGTGTAAACCATAAACAGTTATATATATTTTTGATTTTCGGAGTTTTATTTTGGTTAAGTTATATGATCCAAATGCAAACATTGATGGTATGTTTCTTTTTATAAATGTTGCAAATTTCTATCTAACACATAATTTGCCAATGAGTTAGTTAATGTGTTTAAGTTTCTAGAAATATGTTGATATTGAATAAAATCAAATTGTCTTTCCAAAATCTTAACCCTTAGGAACATGCGATAAATAGCTGGGTTTCGGACGGAATAGATACCAGTGACTTGTAGTATTACGAGTTGTGAGTCTAGCCTGACAATTAGTCGGCGTATACCATGTGTGATGGCATCAAAGAGAAGTTCTATCAATGCGCTATATTCAGTGATGTTATTTGTTGATCGACCAATACATACCCCTCTGAAACTTACTAACTCGCTGCTTGGATCAAAAATAGCCCAAGCTGCGGAAGATAGGTTCCGCGAACTACGACTCGCTCCGTCGGCATATCCAACACATGACTCCAATAGGTTTGACATCTGCAACAAATGTAAAAAATGGATTACTTGACCAAAATAAACACTTTAGTGAAAACAAAAACATAACAAAAGCATACAGGTTACCATTACGCATAGTAACGCTTGAGGTACAACCCGTTACGAGGTTGCGCCAGTGGAATTCCATAATAATCCATTAACTCGTAGGCTCCTTTTGCCAACACCTGTTTAACAATATAGGGGCCCATCCATAAAGACTTAAATTTACCTGCTCCCAATTTATCGAATTCTTGGTCGTAAAGCAAGACCAAGTCACCTTTTGAGAAGACACGGGGTTTGACATTTTTGTCGAACTGCGCCTTGACTCGTTTCTTATAGGCTTCTTTAGCCAAAGCGGCATCACGACGGGTTTCACCCAATTGGATTAATTCCAAGGAACGAGCTTCTTCTTCTGAAGTTCTGGGGAGGAGATCAATTGCGAGTTTGAGAGACGAGATTTCGCACTGGATTGGTAAGACTGCTTCCAGGCCATATACCAGTTGGAAAGGTGTAAACCCAGTTGCATTCCTTACCGATGTTCGGTAAGACCACAAAGCTGAGTACAGGATTAGGTGCCATCTTCTCTTGTGAACTCCAATCATTCTTTGCAGCATGCGTTTCAGGACCTTGTTGATTGCTTCAACTTGTCTGTTGGCTTGCGGATAATATGGAGTAGAGCTGTCGTGAGACAACCCTAGTTTGGCAGCTAATTCGACCATCATGTGATTACGAAAATGCAATCCATGATCTGTGACTATAGCCTGTGGTACGCCGAATCTGGCGACTACATGATTGAAAAAGAAGAGGGCAGTTGTTTCACCAGTATTATCTAATGTAGGCATCGCCTCGACCCATTTGGTAAAATAGTCAACTGTGACTATGATATACCCATGCCCCCCGGTCGAGGTGGGGTTACATGTCATGAAATCGATGACCCATTTGGCAAATGGCCCAACAGCAACTATTGGCTGCAGAGATGCGGGTGGTCTTCTGATTTTGCTATCGAAAATTTGACAAGCATGGCAACTTCTGACTGCGGTTATGCAATCTTTGAACATTGTTGGCCAGAAGTATCCTGCTCGTAAGATTTTTTGCGCTGTAGCATATCCGGATTGATGCCCCCCACACGCGCCTGAATGACAATCATTCAGGACTTTTTCGGCCTCCTCATGGGTGAGGCACCTTCTCAGAACTGTATCGATACCACGACGGTAAAGTGTATCACCGACGATCATGTAGTCTTTTGCTTGGTATCGAATACGTTTTTGTTCGGAGCGGGAGGTGTTTGGCCTGTATTTTTGGGTTTGGAGATAAATGATTATATCCCCATACCACTCATTTCTTGAAGATATCATAAACAAACTTTCGTCCACGATTGTTTCTTCAGATGTTTCATCGTTGGACGACGATGGGAGATCGCACAATAATTCTGTGAAAACTAGAGCTTTCTTTGACTTGGATTTTACAAATTCCAGATCAAACTCTTGTAGGATTTCTATCCATTTTGAATATTTTCCCCCCAGCAACTGTCGCGACAATATATAAGTCATGGGGTTGCAATCTGACAGAATGGTAGTTTTCCGAAAGAGGACATAGTGTTGAAATCTCTGTATCGCCTGAACAACTGCGAGTGCTAGCTTTTCAACGTAAGAATATTTGATTTCTGTATCATTTAAGTTTTTACTTAGATAATATATAGGATGTTCAATTCCATTGACTTCTTGAACTAAAACCATTGCGATGGTTGTATCTGCTGCAGCCAGATACAAGTTAAAAAAAATTTGATAATCAGGAGCGTACATTAATGATGCTTTCATTAGGGATTCTTTTAAAGCATCAAAGGAAGCTTGCGCAACCTGATCCCAGACAAAGGGTACTTCCTTTTTCAAAAGACGTGTATAACCTTTAGCAAGTTCGGCGTAATTTGGAATGAACCTCCTCAGAAAGTTCGCTTTCCCTTGGAGTTTCTGAATCTGAAGCAAATTCGAAGGTGGAGGCAAATTTATGATTGCCTGGACCTTACATGGGTCGAGACGAATCCTGTCCTTTGAGACTACAAAGCCAAGCAAACAACCAGAACTGATGCAAAATATTGAGTCGTATCTTGTAGTGTCGGCAACGTAGAAATATCGCTCTTAAATTCTGCGGGTGATCAGTCTGCATTCGCGAATGAGCCGCAAGGTCGTCGAGGTATGGTTGAACGATGTTTTTGATGTCATGGAAGGCATAATTCATTGCCCTCTAAAATGTTGCCCCTGCATTCTTTAAACCAAAGGGTAATTTTCGATATGCGAATGTGCCCCACGGACAAATAAATGCAGTCTTTGACTGGTCCTGTGGGTGGATATTTATTTGATTATACCCGGAGAATCCATCCATGAATGAAAAGATTTCGCATCCGGCGCATTCATCAATTATCTGGTCGATGAAGGGTGTAGGGTAGTTGTCTTTTGGACAAGCTTGATTTACATCCCTATAATCGATGCACACTCTAATTGTTCCTTGTTTTTTCATAACAGGGACAATATTTGATACCCAATTGGTTAGAGGAACCGGGTAAATGAAACCAGCATGGAGAATTTTTTCAACTTCTGCCTTAATGGCAGCGGCTTTCTTGGGGTGCACCAGCCGTAGCCGTTGTCGTGCTGGTTTGACATCTGGATACATCTTAATTTCGTGTTCAACGATACTCGAGTCAATGCCTGGCATTTCACTATATGACCAAGCAAAAACATCTCTGAATTCGTGAAAAAGAGCGTTATATATTTCCAGTTCTGAAGGAGAACAACATTTGCCAACATAAATATTCTCTACAACATCTGTTTTGGTCAAGATATTTATGGCGATAGTCTCTTCAATGTTGGACAAGTTTCGCTTTGAATCCACCATGTTTACAGTATTTGATAGAAAATAAAAAATTGAAGGATGATAAAGGTCATCAGAAGTATCTTCTCCACAATCCGGAAGAAGGGAACGATGGTGGGATTCATTCCATGGTGCCCCTTCAATTACCATTGACTGGAAAATTCCTTTGTCGGTGACATGCACTCGTGACCAAGGATCTAAAGGGGTACCATATTCTTTAGACCTATCTATCCAAACGCTTGTTGAGCGTTGATTTGGGTTTGCCTCCCATGCTAGGAACATTGATTGCTACAATATTTCTGTTGGGCTGGGAGGCAAAACCATCGCATGATCCATGTCGATATCGTTTTCTGAGATCTTTTTAGAAGATATCATATTGCAGGTTCCTATCGACGCTACTTCCGCCAGATTGATTGGAGGTGGAAGGGCGAAAGTTCCCATTAATATAGGATCTTTTAGTAGGCCTACTCTGATATTTTGAAGCGAATGGGGGCTTCCATGGATCATGGGAATGCTTCCTGTAACTTGAGAACCATTGGGGAGGAAGTTTTGTTGATCGACGATTGTAATCCCTCCTTGAAAGGGAAATTCAATCTTCCTAAAATAGGTCGACACAACAGCAGCCATAGCATATATCCATGGTCTTCCTAGTAGGATGTTGTAATCAAGATTTCCATCGATTACTTCAACATCTATTTCTACCGTTTTCCCTCCTAGTTCAACTTTCAAGTTACTTAGAATACCATATGGTGTATATGTCCTTCCATCGAATGCTTTTAATGTCGTCAAAGATCAAGACAAGGCTGGAGATCCTAAAATTTTCCAGCAACTCATCGACATAATGCATGTAGATGCCCCCTCATCAATAATTGTTCGATGAACAGTTTTGTTGAGGGCTTTCACTTGAACAAGGAAAGCTAGTTGAGCTGGTAATTGAGGATCGTATCCTTTGTGATCGAAGGATACAAGATTGGAATCCTTTGGGTCTATCCCACCAATGGCTAATAATAAAGCCTACCTTTGGGATGGGAAATTCTGTAGTACTTCAAGAGTCGACATAGCAGATGGCGATTGGGCCAAATATTCCACTATATTATAATGTTGTGCTGCTCTAGCATGGGGATTAAATGTCGACTTGTGTACTACTCCCTTTGGCGGTTTTATTGTCAATTCAGGAATGATGGGTGGCACAACTTCTGTCGAAGTTGTTGTCGAACTACTAGGTTTATCTTTATCCTTGTTGTTCAACAGCTGTGGATTCCCATAATCTTTGTTCCTTGTCGATATCAAAGCATCATTTTGCTGTTTTGAAACTGACAACATTAGCACTTGACACCAGGAAGCATCTTCACTCTCAACCAGATTTGTTCCTAGATTTGGAAACAGATCAGTTAACACTGCGGAGGTTTTTGAATTCTTGAAGAATTTTTTAAGCTCAGCTCTGTGTGGAGAATCTGCAGTCCGATGATCCTCATCGCATATCATGCATGGAAATTTTAGTTTCCTATCTCCACGAGGGTTTGAAGAAAATTTTTCAGGTGATGATTCCTCCTGTTTCTTCTTCTTCCCTTTGCCTTTCTTCTTGCCCCCTGGTTGTTTGGTTTCTTTGCCTTTATCTGTCGATACGGCATTTACTTCCGAGATAAGAAGTTCATCTTTTGCATTTTGATCTGAAATCTTACGAGCCTTTTTGGATGTAGCCTTTGTCGATTTCGTGTCTGTTGTGCCAATCATGCCATCGCCGGCATGAGAGTCATTGTTTGATTTAGGAGGAGGAGGAATTGAGAATTCCGGTCTAGGGGCGTCAGGTATTTTATCGTAGAGCGTGCCGGACTGAGTGTAAATCAAGTCCAAATATTGCGCACGAGCGATAACTTTATCTTCTATTACGACTCCCCCCTTTGCCGCATCTTCCGTGATGGAAGGTAGTAATGACTTGATAAACCATTCAGTTAAGAGCTTATCGGGGACATACGTTTTTACCATTTTACGACGACGTCGCCACTCATGTATATGATCAGATATGTGAGTGGCCGTTGTCTATTTGAAGTTGGTAAGAAGTTATGTTCCCGTTTCGTACCTTATTGGTAACTGAAAATGGGTTAAAAAGGTTGTGGCTAAGGTACTGAAGTTGTCAAACGAAGCTCTAGGCAATTCGATGTACCATTTTGCCACTGGACCCGTTAACGTCCTCTGAAAGAGGCGAAGTCTTATCGAATCATCATTTAGGGTGTTTTATGAACACCATAGATGAAAGGTCATCACATGATTCGATGGATCTTCACCCGGATTTCCATTAAATTTAGGAATATCTGATGGAAGTTTATGCGGAATCGCTAGCCACCAAGGGGCGTAAGCAATTGGATCGTTTATTAACCGATTTAAATCAGGTAACTCTAAAGTTGCCACAAAGGGTAACTGCTGATTCAGGTTAGGTCAAGCATACCCAGGATAAGATGGGATTGCCTGAGCAGTTGGTCTTTGCATACCGGCATAATGCATTTGATGCTGGTAACTTTGGTAAGGTTGGTGGACATGACCATTGTAAAATGGTTGATTTTGACCATTTTGAATGTATGGCTGTCCACTATTGGCAAATATTTGTTGCTCAGAACCTTGGCATACTTGTTGGAATTGCGGTTGTTGGTATTGTATTAGCCATGGTTGTGAAGCCATGTGCTGTTGCCCGATACTAACAGTTTGACCAAGATGAGGGGTAATTGTACCCGTCTGAACCTGTGTCATTCCACCAGTCGGCGATTGTGGTTGAGTTGCAGGGTCAAGGGGCTGTTGCATTACAACCTGAGAAACCTGAGGTTGGCATACAACAGGCAGCACTTGAACTTGCGACACCGTCACAATAGCTGGCGTAGTTGGTATATTTGACATAGGTAAGCATTGTTGCATTAAATATATAACTCTTGGTTGTTGAGGTAGTATTGGTATCCAACTGCTTGAGGTAATTCCAATATAACCCGAATGTTGTTGTGAACTCCCGTATAGATATCCTCCCGGAGGGGATAATGAAAGGGTATACTGCCCCCCATACGGTGGTAATCCAAAACTCAAGGGAATGGTTAGCCGGGGCCGGACTACCCAAATTGACCTCCAAATGGATCAATTTGTTGAGACCCAACATAAGAGCTCCCGGATATTATTCCGGATGAACAAACAGGAACAGACCATACTGTCAAAATGGCCCCTGAGTGGGCTCCTTCTAGCGGTTGAGAGCTAGTCGGGACAGATGGTATACCGATGAACATTGTTGGAGTGATAGCAGGGAGTTATGCCGTCACTGCGTCAGACGACACAGTCCTAGATGTTGACGGTTGTTTAGACATTTCTGGTCTATCCAAAAGATTACCTAGCGATTCTACAGGAGCTTTCGCTGGTGGTAGACTAACTTCTGATGAAGAAGGATATAGAGTGATCCCGACTCCAAATTGTGATGGAGTACTCGTTAGAGGATCTTCCACAATTTCTTCTATGGCAATCAGACCAGGTGGAAGGGGAAGACCGTCAAGTCCGTAGAATATTTCTGGTGCCGAAGAAGGTATGGAATCGGCAGCGACAGATGTTTGAAGAGCAAGACTCTCCGAACCGGTTGAAAATGGAACTGGTTCAGTGACACAAATGTTTACTCTCAGACTAGGATCAGTATCACTGTCCTTCTGTGGCTGCTGAACTTCTTCTGTAAAGGCAGGGGTTCCAGAAATGTTTGGAGTAACCAGAGTTTCTGATGTTGTGGGAACACTTTTTCTAACTTTAACAGGAGATTTGGAACCGGTTAAACGAGTTCGCTTTGTCCGTACTAGCTTCGATTCCGGAGACAAAGACGGCTAACTCGTAAGCCTCCGCGAACGACGGGGTTTCAATTGACTTTATTCCACGATTGCGGATTACTTGATCAACTAAAATAAAGGGGAAGTATGTTTCTGAATTAAATGAATTTTAGACGCTTTGACACAACTTGTTTTTTCAATTTTTAAGAATCGAGAAAAAACAAAATATGACTCTAGTCTCCTTCGATTTTTAATGAGCCTGAAGTGACAAGTGCTCAGATAGACCTTTTCTGTTAAGGAGTCTGAAAAGGAATGAGAGGGACTGCTCTGGAAATCTAGGTAGAGGGATTACCAAACCAATCGCAAAACTGCAGAATACTTTTTACCGCACGGCAGTCAATCTTCCCGAATGTTGTGTTCAGTGCATTGCGATCGATAGGGTGGCAGACACGGCTTCCTATGGATAAAGGATTAAGCCTATTGGGGTCTCCCAAAATATACTCGACGGTATGTGGGAGCACAAGTCCATACTGGCACTTATCGTCTCAAAGTGGAGGAATCATCCAACCATCAGTGAGAACAACAGTTACCAAGCTTTACGACGCCGGAATACGTCTCTAGCCTAGACTTCTAAATGTTGTGCGTTAAGTTCCAAAGCATTGTTAGATTCATTGAATTTATTTTAAGTTGATCTTGTTTATGAAGTTTGCCTTTTAGGTTCACCACGAGATGCAGATGTAATTCCTAAAATTCAATCTAAGATGATAAACAAACTTTTTATCTTCTTTGTGCAATGAAAATCCTAGCTACTAGGGAAAAGAAAGACAAAATCTTTTCACAAAGAGCAAAGAGCACACTCTAAATGCACTTTCCTAAATCAAGCCAATCAGACTGTCTATATGCAAATGCACATGCATGTATTTGTTTTTTACTTTCTTAGTATATGAATGCTAAAAAGAAAGTTGATGCACAAATCTGAATTTCTTTTCAAGCGACAAATATCAACAAGTTTCTTTTCGAAATCAAAAAATGGAGACGATCACAACACTTTACGATTTTGAACTGAATACTTGTTCTCGACACCAGAAAATTCCAAATTCAGACCAAAAGCAATAGTAATAGGATAATTGACCATCAACAGCAATCAAACTCTTTCCTACGATTGAAATCGACACTTGCGACAGTTTCAAATCAAAGGACGACAGTACGATTACGCTACTTTTGCAAAGGAGAACTGTAAACGACTCAACAAACACACAAAAACATCTACAGTTCTTTTGTACAAAGGAGGTGGAATAACAGCAAGGAAAAGGGGTTCCAAACAGACATATACTGATCACAGGCAGCAAAATTCAGGAATAGACTTGGAAAGAATGAACCACAGAAGCGACAACTGCACAGAGCTAGTCTGATCAGCGCACCTGTAACATAGAGAATTTGAAATGCAGCGCAGCTTGTCCACTCAGGAAGTGTGCTGAAATTTAGATTCTCTAAACAGTACCTGCACTGGGCCAGAAACGAGACTCTGTTCGGGTTCCAGGTCACAGTTTGCAGTTCAGTTCTTGGGTTTTGGCCGAGCAAAAAGCAATCAGTAATGCAACAATCAGGGGTAGATCTAAGGAGGATCTAAGAGCTATCACAAGGGCAATCATATAGTTTGTGAATCAGTTGTTTAAATCATAAACAGATCCAGTAGATGGATTGAAGTAGCAGTTATCTACTTTGCATTTGTTATGGAAAATGCAGTTCGAATGCTACTTGTAAGTTTATGAAACAAATAACAAAGAATGATAAACAAACTAACTAATTAGCTCCCCAGCGGAGTCGCCATTTTGTTACAGGGAAAAGTGTCTATATAGAACTGCTCTATCCCACTAAGGTGTGACAGTTGCTTTAGAAACAAACAGAGAAAAGCTGCTTTCTTTTTTCCTTTATGAATTATAGATAGAGAGGAACAGAAAGACCAACCTCTGTCTTGTGCTAATCTCCTGATTTGATCCCTCTCTTCTTTGATAGTCTTCAGCTACCTGCTCCCTTGCAGGCTCAGCTTCACAAAGTACCTGTAAGATCACAGAAGCATAGCACTATACAAAGACATGGATCTATAATCATAAACAATCTAAGATCAGATGTAAATTGACCATACAAATGTAGCAAGCATCAATGACACAAAAGCATGGAGGAAAACTTGAATAGCTTTTATTGATAAACAAGAAAAGAACCAAGAGGAGTTACAACCAGTTGTTTTGACCCAGCATCAACCTCCCAACAAAGAAGCCCCTCTTCACCTCAAACAAAGCTTAGATCACCCAACAATCTGATGTTTGTCTCGAGAAACCAACATCAATTTCTTACAATATGCAAAATTCCAGCCTCTGGATCTCTGGGATGAGGGATCCATATATAGATGTTTGTAATGGAGATGAGTCAGCTCAAGATTTTATTAGTGTCTTCCCTCTGATAGTTCTTGCTTCCACTTGGAGATTGATGGTCTCTTACTCATCTTTGGTCGAATTCAGTGAGGCAAGTGTCACAGGAGAAGATTCTAGAAGTTTCCATTGCCTCTCCACCTCACGGAATGACACTGCCATTTGTCATTTCTCACCCATCGAACCCCACAGAAGGGATTTTTGAAATTCAACGCACCCACACAGTGTACTTAGGTGAGATGCAATGCACTTAGCCAGTGGAGTAGCTGAAATGATCCTGTTTTGACCAATTCTGAGCAGTTTTTCATGGAGAACTTCTGGGAGAAGCTGTAATCTGTTGACCTTGTTCCTTTAGGGGTTAGAACAACACTTTTAGGGACTTAGGAGCCCTTGGTTTATGGACATTTCATGCTTGGGGTTGTAGGGCCCAAAAATTTCTATAACACATTGGATGGTTGAAAATGATGTTTCTTCCTATAATGTGGCACTCTAGAGCCACCACATCAACATGCTAACATCATCACACTCCACATCATCTCCCAATAAAATCATGCCACATTTCATCATCCAATTGGAAAATTAACCTTCATGTATATTTACCTACATTTGGTCATTGACCTGTTGGGAACACTATTCATTAACCCTGGACTTGCATGTCATTTAGTGGTGTTTACTCATGTGCTATTTATGTGTTTTTGGCCATTGATATGTTGAGTTAATGGTGGATCCACTACAAACTTGCATAATGTTTAACAAAATAATGTTTTGGTTTGGGCCTTATAGTTTGGCCTTTTAATTTTTCTCCAACTACTATTAAATTTCAACAAACCATAACTTTTCTTTTGGGAGGAGTTTTCTAATCATAATTGTAACAACGCCCTCCTAACCCTAGAACCCCACTAGAGTTAGAAGGAGGTAGTAAGTTAGTAACTATGCAGATCCAACTCCCACGTACAGTTATGGGAATGGGACCTAAAATGTTTTACTCTTTCCAACTTCGTTAAAACTTCCAATACATGACATCATTGCATTTGTCCTGTTGAGATGACTCCTACAATATAAATTTTCCCTCAATCTGACTTATGGATTGGGAGCTATGGCCTCTCAAAGATCAACCCTCTTTAACCTTACCATGTTTCCTCCATTAGAAATTAAATAATAGAGCAATGGAACACATAAAATATTGCAAAAATATAAATATATAAAAGCATAAAGGAAGAGAGATAGAGATATATGTGGCTCACCCAATTTGGGCTACATCCATGGAGAAACAATCAGTCCTTCATTTTATATTATTCAACAAATTGAAGAGATACAACCTACAACAAATCCGTTGTAACTTCCTCTTCACTCCCACGCAATCTCATCTCTTCTTCATGCATAGAATAATAATAATACACAATGGCAATACAATTCCTTCGTATAAACTGAGGGTTTCCTTCTAGGGAAAAATATCTAAATTAATATAACTACCGTCAAATCTTATGCCTAATGAATAGCCTAGATTGACTATGAAATTACAATATTTTACAAGGCCATTTTTCTCTATTTTTTCACTTCATGGGTGTTGCCACCGAACCCCCACCAAGGGAGGGCTATGTGTTTTCCACCACCCCCCTTGGTGGTAATATTGGCGGGGAAATCCCCCCCACACCCCCTGTTAGGAATCAGGATCCAACCATGGCTGAAATAAAAAAATATGAACAATCAAGAACATAATCAAGCTCCACATCCAACAATCTCCCACATGGAGACTGATTATATCAACTCCATCATCGCTTCACTTGTTATACAATGCTTCCACTTGGACCTAGTTCTTTCTCATCTTCACCATTATACTTGAAGGAAATTGAAACTGAGTAGAAACTCATTTCCTCCTCAGTGACAACCTTTATTAACATCTCTGCAGGATTATGGCTAGTGTTGTGGGGGAAAGTATCCAACTCGGAATGACCCTAACCCACTCTAAGGGTGACAGTTCCTTAGCAACAGCTGAAAGCAAAGCTATCTAAAGTTTCTTCTTTATGACATGCAAGAGATAAAAGGAAGAGATCCACTTACCGATGTCTTGCGCAAATGGTCGATCCAATCTCCTTTGATTGCCGCTTGCTCCCAGCTCCAAGTCTTTTCACGGGCCCAGCTACACGAGATCCTACAAATAAGACAAGAAAAGGAAACTACAAGAAGCGTGCATGCATAACTGATTCAAGGATTAGCATAAATAAAAAACGCAAGTAAGACAATACACTATTGAAACACATGCGAATAGAAGAACCTCAAATGCTTTATTAATATATGGAAGTAAGGTTCAGGCGGTGATACAACCATGAGAGGTCCAATCCAGCATCACCTTCCCGACGGAGAGAAATCTCTTCTTCACCTCCCTCAAGCAATCACCCAATGCTCACAACTGTAAACCAACAGCAATTCTTCGTGCTAAATTCCGGCCTCCTGATCTCATGGGATGAGATCCTTATATAGAGTTTTGGAGTGAAGATAAGTCAGCTTGATGTGTGACTTGTTGCCCTCTTCAACTCCAGTTGTTCTTCATTTCTTCACTTGGAGTTTCTGTCTTCCACTTGGAGTTTTAGAAGCTCTTAACTCATCATTAGGCGAATCTTATCATCAAGTGTCTTTTTAGAAGCTTCCTGGGCACTGGCACTTTGAGAAAAAGATTCCTCCACATGTCCAAGTACGCCCAACGCAGGTAGCCTTTGTTCTACTTGCTATGCAACGCAGGTAGCCTTTGTTGTACCTGCTATGCAGCGCAGATGCCTAGTGGAGCAGCTGCAATGATCCAAAACTGACCTGTTTTTGAGTGTTTTTCAGTGGAGAACTGACTTGCAGTGCTGTGGTTTGCTGACCTTGTTCCTCTAAGGGTAAGAACAACTTGTTTAGGGACTTTGGATCCCTTAGATTATTGACATTTCATGCTCTATGCTGTAAGGCACAAAAATGTCTATAACAGTTGCCCCCTAAAGTATGAGGTCGTTTATCGGGTGAAATGCTTTATTAGGAGGATCCGAAGTTCATTCAATCGCCGAGAGGTGACCTGTAACAAAATACAATACAATACATTATCTTTTCATACTTTCTTTTCATGATCTAGCTGATGCGGGCATTTCCCATGCTCAGCTTTATAAATACATTTGCTATACATAAACAGACGATCGTCTGATAAGAGACGGATAATTCTCTGCTTTTAATTATCATCCTTTTAGTAGGATGCTCATCTGCTGCACATGTCTATGTTTTTATCTCCTGAATATATATCGCAGCCCGGATGGATGAAACTAGATCCGGGGTCTTCAAACTTCCGATCTTCACACTAAGTACAAGTCGATCCATGTGAGAATTTCTTGGAGTCGAACATGGAAAGACATCGCTTGATTACCAGTCAATAATGTAAAATGTTAACAAGCGCGAGAGGAATCACCGATAATGATGATGACCCTCAAGGTACTGCAGCACAATTCACGTGGCGTGAATATAGGATCTGACGTCGAACACCACGCAAAGTCTCCCGGTCGAAGGTCATTAATGTATACCTATCGCCGGAAGTGAGAAACTTGCCATTGAGGCATGCAAGCTTCAAAGTACTGAGGGGGTGTTCCTAGATCAACTTCTTGGATAGTGAGCTGATGTCGACAAGAAGCGATCCGTCAAAGGAGGGCCTTAATGAATCCCACATCAGTGACACGGAACGGAACTAGTGATGATGGTGAAAACGATCTGTGAAATATGATCCAGGGTGGCGGTCATGGAAGGATGAAAGATGATGTATGGTAGTGGATGGGACCCGGTTGACACTTTCTGAATGACATCTCTTGAACATATCTCGACACTGATGTGATGGATCGGTAGCATTACCCCATTTGGATGGTATGGCGAGACCATGGTGAAGGGACCGGTGAATGATAATAACCCAACCCGATATTTACGGAGGCAAAAGTGTCATGTTCAAGAGCGACTTGCTACCATTAAGCTTTGAGGTTCTTCCCAATTTTTCCCCAGTCATTTCTGACCAGTACCTCTTTATTTTTGTCAAGCTTGAGGAGGATAACATATGCTTGATCTATAACCTGCCCTTCGGGCAAGCCCATTGCTATGTTTTAACGAGCCTAGCGATAGGGAAACTCGTTCTTGTCTAAAGACAAGTTTGTCGCTATCTAACATTTTTAACGAGCCCAGCGACAAAGACAACTCGGTCCTTTTCATTTTTAGAGAGTCTGAAAAGGGTACATAAAGTAGACTCCAGGGGTCCTTTTTCGTCATCTAATCCCTTAAGTCCGAAAAAGTATAAAACAATACAGAAGGGATGAATGTTTGATATCTTTATCGAGCCGAACCAGACAAGCGCTCGATCTTTTTGTGCAATAATCCCCCAGGTCCAAAAAGATTAAAATCTAGAGGAGGGATAGCTCTTCCGGTCCTTTTAACGAGCTGGAAGGCCAAAACTCGGCAAACTTTTCATTTTTTACGAGTCAGTGAAAAGAGCTCAAAGAAGACTCGTATTTTGAGGAACGAGTGATAAACAGGGATAGCAGCAGATTCCAGGTACAGGTTGGAATTTTCCAATCACGACAGTATTACAAGGATGGCTAGGTGAAATCACTCTTCGCAGCTGTTCCTCAAAATAGGTAAACAATCAAGTGGATGTGAATGATCGGCCAAATGAAAAGTGGAGGTGACGGTGCACAAACACGACCAAGGCTTTTATGGCTAATGAATTTACGGTCTCAAATGGTTATTTACCGGTACATTTTTTCTGAATGAGCTTGAACACTGGGGGGAAGCCTGCTCACATGTGTGTTTATTTTTTAACGAGCATGAACCCTTGTGAAAACTGCTCGGTTTTGCGTTTATTTTTTAACGAGCATGAACTTTGCCAAAACTGCTCGTTCTTACCAGTCATAATGTAGAAAGGTCTCATGGAAGATTCCTATTTTTTAAAGAGCTTTCATCTCCCTATGCATTTCTCCATATCCTCTTTTTGTGCAAGCCAGGTATCGACTTATCTACGGGTTAGTGGGTTAGTTCTACCTAAAACTAAAAGTCGCCTATGCTTGCCTTCCAAGAGGTTTGCATGCCCCCAGGTGTAAGTCTAATTTCAAGGTTACCCCTCAATTTGCAGGTAAAACAAATTGTTCTACCGGGAGAGGCCTACCTCTTTCTGGTTACCCAAAGAATGGTTTTATTTGCTACCGCAAATGAAACTCTTTCTTTGGTGATGTCTATCATTAGGTTACACAAAGATGGTTACAATTTGTTGCAGCAAATAGCATCTCTTTCTTTGGGGGCTACCCCTACTTATCCTTTAAAACATTTGTTTTAATGGGTGAGGCTGGCCTTTTACCCAAAGACGGTACCTACTTGCTGCCGCAAACGGATCCCCTTCTTTGATGGAGCCTACCTATCTAGACAAAGGTGAATGACTTTTGTCAAACAAGTAACCTTGACAGAAGAATCCTATTCTAGAACAACCCCACTCCTAACAGCCCCTTCTGAGATTCCCAGTCTCTCTTTGTCTTCTTGTCCTTCTTCTCCACGAAGATGGCTCAGAGGAAGATTCACAAAGATGAAGGAGGGGACGGGGTACGGACTAGTCATATTCTTCCGCGGAAATTCTACTTTACACCCAAGGTTTCTTCTGCCTCCAGAGCAGACCAGGATGCATGCCCCCTGGGCTCCTGCGTTCCTTTCCCGAATCACTCGCATTCATCAGGAAGAAGAACCGGGGGAAGAGACCTTTCTTGATCGAAAAGACCATTGAGGATGGGTATGTGACTATTTGCGATGCGTGATCCCGGAAATGAAAGTTGGTCTACGAGCTTGACCATTCTTCCTTCGTATGGAAAACACATTATTCGAAAGAGTGAGGAGACTATTGCTTCCATGCAATATATGTAGTCTCGTCCAAGGAGTAGGTTATAATCCAAGGGTCCTTGGACGACCATCAAATTTATCTTGACAGCCTTCCCTTTCAGGGTAATAGGCACATTAGGTAGAATCCCTAATGGTCGACTGGTTCCTCTGTCAAAACCCGAGAGATTTCTTGTCTCAGGCAAAAGCGCCGGGCAACCCAGTGCTTTCCAAGCAATAGAGGACAGAATACTCACAGATGCCCCTTCGTCAATGATAGTTCCAGCCATCACCATTTTGTATATTTGGACTATAATTCTAAATGGTATACTGGCTGGTAACCGGGGTCTGCCTGGTTGGTTCCAATCAAAGGACGCAACTAGGTTGCTTGGTGGTGGGACCGAATATACGGCCGGATATGATCCTGACGACACTCCTTCCTGCGATAAAGGAGTGGGCACATTGCCCTGATGTTCATCAGAATCGGTGTTGACGAAAAGAATATGGACGGTGTCATCCTTATTCTCTTCGGCGGGGGTGTCGACTGAAGATGAATCCTCAGTGACTGTGGTGTTTGAAGATGAAACTTCTGAAGGGAGAACCGGGTCAACTGCCGTTTCGACCTTTGGACTTTCGTGCGGTCCGGATTTAGTAGGTTCACTTTCAGCGACTGACACTTCAGCTGGCCCTATGAGCGGGGCAGTTGTATTTTCGACCAACGAAGGACTTGGCGCGAGTTTTTGATATCCAGGAGGAAGTAGCACCGGTGCCACCGGTTGATCTTCCAAAACTCTCTTTGCTTCGTCTAAAAAGGGACAACGGCGAAGGGTGTGATCGCCTTCACACAGTTCGCAGGGGAATCTCATCCCTGGTTGAAGGGAAAGTACCCCTAGAGTCCTTTGGGCTGAGACTCTACCAGACTGAAAATTGCTTATACAAAGAAACACACACACACAGCCATCTTTTTAACTTTTAAGCAAATTCTAATGTTTTAGGGTACATACCTAAGGTCCTACGTCCGAGAAGACCGTTAGGGTGCAAACCCTTCTTGGAGTTCCCTTCTTCTTTCTCTGACCTGCAAGACAAACAAATCAAAGAAATCAACAGTACATGTATAGAAGTTTATGTACAAATCATCTTTATGCTATAAAGTTAGTTATAAATAATCTTTAAGTAACTACTTTCATAAGAATTCAACACAAGAATCTCATAAGCATAAAGAAAGATTATTCGGGAACAAAGACGTGTTTCTTTATATATAAAGGCAAATAAAGTACATATATCGGAAAGATATCACCTGAACACCTTCAGCAGGCTCCAAGCAAGCTTCCTCCCGGATTCGTTCCAGCCTCCAGCCTCCAGCAAGAGCTCCTTCCAAGTCTTACTCAATGATGATGTCAAGGATGAATGATCACCAATACACATGGAAACAAGGGTTTCCTATGCAAAATGGGGGAAGTGCAGGATGCACCAAGGACTTCAGACCTGGTCTAAGGGAAAAATCTCAGCATAATAATCTTGCTCTCCTTTCTCTCTCCCCTTGGCCTTCCCCTTTGATGTCTTTTTATACCCTCTCCAAAGTAGTTTTTTAGTTAGGAGTTGGTTGGGAACAGTTGGGCCACGGGCACTAACAGGTGATCCAGCAGGTAAACCCGCGATCACCGCCCGAAAAAGAGGAAATTATATTTTTTTAAGTGTTTTAATAGATACACGCGGGTTGGGTATGACATACCCGCGTGTACACGCGTTTAACACAGGGCAAAGTCGCGTACAGGGAATAAAACACTGTTTTTTAAATTTTTGGACCAGGTCTGGAAGGAGGGGTTGCCCTAGCAGCATCACAAACCATAAGAGTGAGATTTGGAGCTATAACAGATGCCCCCTAATGTATGAGGTCAGAAGGGGAACATGATGGCCGAAATACATTAAGTAAGTACAAGGAAAGGAACTCCGCCAAAAAACCGAGGAGGACTTCACCAGAATTCAGCCTGCCAAGCCACCGAAAGGAGATCAGAAAGAAACACTGTCTGAGGCGGGCATACCCATGCTCAGGAAAAGTAAAGCATGTCCGCATATCAAGTACAAGCGGATCCACTAAGTATACAAGTATAAATGACTGTAAAAATACATAATGGATCATCTGATCATAATGAGTAAGTACATGTCTGAATATCACATATAAAACTGTCAATGATGCTGAAAGATGCAACGGATCACTGAAATCAAAGACTGATCCCATAAGGTACCAACTGAACATGATGGAATAGGATGGTACTACACTGCAAACTCAGGTGCCAGCATATAGAATGTCGCCATGACTGACTGCAACATATAAGGTGGAATGGTATCAACTAGCAGCAACAGGAGCAACTGTCAAGTGAACCAATGAATGCTGATACAACCTGAGGTCTTCACCGACCGCCGTGGTACATTTCTACACCATGGGAATAAATGATCTGAAGTCGACCATGTGAGAAATCGTTTGATTACCGGTCATTGATGTATACCGTTAACAAACGCGAGACTACTCACCGATAATGATAATGAGCGTCAAGGTACCCAGTACAATCTAACAAGTGTGAATAGATGAGCTGAAGTCGAACACCTGTAAGAATCTATCAATCAGGAGACAATGATGGTTTCCCACTGTCGATAGCGAGGAATCTGCCACTAATGACTGCAAACCCCAAGGTACTGCCAAATGGACTCTAGATCTTTGCCCCAGAGCAATGAGTCGGAGTCGATAGGGAAAGATCCGCTAGAAGGAAGGCATTAAGGCATCCTCCATCAATCTAGCGCGAGTGTAACCCGTAGGCCAATAATGTGGAAGGAATCGGACGAAACAGATGTAGTAACCCAACCGAAAGTACGTTTCCGGCGTACACAAGATGTGGCTAGCGCACGGCAGAAACCCTCTGAACCAACCAATAATGAAAGCTGACACAGAGGCGAGGTATCCACCAATAGGGTCAAATGGAAACCAAGGTACTGCACGAATCCCAATGTGTGATAATGTATGCTGATGTCGAACACAAGGGAAACCACTCAGTCAAAGACCCATGATACTGATCGATGCTGAGCACAAGGTGACCTATCAATAATGAAAATAGGGCCAGGGTGCGGTCTCTAGGTCTGCCCTCAGAGCAATGTGTCGTCGTCGATAAGGACAAGACCCGCCAGCAAGAAGTCAATGGGGACCTTCTCAAACCGGCACGAGTGAAGGACCAATATAACTGATGTGATGATAGACATGACACTGACAACCAGGGATGGCCGACTGAAAAATGAGTCAAGAGACACCGCAGAAAGGCCGACTCAGGCTAACTTCCCTTGAACAAAAGCACGACTCAATGTGACTATGTGGCAGCATATAATGAATCTGTATAAGTTCGTCATGCAGGAGGCACGAACGAACCCTCCATATGATTGGAAGAGATAACCAATCGGGGGAGAACTGACTCGATAACAAGGTTATGGCTTACCTAAGTCAAACTAGATCCCACCCATGCGGAGGAGACTTTGTTTCGAGTGCTTTGTTCAAGGGCGACACGACTGACTCTAGCTGCCAACAATAAATGGAAATAATGTCCCTGTTCCCGCTCTTTTTGGAATATTTAATTTTTTTGTCTTTTTCTGATAAGCCGGAAAAAGAATAAAAGAATGCTATGGTACAGTGGAAAGAACGAGTGTCGGTGAAACAGATGCTCTAGTTCCTGGGAAAGGAACGTTCCTATGCTCAATGCAGGGAGGTGAAAAACTGGTCAGTGACACTCAGAGGTATGTCCCTTCCACGGATCTGGGTATGTCAAGCTGCAGAGGTCAAGGGTATGTAAGGTTGATTTTTTGCAGACGTCATGGTCAAAAGTGGGCTTAAACACGAGTCCAAGTGAAGCCGGTTATAGGCCAAAAGGTGCAAATGGTCAACATGCACTGCAGAAGTACAACTCAACACACATAGGAGCCTCTAGGGTATAAGGCCAGAACGAAGCGAAGAAGCAAGGAAGAATGAGTCTTCAACGCATAAGTCATGGCGGGACTACAGAGGACTCCCGAGCCTACTCAAAACGAAGCAGCATGGGCAACAAATGTCAGTGAGGTGCTAACTAGGATGCCCATGTAAAAGGATGGCTCTACCATCATGTCATGATTTAAAGAATCGGCGAGTGAAAATGGCTTGCGAACCATAACATGATGGGGTCGACCCTACGGCAGATGTATCGGTCAAATGGAGGCTAGTATGCATAATGCAACGGAAAAATGGTGTCCCTAACCTATATGCCAGTGAGAACACGATACCTGACATGACGGGTCAGCAGTCATGGAACCGCCTCGAATCGTCGAAAAATGTCCAAAATGTCCTGAAAAACAACTCAATCTCGACATTCCAAGCTCCCAAGTTAAAAGTGACATGAAACCAAACAAAATAAAATTTTGAAAAAATTTTGCATTTTCAAAACTTATAAAAAGAAATTTTGGACTTACCATTTTCACCGTTTGACTTGGAGAGCAAATTGTGGAGCAAAAGGAGCAAACTTTCCCCGTGACTTATTCAACCGTTCAAACTTGCCGAAAACTTCCAGGTAAGCACTAAACTTGTCTTGCAATCAATTGTGATAGTTTTTAGGAAGTTTAATTAATGTTTCACCGTTAGATTTTTGCAAAAAATTGCTCTGCGGCGTACACGCGGGTTGGATGTATATAAATCGCGTATACGACGGCCCTACACGCGACTGTGTATAGGGTAAACCGCGTGTGCGCAGCGAAAATTTTTTATATAAAAAACTAATGGATGAATTTGATTTTTTCTTCCAGGATGACTCTCACATGGCGTGAAAGAGAGCACTCAGCTGTAGATAATGAAGTTATGGAGAATGATGAGGCATTAGATGCCTTACGGGGATGCGGATTGTTAAAATTCTTTAAGTTGCCGAATATGAAAGCAAATGTGCGTCTGCTCGAGAGACTTATTGATTACTGGGATGTCGAGGAAGAAGCTTTTATGATTGATCAAATGCCACTCAGGATAGAAGTGGAAGATATATATTTCATCACGGGCCTTTCCCGAAGGGGAGAGGTAGTCCACTCCCGGGGCAGGACCCGGAATAGTCTCAGCGTAGACGACTATGTACAACTTTACTGCCCAGGTCATCGGAAGGTCGGGAGTCAGATCTCGATCCCACACGTGGCGAGTTTGTCACTGCGGATAATCCTGTTCACCATAGCTCGAGTGAACGGGTCATCTTCGCTACATCAGGCATCACGAGTAAACATGAGCGTAGCAGTGGACTGTCTCACCACGGTGTTTGACTGGTGTACTCCCCTACTTGCCAACATGAAGGAGCAGCTTGCTTCTATCAGGAAGGGACAGACCAAGAACTTTGGGTATGGGACCATTTTATGCACATTTTTCTTCGAGAAGGTTCCTGCACTCCGTCCCAGGGTAGCAGTTCCCATCAGTAGTCCACGTGATCCACGTATGGGCCGGTGGGCTGACTTGATGAAACGTCTGGGGGGTGGGGAAGTGCCCAGGAATGCATTCGACGACGACTTTTTTGCTTGGTGGGAGCAACAGATCATCGCCATAGACGACTACCCCTATGCTGGACTGGATTTCCGAGGAGATCCTGACCTAGTGCTGCCACCAGATGCAGCATGGGGCGAGATCGGTAAGATTTTTTGATTTTTTATGATTTTATGATTTTTAGGATTTTTCAAGCATAATGATGAACTTTGAAAAATATATTTTTTTGATGAGATTCAAATGACTGATATGATGATCATGTTTCAGACATTGGGCCTGTGCGACCAGATGGATTCCCACGGCACGGACGGCGTGGCCGAGGAGCCGAAGAGGCGGCTGCGGATGCGGAAAGGACCCTCGCCAACGTGCAGCGACACTTGGCGAGATTGAGCATCAAGTACCGATGGCCGAGATAGAGGACCTTCCTCCAGATATGCAGCGTCATGTGGTTGGGATGCCACGTGACTGGGTTCGCGTTTTTCGGCGCGTGGCCAATGCTATAGTTAGTTATTTAGCTGCTCATCCAGAGCCGAGGCATTAGATATGCCTGACATGATTATGGGCATTTGAGTCCCAATTTTGTATATTTTTGGACACACATATGTACACTCGAGACGCTTTGTGATATATATATATATACAGTTTGACTTTTTGATGCATGATTTTA